>UESW01004456.1:500939-757918 GCA_900491605.1 Calamus simplicifolius
TGTCCCTGATTTTATTGACCTGTCCGTGCCGGGGCCCGAGGACAGGGTGACCTCCGACCATCCAGGCCAGGTCGCTCTGTACGAGGAGTTCTTCCGGTGCGGGCTGCGCCTTCCCCTCCATCCCTTTTTCCTTAATCTTTTAGATAGATAGGTTAGTGCCGGCACAGTTGACTCCGAACTCGATTCGGATCATTTGCGCCTTTGTAATCCTCTGCCACTTTGAGGGGGCCCGCCCGGGCTGTCCCTGTTCCAAGCTTTCTATAAGCTCCGCCGCAAGGTGAGGGTGCCTGGTGGGCATTTACCACCAGGCGGGTAGAGCCTTTCCACTGGGTCTCCCATCCAAAATTAGGGGGTGGAAACCTAGATTTCTCTTTGCCCATGTCGAGGGGGTTAGGGCCGCTTGGAGGGAGCCCGATACCAGCTCCAACGAAGATTCCACCGTAGGGGATAGGGATAGGGAGCTATTTACCCTATTATCCAACTGTCAAATTTCCAATTACAAGGAACTCCTGTCTGAGGAGAACCTGGTAGAGGCCGAGTTAGCCCCGTCGACCGGTGAGCTCGGCGCCTGAATCTTTCTGTCCGTCCTTCAATTTATTGCATGCCGCTACTGATGCTCGTTACTCTTTTGTGCAGCGATGAGGGTTTCCGCCAGCGACTTTGGGCCGTGTTGAGGCAGAAGAGGCATGCGACTGGGAGTCGTCTAGGCCAGCGAAGAAGCCCAGAGGAAGGGAGCCGGCGAGGCCGGCCGTAGCCCCCACAGCAAGGCCTGGGAGGCTGAGGCCAGGGCACAGCGGGCCGAAGCCGAGGCGGGGCAGGCCGTGCCCAACTACAAGGCCTCGCCCGAGTTCAAGCAAGAAGTTGTCGAGGCCAGCCTTGATGCCTATGTTCAGGGCTTCAAAATGTGCAAAGTCAGAGTATCCGTGGCCCTCAAGATCGACATTGCTAAACTCAAAGATATCCGGCCTGGCGATTCTGATGAGGAGCCTACGGAGAAAAAGACGAGGGGAAGCCCGGCCCCGGCGATCCCTAGGCTATTTTTCCTTTTTACTTTATTGTATGTAATCGGCCTCAGGCCCAATTTTGTATCCTTCTTCAACAGTCAATAAAAAAAAAACTTTTTCCCTAACTTTTTGAGTTTCGACCCATCCTACCTTCCTCCTTTCGAGAAAAATGCATTACTGTGCCTTACGTCTTGTAGCCAATCCGTACACGCTGACGACGTTGAAGCCGAATATGGTATCTTTTAAGATGCTCCACGACTCCAAACTTAGCCAATATTTGAATGCGTCTCTAGGATGTAGGCCGGCCATATGAACAGTCACTTAAGATATTTCGTGCTGTCGCAGGCTGTTCGCAAGAAGGTTTGCCTACGCATGAGTCCCCCAAAGGCTAGGAAGGATTTTCCGGGCGGCTTGATGCCAAGCCTAACTTTGGAGGCGTCTGGATTGACCAAAGATGGTTGAAGTTAATTCTGCCATCGTGAGTGGTTTGCGTGCTGCTTGAAGGATAGCTCGGCCGGGTACAGGGCTGCTAGGGTCTTAACCGACTCGGGGGCGCCGCCGTGCCGGGGCCGAGTGGTGTCCCGTTAGCCGCGATGCTGGTGAGCTACTTTTGAACCGCTTCAGGGGTTTGTGTGCCGCCTAAAGGGTGATTCGATCGGGTACGGAGCTGCTAGGGTCTTAACCGACTTGGGGGCACCGCCGTGCCAGGGCCGAGTGGTGTCCCGTTAGCTGCGATGCCGGCGAGCTCCTTTTGAACCGCTTCAGGGGTTTGTGTGCCGCCTGAAGGACGACTCGATCGGGTACGGAGCTGCTAGGGTCTTAACCGACTCGGGGGCACCACCGTGCCGGGGCCGAGTGGTGTCCCATTAGCCGCAATGCCGGCGAGCTCCTTTTGAACCGCTTCAGGGGTTTGTGTGCCACCTGAAGGGTGACTCGATCGGGTATGGAGCTGTTAGGGTCTTAACCGACCCGGGGGCACCGCCGTGTCAGGGCCGAGTGGTGTCCCATTAGCTGCGATGCCGGCGAGCTCCTTTTGAATCGCTTCAGGGTTTGTGTGCTGCCTGAAGGGCGACTCGATCGGGTACAAAGCTGCTAGGGTCTTAACCGACTTGGGGGCACTGCCGTGCCAGGGCCGAGTGGTGTCCCGTTAGCCATGATACCGGCAAGCTCCTTTTGAACCACTTCAGGGGTTTGTGTGCCGCCTGAAGGGTGACTCGACCCGGTACGGAGCTGCTAGGGTCTTAACCGACTTGGGGCACCGCCGTGCCGAGGCCGAGTGGTGTCCCGTTAGCCACGATGCCGACGAGCTCCTTTTGAACCGCTTCAGGGTTTGTGTGCCACCTGAAGGACAACTCGACCGGGTACAGAGCTGCTAGGGTCTTAACCGACTCGGGGGCACTGCCATGCCAGGGCCGAGTGGTGTCCCGTTAGCCATGATGCCGGCTGCTCACTGATGGAAAGTCGCCATGCGTAGTCTTGCCCGATCACGCGCCTCGTCGATGAAGTCTAAATTAGCCTGAATCAGGGCGGAGTTGTTTTCTTCACTGAAGGACTCCATACGTGGACTGGGAAGTCCAATCTTGACAGGAATGATGGCCTCAGATCCGAAGGCGAGACTGAAAGGAATCTCACCCGGGGGCTTTGGGGGTCGTGTGATAGGCCCATATCACGCTGGGGAGTTCCTCTACCCAACGACCTTTGGATCCGTCCAACCTGGTTCTGAGTGGCCTAAGAATGGTGCGGTTCATAACCTCCGCCTCCCCGTTGGTTTGGGGGTGGCCAACGGAAGTGAATCGGTGATGAATGCCCAGCTCGTCGCAGAAGACTTTGAATGCTTCGTTGTTGAATTGGCAGCCGTTGTCCATGACAAGGGTGTGAGGCAGGCTAAAGCGGCATATGACTGACTTCCAAAAGAAAGCTTTGACTTTGCCTTCAGTGATCTTGGCCAACGCCTCGACCTCGACCCATTTGGTGAAGTAATCAATGGCGACTAACAAGAACTTTCGTTGCCCAGAAGCTGGGGGGAATGACCCAAGAATGTCCATTCCCCACTAAGCGAAGGGCCATGGAGCCGAAAGCGGGTTCATCGGGGTAGATGGTTGATGCTGAATGTGTGCATGGCGCTGGCAACCGTCGCATCTCTGAACTAATTTAGCCACATCCTCCCTCATAGTGAGCTAAAAATATCCCTGACGGAGGGCCTTTTGGGCTAAGGATCTGCCCCCCAGATGGTTTCCACAGATGCCTCATAGATTTCTCTGAGGATGTAGTCGGCATCGGTGGGCCCCACGCATTTGAGCAGGGGATAGAAGAATGACCTTCTATATAGACGCTCGTCGAGGAGGATGAATTTGGAGGCTTTCCATTTGAGCAACCTGGCTTCGTTGCGGTCATCATGGAGTGTGCCGTCAGTGAGATAACGAACGTAGGCGTCCATCCATGTGGGCTCTTGGGTGAGCGGAAGGATTTCCTCGCCACCCTCTATACTAGGTCTTTCCAAGTATTCAATGTAAGCATCCCTTGCCATGCCGCTGGCAGAGGTGGCCAGACGGGAGAGGATGTCGGCCTTGGCATTTTCACTTCGTGGAATGTAACTGATATTGAAGTAAGCTAGCAAGGAGGTCAGGAGCCAAACCTTGCCCAAGTACTGAGTCATAGCGGGGTCACGCGCCTCGTATTCCCCATTGATTTGTACAGAGACGAGTTGTGAGTCCGTGAAAGCTCTGAGACGCTTTATTCCAAATTATTGGGCTAGCCTTAACCCGGCTAGCAGGGCCTCGTACTCAGTTTGATTGTTGGTGGCTTCGAATAGAAACCGCAGGGCGCATTCCGTTCTCTCTCGCCTGGTCTGGCACGAATGAGGCCGGCGCCACTTCCCTGAGAGTTCGATGCGCCGTCCATATGAAGGATCCAAGTTTCCCCATCTTCACTTGGCTCTGGCTCGCACTGCTCCTTGGCAACCTCTTCAGCCATCTCCTCTGCCCAGGTGCATTCAACTAGGAAGTCGGCCAGAACTTGAGACTTCAGAGCCGGTCGAGCCTGGAAACAGAGGTTGAATTCTTCCAGCTTGATGGCTCACTTGGCGAGTCACCCTGAGGTATCCGGATGAGCCAGGATGGCTCGTAGGGGTTGATCCGTGAGCACCACAATAGGATGGGCTTGAAAATATGGGCGGAAACGTTGAGTGAAGACTATCAGGACGAGTATGACCTTTTCTGCTTTGGAGTATCTGACTTCTGCGTCATGGAGGACCTTACTCACATAGTAGACATGCCTTTGGGTTCCATCAGTGTCGAGATGCACCAAAACTAAACTAACGGCTTCCGAAGAAGCAGCTAAGTAGAGAAAAAGACTTTCTTCGTCTCTTGGCTTGGATAGGAGCGGAGGAGAGGACAGAAACGCCTTCAACCCGTCGAAGTCCTTCTGGCAGTCGTCAGTCCACTCGAAGCTATTCATCTTCTGCAAGGCTTTGAAGAAGGGCAAGCATCTCTCGGCCGATTTAGAGAGGAAACGACTTAGAGCCGCTATCCTCCCAGTTAATCGTTGCACATCCTTCTTGCTGGATGGTGGCCTCATGTCGAGTATGGCGCTGATCTTCTCTGGGTTCACCTCGATCCCCCGCTGGATCACTATGAAGCCCAGGAACTTGCCTGCCATGACCCCGAAAGCACATTTCTTGGGGTTCAGCTAAACTTGAAAACGACGAAGGTTGTTGAAGGTCTCCTCCAAATCGGAGACGTGATCAGCGGCGGGGTGCTCTTTGTCAGCATGTCGTCTACGTAGACTTCCATGTTTCGGCCTAGCTGGTCCTGGAACACTCTGTTCATCAACTTTGGTAAGTCGCCCCCACGTTTTTGAGGCCAAAAGGCATCACTTTGTAGCAATAAATTCCATTTTCTGTTACGAAGGAGGTGTGCTCTTCATCGCTGGGGTCCATCCTTATCTGATTGTATCCCAAGAAGGCATCCATGAAGCTGAGGAGTTCGTGCCCGGAGGTAGAATCTACCAGCTGGTCAATCCTTGGTAGGGGAAAGCTGTCTTTTGGACACGCCTTGTTGAGGTCGGTGAAATCTATGCAAATCCTCCAGCTCCCATTTGCCTTACGCACTATGACCACATTGGCCAACCAACTGGGGTAATGTGCCTCCCGGATGTGGCCGGCACTGAGTAGCTTGTTGACTTCCTCGTCAATAGCTTTTTGTCGATCAGGAGCAAAGCTTCTCTTCTTCTAGCGAATTGGATGGTGTCGCGGGTCAATGTTGAGCTTGTGGGTGATCACTTCTGGGGGGATGCCGGGTATATCAGACGCCGACCAGGCAAAGACGTCTGAATGAGCCCGCAAAAGGCTAGGAGATGCTCCGGTCCTCTGGAGGAAGGAGTCCGCCGACACGGATGGTTCTTGTCGGGTCATCTCCAAGAGGGAAGGTCAAAAGATGTTTAGCTGGCTCTCCTCCATTGTGAGAGTCTCTGGGGTCGGATGCTTCAAAGTTTGGTTCAGCTTCCAGAGGACTTGATGCCGCGTGATAACAGGGCAGGACTGGGTTAACCTCACTGCACATCTTCCCGACTCCCCCGCCTGTGGAGAACTGCACTAACAGACGCCGGGTGGAAATAACTGCGTCCAAAAGGTTCAGACCCGGACGCCCCAGAATGGCGTTATATGCCAAGGGAACCCTCACAACCAAGAATTTCATAATCACTGTGCTTTGACATGGTGGCGTTCCGGCTGTCACAGGCAAAGGTATTTCGCCTTCAACCCTCACGGAGTCTCCAGTGAAACCGACCAAAGGGGTCACCACAGGCTGAAGGGAGTCCAAAGATAATCCCATCCGAACAAAGGCGTCATAGGTAAGGATGTCAGCTGAGCTGCCACTATCAACTAATATCCTTTTTACAGAGTGCTTGGCGATCGTCATAGAGACGACGACGCCTTCATTGTTTACATTATCTATGATGAGCAGATCTTCCCCCAGGAATTACATCGCTCGGTGCCTCCTCCCCTCTCGGCCGCTTAGATGCTGAGGTCGATCCCCAGGACACCATTCCGACTGTTCGCTTTGTGGGGCATTGTCGACCGGGGCCTGAATAGGCGGAGGCCCCATGAGGGTCGGCAGCAGCTGCTGCGTCTTCTGCACATATTTGCCGAGGTAGTCCCACTGAATGAGCTCCTCGATGGCCCGCTTCAAGCTATAGCAGCTGTCGGTGTCATGGCCATAGTCTCGGTGGAATCGACAGTAGCGGCTTTTGTTGCGGGGAGGACCTTTCTTCATGGAAGGAGGGTGCTGGAGGTAAGGCTCGCCCTTGATCTCCATCAGAATGTGAGATCGAGGGCAAGGAGAGGTGTGAGCTTGCTCTTGTCGGGGACAGGGCTTCTACGCCTATTGTCGGGTCGGCAAGGCGGGTTAGCTCGCTGGTGTCGAGGAGGTCCGCTTGGTTCAGGGCGAGCAGACTTATGGCCGGAGCTCCTTGAGGATTCTCGGCGGGTGAAGTCGGCTTCATCCGCACGGATATACTTTTGAGCCCGGAGGAGGAGATCGGAATAAGAGCCCGGGGGCTTCTTATCCAAAGAAAAGGTGAAGCGAGATGGAAGGAGCCCTCACTTCAGTGCCAGCGTCGCCACCGCATCATCGAGATGGTAGACCTCGAGGGTGGCAACTTTGAACCGA
Organism: Calamus simplicifolius; assembly: GCA_900491605.1. Lineage (NCBI taxonomy): Eukaryota > Viridiplantae > Streptophyta > Magnoliopsida > Arecales > Arecaceae > Calamus > Calamus simplicifolius. The sequence continues at coordinate 507,610 of UESW01004456.1, forward strand.
GACACGAAGTCCCGCAGCGACTCTCCCTCCTTCTGCCGTACGGAGAAGAGGCTGTCCGCTACCCTTGGAATTCGTCGGCAGGCATCGAAATGTGCCAGAAAAGCCTTCTCCAACTCTCGGAAGGAGTCGATGCTGTGAGGGGGAAAGCGCGAGTGCCACGCTTGAGCGGCGTTCCGCAGAATAGCGGGAAAGGCCTTGCAGAGAAGGGCGTCTGAAGCGCCCTGAACTTGCATCATTGCTTTGTAACTCTCGAGATGGTCGAGAGGATCTATCGTACCATCATATGGGTCCACCTGGGGGAATCGAAACCTGAGGGGACAGGCTCCTCTAATATCCGGTGGGTGTAGGGAGGACGGGTGTCGAACTCTTCCTCCGGTTGGTGGTTGATTTTTTTGGCAAGCTCGTCCAGCTGCCGGTTGTACTCCTCCAGGCATTCCTCTGCCTGCCGTTTGATCATTGGGGCCTCCAAGATGGCTTGGAGGAGGAAGAAGAAGATGAAGAAGATAGAGAGGGAGACGGAAGTCGGGGCTTCCGCCTTGGCTCCTCATGACGATGCGGCCCCGAAGGGATTTTGCTGGGACCATGATCAGGAGACCGCGGCCGCTTGGTGGGCTCGCGGTGGGATTTCCTTGGGGAAGCTGGGCGATGACCGGCCTCCCACCGACCGGTTTCCCGCCGGCCAGCCTCCCGTCGACCGGCATCTCGCCTTGGAGAACCTCCCCTCGCCGACTGCTTGGCGGGGGGAGCTGTTTGGTGCTGGATGGCCACGGACTGCTGCTGTTGGAGCCTGTGGACCATAGCAGTGAGCGTTTGGACTTGTTGGGAGAGAGTTGCCAATTGCTCCGCCGTTTGGGCGGCTGCGTTTGGTGGAGGGCAGGTGACTGGAGGATCGGCAACAAGGGGGTTGGCCTCTTGTTGCCTGACTGGCAGGGGAAGCCCCGCTGGATAGCTGATGGAAGCATCCTGAGCTCGTGTCACCACCATGATTCCAAAGAGACAAGAGCGGGGGGGGGGGGGAAGGTTTGGCTAGATGTAGCACAGGGAAGCCCTGGGATACTTGCCATGTTTTACCCACGCACCCCCTATCTGGTGCGCCAATCTGATGACGCCCAATCATTGATCCTGCATGTCAGGAACGGATGGATTCTCCAGCCTCTTCTTCACCAGGTTACCTGCAAAGAAGTCCCAAGACCAGAGAGGGTTCTCCGGTGGGGACCCTCCGATGCCCAAGTTAGCATTGGGGTCACAGCTGAAGAGGAGCTTGAATGAGCTATTTTTAAATAAGAGGGTGCTCCAGAGAAGAAGAAAGTTCTTTCTGGGCTACCAGATAGCAATTTTCCAGGGATTATTGCGCATACCTGTTTACTGAGCGGGTTTACCTTTTTATAGGGGTTGACCCTGGCACAATCACATGGGATTCCGTGAGGAGGGAATGTCCATGGAGTTCTTGGGAGTTGCGTGGATCTATGCTGGTTGGTGGGTCCTGTCTCATTGGAAAGGGAGAAAGCGGCGGTTGGTGGGCTACGTCCCATCAGCTAGCGGGGCTGCTGGGTAGTTGGGTCCAGTACCATCAGCGATGTGGCCAGCGGGTAGTTGGATCTGGCATTGTCAGGCGGCGCGGGTCAGAGAGGTAGCATCCCAAGCCACCAGAGCCGTGTTGGGGCAAGTTTGGAGGAAACCGGGAAGTCTCGACTCTCTCAGGGGGCGGAAGCTTATCTGGGTCGGCCAAGGGTGGCCGGGCCGACCTAGCCGACTAGGACGTGCCGGGTCGGACCGAAAAGGGCCGACCAGGAAGGGTCAGGGCCGACTCGGCGGGCTTGGAGACGCGGGGCCGAGAAGGGCCGACCTGGGAAGGTCGGGGTCGACTCGGCGGGCTTGGAGACGCCGGGGCCGAGACGGGCTAACCTGGAAGGTCGGGGCCGACTCGGCGGGCTTGGAGACGCCGGGGCCGAGAAGGGCCGACCTGGAAAGGTCGGGGCTGATTGGGCAGACCTGGAGTTGCCAGGGCCGAGAAGGGCCAACCAGGAAAGGTCGGGGCTGACTCGGCGGGCTTAGAGACGCCGGGGCCGAGAAGGGCCGACTTGGAAAGGTCGGGGCCGACTCGGCAGACCAGGAGATGCCGGGGCCGAGAAGGGCTGACCAGGAAAGGTCGGGGCCGACTCGGCAGGCTTAGAGACGCTGGGACCGAGAAGGACCGACCAGGAAGGGTCGGGGCCGACTCGGTGGGCTTGGAGACGTCGGGGCCGAGAAGGGCCGACCAGGAAGGGTCGGGGCCGACTCGGCAGGCTTGGAGACGCTAGGGCCGAGACGGGACGACCTGGGGAGGTCGGGGCCGACTCGGCGGGCTTGGAGACGCTGAGCCGAGACGGGCTGACCTGGGAAGGTCGGGGCCGACTCGGCGGGCTTGGAGACGCCGGGGCCAAGAAGGGCCGACCTGAAAAGGTTAGGGCCGACTCGGCAGACCTGGAGATGCTGGGGCCGAGAAGGGCCGACCTGGAAGGGTCGGGGCCGACTCGGCGGGCTTGGAGACGCCGGGGCCGAGAAGGACCGACCAGGAAGGATCGGGGCCGACTCGGCGGGCTTGGAGACGCCGGGGCCGAGAAGAGCCGACCTGGAAAGGTCGGGGCCGACTCGGTAGACCTGGAGATGCCTAGCCGAGAAGGGCCGATCAGGAAAGGTCGGGGCCGACTCGGCGGGCTTGAAGACGCCGGGGCGCACCCATGCATTTATTCTGCCGAAATTACCTTTGGGGCTATATTAGCCACATCACATTCAATTACAAATATGAACAGTGAGCAAAGAGACTAAGAGTTACAGTTCTCTAAACACATTCTACTTAGTTTATTTAAACAAAATCTCAATAGAATATGGCTTGGGATCCCACCCAAAGAAGGATATAAAAATCAAAGAAAGGAGAAAAAAATGGAACAAGAATGCTAAACTTTTTCATTTCTTTTGCCTTCCCTCTTGAAAAGAGGTGGAGTGCCAGAATTCGGATACAAGACAATCATAAGATGGAAAAAAAAAAAAAATACAAATGGAATCCACGGCACCTTGGTTTTTATTTTATTTTATTATTTTATTTTATTTTTTAAAGCTTAGTAACTTGGTTGAAGCCGAAGAACTCATGGGTGCGGCTCCAAATATGGACTATCAACCCATGTTGGATTGACGATGAATTGGGCCCGCCCATCTCGAGTCTAAGTACTTACCATTTAGAAACCCATTAAGGAAATAAAATAAAATATTCATTTGGTCCCCACATTTTTGCTTTAAATTTATTTTGATCTTTAGATTTTTAGTTGTTACATTTTTGCTTCTTATGTTCCAAGAATGTTGTATTTCTGAAGTTTCATTATAGGTCAGTTAAAAACTAATGAAATTAACTGGCATGCAACTTTGATGCAAGCACATAGATTGCCATTTAAACTCTTAATAATTTTACTATATAGAATAAATGACAGTTCATTTGCTCGCATTAGAATCTTAAGTTAACTGTTTTATTAACTATTTATTAATTTTAACTAATCCATATAAAAAAAATGTTAAGAATACAACGTTCTAAAAACCTAAGGGACCAAATTATAATAATTAAAATTTTAAGAATCAAAATAAATTTGAAGTAAAAATTTGAAGATCAAAAGTATATTTTTACTAGATAAAAATTTCATCATACTGTAGGTTACATGAATACACGCATATATATATATCAAAGGCACATTGATATAAAAAGAAAATTAAATTATTAAATGTTTATTTAGTAAACCAAGTTCTCAAAGTTATCAATATCAAATTAAAAAAAATTATTTTTTTAATATTATACATATAAAGATAGACATGAGTCAAATAGAACTTATATTTGATAGGAATAATTTTCATCCTAGCCAGTAACTTATCAAAAATATATTTTGTTGTTTAGATCCATGATCATAACTTGTAATATGCTTCTTTAAGCAAGTCAAATATGATTACAATCAGTGATCAGTTTTTTTTAAAAAAAATATTGATAACAAATTTAGTATATTATCATAGTATATTCTCAAAACAAAAGAAAAAAGAAATACACTTGATTTTTTTTTGGCTCAAAAACAATGTGTGTCCATATTTCATGCCAAATTTAATACATCAAGAAAGAAAAGTTTCTCGTCACATGTGTAGCACCCGGGTCCTGGGCCTGCAGCACCCATGAGCCCATTTCATTACAAGAAAGCAAAACAGACAAGGTCCATATTAACTTGGACCATCATAGCCCAAAAGGGATTCAATTGGTATCTTATCCTTCTTACTTTACTATATAAAAATCACGCATCCTTTTCTTCTCTATCCGATATGGGATCTTTAAGGAGAACCTCACAATCTATCCCTCTTAAAGAGGCCACGTTCTTGTCACCAGAGATAACCACCAGGCAAGCAGGGATTTAGAGGTGAAGGCCAAGAGGTGGCTCCCATCTCCCATAGATGTAGCATTTTGCCTTGTGTGGCAGATCTGCACTTTCGGTTGGTGCATGGCTCTCTATAAGGCTCGCACCAACATGAGCCATCACAGTCAAAAGGGATCCAATAGGTATCTTGCCCTTCTTGCTTTACTATATAAAAATTACTCATCTTTTCTTCTTTATCTGATATGAAATATTTAAGGAGGGCCTCGCAACCTGTTTCTTTAGCTTCTTGTTGTGATTTTGATTTTTCACCATTTTATTTTTACATTTCATGATCTTAATGAAACGTAGATGAGATTCTTTCCTATCTCTCTCTCTCTCTCTCTCTCTCTCTCTCTCTCTCTCTATATATATATATATATATATATATATATATATATATATATATATGGGCGGTGGATGGATTTTGGTGGTGGCCACCCCTTGAAGCATAGGTTTTTAGTGTACCAACCGGGATCTTTTGGTGTTATTTGTGATGCTTGATATCAACTTATCATTACTTTTTTCAATTTGCTACGCAACCTATTGAGCTTGGCTTGCATTGTCAATGAACCGAAGACATTTCACGCTTCTGCTTCACAACGACCAGGGTCGCGTTTGTGTTGCTTCTTCCGGAGTGCCAACTGCTAAGGCTTATTATCAAAAAATGGGGTAGTCGTTTAGCACGTCCTAAAAAAAAAAGGTCGACGCAGTGCATCAAAAACTCGGTCCCGAAGACAATTGCTCGTAGAGGACGGATACTTATATGATTAATAAAATAAAAAATGTAATATATATTTTTATATTTTATAATTGTATTAAATGTAAACTTTTAAATCAACATTTTTAAATTTAAATTTAAAGAAAAGAAAATTTGAAAAAAAATTAGATTAAATTATTTTCAAGTTCAAATAAATTTTATACTATTTTAAATTTTGAATCACAAAAAGGAATAGACAATTTTCATTGAAAAGGAAAAAGGTTTATAAACTAATAGCTTGATGTTCTTTTCTCATCAAAAAAAAAAAAAAAAAAAAATAGCATCCTTTCTATCTATAAAACTTTATTGTGAAAAAAATATAAGTTAATAGCTAAATACTAAAAAGAAGAAAAAAAATCTTTCTTTCTCCTAGAGAAAAAATCCTTCGTTGGCCCCATATTAATTTTGATGATCACAAAATAATTAAGTAAATGGCTAATGAGTTTGGTATGAAGTTACAATGAAAAGCAAGTATTCACAAGTCGAAGAAAAATATGAAATTCTAAGCTCTGAATAATGTCTTTGACTCAAGAAGGAAGTTTGAAAGAGAAACAAGATCAAAGAAAGATGACTCAAATTTTAAATGATCAATATTTAGATGTTTAGAAAGATATTCATGAAAAAGAATCAAGATACAAGAGTTAACACCCTTGGAGTCATCAAAACAAGGAGATTTCATGACAGTGGACTGATTTCTGGTGATTTAGAACAGATTAATCGACTTCCATACTGGCTACCAAGGAAAATTCTAGTCCCAGATTGAAATTATAGAAACCATGCAACCATTAGTCTGCATGATAGTCAATTACCATGTGAGTAGCCAGCTCGTAAGCCGACTATTGTAGATTTTACGTAGACACAAAGAAAGTAGCCAACTTGCAAGTCAACTATCCTGAACATAGCTTTTCTAACGGCTAGTTCTGATGTATTCCAGCTTGCGTAATCTTCACTCCAACCACTCCCAAAGGTCTAAAATGGCTAGTAAACATTGTAATCCTTCAGAAAGCTTTAAATACAAGATTAAATGAGTGATTCTAAGGAGAGAGAAAAGGAGAAAACTCAAGAAAATCAGAGAGCAAACTAAGAGATTTCAGCCTTCATTTTTTCAAGAGTCCTATACTTCAAGGCATTCAAAGTTATTAAAAGCTCATTCAAGACTTCACCAAACAATTCAAGAAACTTCCTTAAGTACTCAAGTTATATCATTCAAGAAGAAGCTCATTTAAAAGGAGTCCTTCTCATAATTTGTAAAGTGTCATTGTTTTATCTGCTCACTTAGGAGCTTTAATACTTTCATTCCTATATCCTTTCTTGCAAACTTGTCTTGGGTGTACCAAACCCAAAATTGATAGTTTGTTTGGCCTTCTCGTATTAACTAGAAGCTAGTTGAGTTAGTTAGGGATTGTAATTATTAAAGAAATGATTAGTGGATTGAATTCCCAAGATATCCTTGGAAAGTGGACGTTGGTGCAAGGTTAGCACTGAACCACTATAAATTTCTTGTGTTTGTATGTAATTGACTTCTTGTGCTTAATTGTTCTTTACTTCACATGATATTTTCTGATATGTGATTTTAAAACTGTATATACTTGTTGATTTTTTAAAAAGAACCCAATTCACCTCCTCATGAGTTACTTAACACCTTCATTAAAAAAAATCATCCACGATCAAAAAAGAAGAAGAAAGTAATGGATAACACTAGGAAAAAAAAGGGAACTCACGAACAACGGGAAAAAAAAGAGTGTTAATGGCTTGATTAAAAAAAGTTAATGGCTTGATAAAAAAGTCTTTCTTTTTATTAAAAAAATATAAGTTAATAAAAAAAAGAAAAAGAGACGAAACTATGAAAACTTGACGCATTACAATGCCATGGTAATAAACATAATAATTAAAAATTTTATAAAAGCAAATATTTTAATATAAAGAATTTTTTATATTAAATTTAATTAATGTAGGCATACATATTGCATAAGCAGAAAAAAACTTTTCAACTTTATTATATTATTGGATATTAGATTTATTATCACTTTTTAAAATTATGTATGATCTTAGCATGCCTGCTTAAAAGATGGCACAAGAATTAAAATAACTATTGTGATGGCAGTAACTTAAGGTTGTGTTTGGAATAGAAAATAAAAAAAATATCCTTGGATATTCCTTTATTCTTAAAAGTCATAACTATGAATGATAGCTGAAAATAAAGTTAACCAAAAGAGATAACCCATGGTTAATCCTGAACTTATTCTCTAGGGATTAAAAAAATAGCTAATTATTCCCCGCTATCCTTTGAGGGCAAAATTATTATTAAAAAAAGTTGATTATTTTCTAAGCTATCCCCTAAATAAACTCTATCATGTACACTTATTCAGGATAACATTTTTTTTGCATCAAACACTACCTAGAGGTGGGGATGGGCATGAGCTAGACAGAGCAGGTTAAGCCAACGATAAAAGGACAGATCAAGTATAGCTCTCTAACCTAGGCCTAGCTTGGCCCAATCCACATTTTTTTAATTATTATAATAGAAAGAATAATCCTAATGAAGTTCGTATTAGGGTAAGCTTGTGTCTTTAAGCCTTTGGACCTTGGTTCAAATTCAATAATATATATATATATATATATATATCATTTAAATTCTCAAACCGAGCTGGGCTAACTCGGTGCAGCTCTATGGGCCAAAACTCTTATCACGGGCCCTAAAATATTTAGAAGGAAAAGTCTTTGTACATCGTCCCGGTGCAGCAAGTCCTACGTGGGCTGCACCGCCTCTCCTAATTGGTCCACGTGCATCCTATGTGGCTGACGTTGCGGAACGATATTGTTCTGCTATGATGTTACATTCCGATCGTGACGGGCATTAAAAGTGCTTCGTCTTTATTTTAAAATTATTATGAAGACAAAAATGCCCTTTCCTCCGGCCTACTTCTACCGTATTTTTTCTTGGATTACATCTGTGCAAGAAAAACTCTTTCTTCCCCCTTGCTCTGGGCTTTTGGATGCAAGAAAATGTCATCCGCAGCAGGAAGTAAAAAGAAAGGTGTCCATGCTTCTTTGTAAAGCTCCTTTATTACACCAACTGTTTTTTATCGTTAGAGGAAGTTAATGCATTAGGAAACCATTTAATGTGCAGGTTCGTCGGAGTGTCTCCGCCTATATTCCCCATTATTCCTGTCCATATAGCTCTAGTGTCCTCACTTTATAACTCTGGAGAGAACGACCGTGACACCCCACGAGGAATTTGGCCGAAAATCCTTCGCGACACCCCAATTAAAACCTTACGACACCCTAGCGATAATGGTACGACACCCGTGCTTATAACTGACCATGGAGAGAAGCCCTGCAACACCCCACATGAATTCAGCCGAAAATCCTCCGCGATACCCCAGTTGAAACCTTACGACACCCTAGCGATAATGCTACGACCCTAGAGCAATTCGGCCGATAATCATTCGCGACACCCAAGTTGAAACTTTACGATACCCTAGTACCAATGCTACGACACCCGTGCTTATAACTGATCATGGAGAGGAGAATCCCCGTGACAACCCAGGAGGAATTCGGTCGAAAATCTTTCGCGACACCCCAATTGAAAATCCCCGCCTTAACAGTCCCCGCACGGGTGAGGGTGTCATCAGATGAGAGCTGCGGTATCGTAACAGCCTAAGTCAGGGATGTCGTAGGTCCCCGCCTTAACAATCCCCGTACGGGTGTCGTCGCTTTAAAGCTAGGGTATCGTCGGATGAGAGCTGGGGTGTCGTAACAGCCTAAGTCAGGGATGTCGTAGGTCCACGGATGTCGTTGCCTTAAAGTTAGGGTGTCGTCGGATGAGAGCTAGGGTGTCATAATAGCCTAAGTCAGGGATGTCGTAGGTCCACAGATGTCGTCGCCTTAAAGCTAGGGTGTCGTCGGATGAGAGCTGGGGTGTCGTAACAGCCTAACTCAGGGATATCGTAGGTCCCCGCCTTAACAGTCCATGTACGGGTGTCATCGTGCTTAAGCTAGGGTGTCATCAGATGAGAGCTGGGGTATCGTAACAACCTAAGTCAAGGATGTCGTAGGTCCCAGCCTTAATAGTCCACGCACGGGTGTCGTCGCGCTAAAGCTAGGGTATCGTCGGATGAGAGCTGGGGTATCGTAACAGCCTAAGTCAGGGATATCGTAGGTCCCCACCTTAACAGTCCCCGCACGGGTGTCATTGCCTTAAAGCTAGGGTGTCATCGAATGAGAGCTGGGGTATCATAACAGCCTAAGTCAGGGATGTCGTAGGTCCACGGATGTCATCGCCTTAAAGCTAGGGTGTCGTCGGATGAGAGCTGGGGTGTCGTAACAGCCTAAGTCAGGGATGTCGTAGGTCCACGGATGTCGTCGCCTTAAAGCTAGGGTGTCATCGGATGAGAGCTGGGGTGTCCTAATAGCCTAAGTCGGGGATGTCATCGGTCCCCGCCTTAACAGTCCCGGAACGGATGTCATCGCCTTAAAGCTAGGTGTCATCGGATGAGAGCTGGGGTGTCGTAACAGCCTAACTCAGGGATATCGTAGGTCCCGCCTTAACAGTCCATGTACGGGTGTCATCGTGCTAAAGCTAGGGTGTCATCGATGAGAGCTGGGGTGTCGTAACAACCTAAGTCAAGGATGTCGTAGGTCCCAGCCTTAATGGTCCCCGCACGAGTGTCGTCGCCTTAAAACTAGGGTGTCGTCGGATGAGAGCTAGGGTATCGTAAGTTGTTTCATGGGGTTTCCTTCGCGACACCCCAGTTGAAACGTTACGACACCCTTGGTATAATCTTATGACACCACTACGATAAATTTGAACTAGGCAAAATTTTGACGTCACCCTAGTTGTAATTCGACGACACCCTAGTAACTCAGCTATGCCATCTTTTCGAGAAAAGTTGCATAACATGGCCGGTTCCTACGGATTTGTATCAGCGATATGATCATGGCGCTCCTGGTGTCCTTTCATATTTCTCTGAGGTTGGCATAAAAAAATTTCTGAAACCCTAGAGGTCCTTCGTTTGTTGCTCGAAAAGCCACCGGTGTTCTAAATTTCTTCCACAGTTCTTTCTTCCATCTACTTCATTCATGGAGATGAGTGCTTTCGTTTGTGGACGAAGACCGCGAACAAAGAAGAACCAGAAGGAGAAAATGGCGGAACAAAGCAAGGACATCATTTTTCATTCGAATGAGGATGTGTCTCCTTCAGGTATGTTTATCCCTTTGTTAAGATATTATGACATCCTCTCTTAAAATGTCATGACACCCTAGTTCATACATAATGGCACCCAGCTGACTAGTATGTTTTACCCCCTATTTCAGATGACATGAAAATTATTCCAGTCCCCCGAGTGAAGGCTTCCCAGTTGTTTAAGAATAGTTGCAGGCCGGTCGTATACGTTCAGAAGGTTTGGAAGATGGGGTTTACTAGACAGCATACAAAACTTATTCGAAGGATCCCATTTGGTGCCTTCGTCGACATGCAGACGTTCACAGTCGACGGGCGACTGCTAGCAGACATCATAAGATGTCACAGTGGAGGCGACGAGTTCATTTTTGTGGCAAGCCGGTTCTATTCAGTGCCGACGAAGTCGCACTTATTTTAGGTCTTCCAGCTTATGGGAAGAAGATCGACACGTCCAGCCAGCTGTTCAACGGAAGGTTGTTCAGACGATTTGGCCAGGGTTTAGATCTTCGTCAAGAAGGTTTGGAGAAGTTAATTTTTCGACTCCGATCATCTAAGGTACAGAAGATGTCGAGGACACCGTCAAACTTTGGATCGCCTACATGTTTGCCATGTTTTTGGCTCTAAAGTCTAATCAGAGATGTCCACGGTATCTCATCCAGCACTTGGATGACTTAAGTCAACTGGATAGGATCAACTGGGCTTCGGCATTCAAGGAGTTGATTGTTCTGGCTCTCCTAGAAGTAGCTGTTTGCTTGCGTTCCGAGGAGCCGGTCCACTCAAAGAGAGCACAAAAGGTTAGGAGGCAGCCTACCCTGTTCGGATGCTCGGCAGCGCTGGTGGTAAGGATTATTGAGATGCAAAATATTGTCCTTAGTATAATTTCTTTGTTAATATTACATTTTTTATATCCAAAAATTATCATGTTCAGGCGTGGTTCCTCGAGCATACATCAATGAGAGCACCAGCATATCCCGATAAACTGCCCCGGTTGTTGAAATGGTATGACGACCAAATGAATATCCAGTCGGTTCGGGTTGCCAACATGCAGCCTCACGACTTGGTAAGCTAATACATTGCTTCATTACTCTGACCATATTTTTTCACTTAATGTGTTAATATTTTTACTTAATATTAATTTATTTATCGTCTTGCTTTGCAGTTGGAAGGAGCTACTGTACCACCGGCAGAGGAGCGCTGGCTTCTCAGTCAACAGACAGTAGCATCGCCTGAACCAACAGAGCGCTGTGAAAGCTATGCCGAGTTGAGGATTGAATTGGCTGCGTTAAGGATCAACTCGACGATGTCAGGCATAGGCTGTCCATTGCTGAGAGCCTCCTCAGTTCACTCCTCAGAAAGGAAAGCAATGCAATAAACGAGAAGGACAAGGGAGACGGAAGAGAGGAGGGGCATTCCCTGGAGTGTCTTCTCGAGCCTGTTAAAGGAAATACTGAGGAAAATAAGATGAGGGAGGAGAATAAGATGGAGGAGGACCAAGAGGAGAAGGGATTGGAGGGGGAATCCTTGGACGATAAAACAGAGCATGGGATTGAAAATAAAGAGGAGGAGAAAAGGAGAGGGGCAATCTACGGAGGGCCAAGAGGAGTCCAAATCTGATAATAAACTTGGCACTCCTGCTCCAAAGGGTGATGATGTTGACATAGAAATCGTTGGAATGCCTTCTCTTGTTAAGAGGGTGAAAAAAGAGCCGAGGAAGCGAAAGGCATCCAAGGTTAGAGGAGAATCTTATGAGACAATCCATCATAGAAAGTCGTCGAAGACAGTGAGCACATCAAAGCCCAACACAACAGTCGAAGATCACCAAATAATTATAAATTTTTTTTAAGCGAACGACTAACCGACGAGATCGTATACACCAATAAGTTAGGTGGCGTTATAACAAGGAAAAGTCTTCGGGATCTCATTAACAATGATATGATAATAGATGATGTAAGTATTTCAAGAAACCTTTTTTAGTTGTTGATTTTAGAATTATATTAATCGGTTTACATTCCATTGGCAGATAATTGATGCCGGCTAGGAGTTTTTGATGTGCAACTGAAGAGCATCCAGACCGATACCATAAGTGCATCTTTGCATCAGTTTTCGTAACCGCTGTGTCTGACTTCTCCATTAACTCCTCATGAACTCACTGCAACATCAGGGGCGTCGATATTTGACAATGTATCCAATAAAGATAAGATCCAATTTCGGTTTCTATTCACCATAATATACTTCGATAACTCGCACTGGCATCTTGTTGCTGTTGACATGGAAACAAAGGTGTTCATGCACCTGAATTCATTAAAACGCAACGCCAGGTACAAGGCCAATGCGAAGAAATGGCATACAATTCTTGGCCACATATTCCATATCTACTGCGATAAGGAGGAGGTGATGACTTGGCCGATGGAAGAGATTTCGGATTGCCCAAGTCAACCGGTCTGATCGCTGGATTGTGGCCTATACTGTCTGAGATACATAGAATGTCTTGCTCGGGACAATCCTGATATAAAGATGGATTTCACGGAGGAGGAAATAAGAGAATACCGACGATAATTAGCTGCGACGATATTAAGAGAGGGCCTTAACCAAAAGATCAACGACCTTGTCGCAAACTGTTCTTATTTTTTCATTCTTCTTTAATTGAAAATTTATTGTAATTTATTCATATTAACACTATTTCATATTTAATGCAAATGCAAATATTTTATATAGAGAACATGGGTGTCCTCGATTTATTCATCTTTATGCCTTTTCTACTTCACAATTTCTTAAGTTTTCATATATGATGTCGTAAATTAAAAACTAAAATGTCGGCGATTGAGAATAGGGGTATCGTAGGATTTTGCCTTGGGTGTCAAGCTAAAGCTAGGGTATCGTTAGTTGAGAGCTGGGGGGTCGTCGCGCTAAAATATTGGTGTCCTTTCGTGAGATATGGGATGTCATAGGATTTTTCCTTTCGGGTGTCGTCGAGCTAAAGCTAGGGTGTCATTAGCCCAGAGCTGGGGGTTATCGCGCTAAAAGCATTGGTGTCCTTTCGTGAGAACAGGGGTGTCGTAGGATTTTTCCTTTCGGTGTCGTCGAGCTAAAGCTAGGGTGTCGTTAGCCCAGAGCTGAAAGGTCGTCGTGCTAAAAGCATTGATGTCCTTTCATGAGAATAGGGGTGTCGTAGGATTTTGCCTTTCGGGTGTCGTCAAGCTAAAGCTAGGGTATTGTTAGCCGAGAGCTGGGGGTCGTCGCTCTAAAAGCATTGGTGTCCTTTCGTAGATATGGGATGTCGTAGGATTTTGCCTTTCGGGTGTCGTCGAGCTAAAGCTAGGGTGTTGTTGCCCAGAGCTGGGGGGTCATCACGCTAAAAGCATTGGTGTCCTTTCGTGAGAACAGGGGTGTTGTAGGATTTTGCCTTTCGGGTGTCGTCGAGCTAAAGCTAGGGTGTCGTTAGCCCAGAGCTGGGGGGTCATCGCGGTAAAAGCATTGTTGTGCTTTCGTGAGAACAGGGATGTCGTAGGATTTTGCCTTTCGGGTGTCGTCGAGCTAAAGCTAGGGTGTTGTTAGCCCAGAGCTGGGGGTCATCGCGCTAAAAGCATTGCTATCCTTTCGTGAGAACAGGGTGTCGTAGGATTTTGCCTTTTGGGTGTCATCAAGCTATAGCTAGGTGTCGTTAGCCCAGAGCTGGGGGTCATCGCACTAAAAGCATTGGTGTCCTTTCGTGAGATATGGGATGTCGTAGGATTTTGCCTTTTGGGTGTCGTCGAGCTAAAACTAGGGTGTCGTTAGCCCAGAGCTGGAGGGTCGTTGCACTAAAAGCATTGGTGTCCTTTCGTGAGATATGGGATGTCGTAGGATTTTTCCTTTCGGGTGTCGTCGAGCTAAAGCTAGGGTGTCGTTAGCCCAGAGCTGGGGGGTCGTCACGCTAAAAGCATTGATGTCCTTTTGTGAGATATAGGATGTCGTAGGATTTTCCTTTCGGTGTCGTCGAGCTAAAGCTAGGGTGTCGTTAGCTCAGAGCTGGGGGGTCATCACGCTAAAAGCATTGGTGTCCTTTCGTGAGATATGGGATGTCGTTGGATTTTGCCTTTCGGATGTCGTCGAACTAAAGCTAGGGTATCGTTAGCCCAGAGCTGGGGGGTCATCGCGCTAAAAGCATTGGTGTCCTTTCGTGAGAACATGGGTGTTATAGGATTTTGCCTTTCGGGTGTCGTCGAGCTAAAGCTAGGGTGTCATTAGCCGAGAGCTGGGGGTCATCGCGCTAAAAGCATTGGTGTCTTTCGTGAGATATGGGATGTCGTAGGATTTTGCCTTTTGGGTGTCATCGAGCTAAAGCTAGGGTGTCGTTAGCCCAGAGCTGGGGGTCGTCGCGCTAAAAGCATTGGTGTCCTTTCCTGAGAACAGGTGTGTCGTAGGATTTTGCCTTTCAGGTGTCGTCGAGCTAAAGCTAGGGTGTCGTTAGCCCAGAGCTGGAGGGTCGTCGCGCTAAAAGCATTGCTATCCTTTCGTGAGAATAGGGGTGTCGTCGGATTTTGCCTTTCGGGTGTCATCGAGCTAAAGCTAGGGTGTGTTAGCCCAGAGCTGGGGGGTCGTCGCGCTAAAAGCATTGGTGTTCTTTCGTGAGATATGGATGTCGTAGGATTTTGCCTTTCGGGTGTCGTCGAGCTAAAGCTAGGGTATCGTTAGCCCAGAGCTGGGGGGTCATCGCGCTAAAAGCATTGGTGTCTTTTGTGAGATATGGGATGTCGTAGGATTTTGCCTTTCGGGTATCGTTGAGCTAAAGCTAGGGTGTCGTTAGCCCAGAGCTGGGGGGTCATCACGCTAAAAGCATTGGTGTCCTTTCGTGAGATATGGATATCGTAGGATTTTGCCTTTGGGGTGTCGTCGAGCTAAAGCTAGGGTGTCATTAGCCCAGAGCTGGGGGGTCGTCCGCTAAAAGCATATTCGTAAAATATCAAATCTTCTTGGCAGACGAGATGAGCACTTCATTTGACTGAAAAAGACACCCTAGTTACAAAGCACTTCATTTGCGACCAAGACACCCTAGTTACAAAGTTACGACACCCGTGTTTTATATATGCTCCTGTGTTAGTTGACTCAATACATAAGCATCAAACTCGTCCATCAAAGTTTTGAAAGGTGGTACAATTCTTTCATGTCCTCTCCGGTGTTAATTGATTGCATACAAGTCTGCCTGTTGCTTGAAGCAGATCTTATTTCATTTTGCATTGGTGGAGCGTCAACGGTTGCCTTGACCATATTTTTTCTTGATCTTTATGACTTCTTCTCGACTCCACTCTTTAATCTGTTCTCTCTTGGGCGACCTTTCGTCCTAATTTGCTGAGGATCTTGAATTACAAGCTCTGTTCTTGGCTTAGCTGCGCAGTTAGCATCCACGGCAATTTTGAATATAGGTGTTAGACCATCCATCACTAAATTAAATGCATCTTCAGACACGAGGCTATCTCGAGCTTCATCATCCGATGACTCAGCAAACTATATCTACAATCAATAACATAATGTTATCGAAAACATATATTAAGACATTTCAATGAAAAAATTATCACTGCGTACCGTGATTTTCATGTGCTTTTATCACAACCTTCAATATTGCAGTCAAAATCGTTGAATTGGTATTTCATGTCCTTGCACCATCTCTTCAAGAAGTATTTATCTGGTAAACGAAATACGTCGCTTTGATGAAGAACCAACAAGGCATGCCTACACAGGTAACCCTTAACTGAAAGGATCGACACTGGCATTGGACATCCTGATATTTCTATCGTATGACACGATATATTCTTTGATCATCTCCTTGCCGATTCCATCGACTTCAATCCTTTCATACGACTTTACAGAATATACACAACAGTCATCAGCTTCCTTGATCAATTTAGTATTTGATGCAGCCATTTCAAGGATCTCATTCTGAAATTTTTTGAAAATGCGCCTTGTATACCTTCCTGCAGCTTGTCTCTCCAAAGGTGATGATGTCTTTAGAAAGCAATCGTTTGCAATGTCCTATTATCTTTCTCATTTTCGGCCTCGTACCTTTTCTTCAAGGCATCTTCGTACTTACCTATGAACTCCGTTAGTGTAGTCTTCGAATTTATAAACCCATCGAAGAAGTGATTTATGCCCTCGCTCCTTTGTGAAGATGACATCCCTGTACATAATTTTATCAAAAAAGAAGCGTTGAACGCGAACATGAACCAAAGACAATGAAATACAAACATGCAAAGAATGTATCCTTTAGGTAAACTGGGACCCATTTATCCCGACATTCATAAAGGACATTGAACCAATCTATAGCCTTGCATTCTTTATATTTCTCCATAACATGTGCCCACCTTTCTCGAATGACTATATGGTCAATGAATCATATATCGCCTCATCGAAATCAACCATAAATTTGGGATTTGCTGTGCAAATGTGGCCAATCTTTTCAGGTATCTTCTTCAATATATGCCAAAGACAAAATCGATGTCGTGTGTTAGGAAAAACTTCTTTAACAGCAGCCTCGATTGCCTTATCTTGGTCAGTTATTATGGCAATAGGTGCTTGACCACCATTTGCATCCAGCCATGATTGAAAAACCCATTTATATGTCTCAGTACTCTCATCAGACAACAATGCGCAACCAAGCAAGGTGGACTGTCCATGATGGTTGACCCCGACGAATGGACAAAAAGGCATTTGATATCTATTTGTCAAGTAGGTTGAGTCAAAGCTTAGAACATCACCGAAGTATGTGCATGCCAATCTTGACCTTGGATGAATCCAGAAGATAGACCTAGATGACCATTATCATTGAGGTCTAAGGTATAGAAGAAATTGGGATTTCTGAGTTGCATTTCGGTGAAATGGATTACCATCGACTGAGCATCTCCTTCTTTCAGCTTAGACTGACGTTTGCAACAAATGAAATTACGAGCATCCTTCTCGGTGAAATCCAATTGTCTTCTGCCCCCTTTTCTCCTTGCTATGGCAGAGTATATCTGAGTTGTCGAACATTCACGGCATGTAAATTACTGATCTCTGCCTTCTCTGGTGTGCTGATCCTCATATGCGACCGTAGATAACCAGTTGATGTTATGGACATCCCATGGTTATGTTCTAGAGAAACCTCAACCAATATCCACTTACCACTTGTAGCATTCAGTCTTGCTTTATGAATGCCATGCAATCAACTTTCCCAGTATCCCTATGATTCATGCTCTTCTCTGTTTTTCTAGATTTTCTTGCCTCCAACACGCCAGGTGCTTGAAGCAAAGTTGTTTGTTGTTGTTGGCCCTGCTACACACTGTTGTGATTCTAAAACCTACTCTTTTTGCATATCCATTGTAGAAAGTATATACATCATTGCTGAATTGAATTCCATTCCAGTTTGAGGAACTACAGTATCAACCCCTGTTTTGGAGCGATGGGTGAAGGTGCACGGCCGGGAGTGTGCTCGATTTCTTTCCGATTTATAATTTTAGCATTGTCTGTGAAAATATAGGCACACATCATGAACAATGATATCCATAGATTTAGCTATCAATATATCCTGACAAAGCATTAGGACACCAAGATGAAAAAAATACGACACCTCACTTAAAGAAATACGACAACACAATTAGGTTGTTACGACATCCAGCTCTCATATGACGACACCCTAGCTTTAAGGCGACGACACCTATGCCGGGACTGTTAAGGTGGGCACCGATGACATCGCCGACTTAGGCTGTTACGATACCCCAGCTCTCATTGACGGCACCCTAGCTTTAAGGTGACGACACATGTGCTGGGACTGTTAAGGCGGGGACCGACAACATCCCCAACTTAGGCTCTTACGACACCCCAGCTCTAAACATACGACACCCTAGCTTTAAGGCGACGACACCCGTGCCGGGACTGTTAAGGCGGGGACCGACGACATCCCCGACTTAGGTTCTTACGACACCCCAGCTTTAGCGACGATACCCTAGCTTTAAGGCGACGACACCCGTGTGAGACTGTTAAGGCGGGGACCGACGACATCCCGACTTAGGCTCTTATGACACCCTAGCTTTAGCGTGACGACACCTTAGCTTTAAGGCGACGACACCCGTGAGGGACTGTTAAGGCGGGGACCGACGACATCACCGACTTAGGCTCTTACGACACCCCAGCTTTAGCGCGACGATACCCTAGCTTTAAGGTGACGACACCGTGCGGGGACTTGTTAAGGCGGGGACCTACGAGATTCCTGACTTAGGCTCTTACAACACCCCAGCTCTCATCCGATGACACCCTAGCTTTAGCGCGACGACACCCGTGCGGGACTGTTAAGGCCGGGACCGACGACATCCCCGACTTAGGCTCTTACGACCCGGCTCTAAACAGACGACACCCTAGCTTTAAGGCGACGACATCCGTGCCGGGACTGTTAAGGCGGGGACCGATGACATCCCGACTTAGATTCTTACGACACTATAGCTTTAGCTCGACATACCCTAGCTTTAAGGCGACGACACCCATGCCGGGACTGTTAAGGTGGGGACTGACGACATCCCCGACTTAGGCTCTTACGACACCCTAGCTTTAGCGCGACGACCCTAGCTTTAAGGTGACATACCCGTGCGGGGACTGTTAAGGCGGAGACGACATCATCGACTTAGGCTCTTACGACATCCCAGCTTTAGCGCGACGATACCCTAGCTTTAAGGTGACGATACCCATGCGGGACTTGTTAAGGGGGGACCTACGACATCCCTACTTAGGCTCTTACGATACCCAGCTCTCATCCGACGATACCCTAGCTTTAGCGCGACAACACCTGTGCGGGACTGTTAAGGCGGGACCGACGATCCCGACTTAGGCTATTACTGACACCCCGCTCTCATCTGACGACACCCTGGCTTTAAGGCGGCGACACCCGTGCGGGGACTGTTAAGATTTAAACTGGGGTGTCGCTCTCCCCTCTTCTCCACTTGGCCTTCCGTAGAATGCCCCTCCCCCTCTTCTCCTCTTCTTTATATTCATTCCATGCTCTCTCCATGGTTAGTTATAAGCAGGGTGTCGTAGGCTTGTAACTACGGTGTCTTAACAGTAAATCTGGGTATCGTAGCTTTTATGATACCCCGGAGCACGGATATCGTAGGTTTGTAACTAGAGCTATATGGAAAGGAAATAACGGGGAATATAGGCCGCCGAAATACTCTAACGATACCCCAGTTCATAAGTTATACAATATGGCATTCGTGCTACAAAACACTAAACTCTAAACAGTTATGACTCCCAGAATGTCATAACTGTTTTGGTCTAAGGAAGTTACCTACGCATTAAACAGTTTCCTAAAGCATTAACTTCCTCTAACGAAAAAAACAGTTGGTGTAATAAAGGAGCTTTACAAAGAAGTGGAAACAAGGACTTTTTACTTCCTGCTGCGGATGACGAAGTTTTTGTACAAAGACTTCAGTAGCTACGTATTCAGCCTCAAAGCTAAAATATTTTTTCCGACCGACTCTCAGAGCGAGGCTCAGGATCTTGCTCAAGAAAAATTGGACTGATTCCTTGCATCCGAAAGCCCAGAGCGAGGAGAAAGAAAGAGTTTTTCTTGCACAGATGTAATCCAAGAAAAATGGTGGTAGAAGTAGGCTGGAGGAAAGGGCATTTTCGTCTGCACAGCAATTTTAAAATAAAGGCGAAGTACTTTTAATGGCCGTCACGATCAGAACGTAACATTGTAGCAGAGCCATACTGTTCTGCAACGTCAGCCATATAGGATGTACATGGACTAATCAGGAGAGGCGGTGCAGCCCACGTAGGACTTGCTGCACCAGGGGCGATGTACAAAAGACTTTTCCTATTTAGAATAGGGCTAGCTTGTGGGCCGTTGGATCTATGTCCACCCCTCTTATGGGCGGTGTAAATAGCTCCCATTGGAATAGTTTTAAATTAAAGACTAATTTTCCCCTACATTAAAAGAACAAGAAGAAGAGATTGGATATAAATGTATTGCATAACGTGATCCAATCACAGTATCTCTTTTCTTTTCTTTTCTTTTTTCCTTTTCTTTTAAGCAAGTAATGAGACCAAAAGGATTGACGTTCCTCTTATATTGTGAGCTTAAAAGATTTTGTTGAGCTTTTTTAAGACAACATTGCGTCACCCAATCAGCTTCTCTTCAAGACAAGAATTTTTTGAGTTTCACCATTCGTCAACTTTACAGCAAGTGGCTTAGATTTCTACATTTTCTAAAACTTTCCTCAGATCATCTGTCTCTATCCTTCATGAGACTTCAGAGAAGCTGATGGTTCTATAAAATTCATGGCGGCTTCACTTCCCGAAGTGGAGAGAATGACAGCAGTAACATGAGCATATCCAACAGAACAAATACCAAATGCTGCCATCATTTTTGTGTCTCTTCTTGGAAAGAGTCTTCATCAGGCCTTTGAATATTTTCCAAAACCAAAATATATTCATCAATGACAGCACAGCTGGCACAGTCACCAAGCTGAAACGCCCCAGAGGAAATACTGTCTCCACCTGAAACAGAAGGATAAGAATCATAACCATTATCCAGTCTTTTCCCAACTAACTTTATGAAGTTGGCAAATAGAAGGACAAAAAGAAAGGGAGAAAAACTAAGATTTTGATAGTAAGCTGTTATTTTTGTTGAGGAAAGATTGGAGACAAATCATCCATCCTATCACTGAAAAACTTTGTGATTGTAAAACAAATGCTAATTTGATAATGGCATGTTATGGTATTGGGGATGGTTGCTTACACAATGAAGTAGAAGAAAATTGTTTAACAGAATTTATATGAAACAAATTCAAAGAAAGTTTCTTGCTAGTTATATTAAGCTCACAAGTGACTCAAGCCTTCAAGCCACTAGGCCATCAAGATTTTTTGCAAAAAAAGAAACAAAAGAAAAAAAACAGGAACCGATCAAGAATGTTGCATAGATATTTAACCATAACAATCTAAACCAAAAAATAAAAATTGGAGAAGATAACCTCACAGACCAGTACATCACTAACATGATGGCATTACTTAAAATCAAGCCCCAAGAAAACAAAATATTATCAATATGCTAAACCACATAGTGTCTCTAATCTTTTAAGATGAGACTGAAAAAGATGATTAGGTATGTTGGAACACTGCAGGAGAATTACACATGCTTCTCTGGAAAGCCTATTCTGTGAAAGTGCAATAGAGATGGCAACCTTAATATGCTGCCAATTAATGTGTTACTTTACACTTCAAATGAACTTGCGCACGCCACTACTTGTTGCTTAAGTTTCAGCATCAATGATCAATAAGTTGAGATCACATGCCGAGTTTTCTAATCAGCTAAATCTGCAGCATACCTGATCAAAATGAAGATACATGTGGGTGAAGAAATAGATGAACAGAAGGATCCTTGCAGCCTGAAAAACAGATATCCACAAGTCAAAGAACTGATTACAGATAGCAAAATCTAAGAACCATATTAGCATAGTTATCAAAACCGGACCGGACCGGCCGGTTCAACCGGTTGAACCGGGACCCGAAGGCTAAACGGTCCGATTCTAGCAGAAAACCGGATGTGCAAGTCACCGGATTAACTCGGTTAACCTGTCCGGTTCACCCGTGAACCGGTAACCCGTTGAACCGAACGGTTACGGGTTTATCAATAATCAATGACCGATGGGCTGTTGCCTTTGTCCCTTCGACTTCCGCAGTTCTACGAGCCATCGAACGTCGATGCCCTCGAAGCTCGAACTCGAAGGCTCGATCGGGACAAGCCTGGAATCCAAGTCTTGGCCTCTACGACACCCTGCCTCCATATCTTCGCCGACGTCTACTACGCGGAAGAGTCGGCCTCCATCCCTCGGCAGCTCGGCGACGAAACTCTGGCGAAAGAGTTCATCTAATGACTCATGTTTGCGATCTCGTTGGTTTTTTTATGACCTCGTTGGCTTTTTTATGATCTCGTTGGCTTTCCGAGAATGATAAACTCCAGGTAAGAACAGACAGTCATTACCTGGAGTTTATCATTCTTCTGTTCTATCTCATTTTTTCCTTTTGTTTGAAAAAGGCGATTTTTTATAATGCTCTGATGCAATTCCTTACTGAAATTCTCCAAATTTTATCCATTTTAGTTCTTTTTCATTGCTATATGATCCTTTTCCTTCTTAGTTTGGCCTCCGTTTTCGTGTGATTCTTAGAACCCTAGCCATTCCGACTTCCGAGCCTTATCCCCTGTTCTTAAAGTTTATCCGACTTCCTAGCCTTATCCCCTGTTCTTATCTGGAGTTTATCATTAAAAATATATTTTATATTAAAATAATTAACCATGGTTCAACCGGTGACCCGACGGTTGAACCAATGACCCGA
Organism: Calamus simplicifolius; assembly: GCA_900491605.1. Classification (NCBI taxonomy): domain Eukaryota; kingdom Viridiplantae; phylum Streptophyta; class Magnoliopsida; order Arecales; family Arecaceae; genus Calamus; species Calamus simplicifolius. The sequence continues at coordinate 530,306 of UESW01004456.1, forward strand.
GCCCTTGGCCGGGTCGATGTCCGATCCGAGTCTAACAACTATGCATATTAGTAGCATTCAATGACCATTTTGAGCTCAGTTGAGCATGGAGCCATGCATGCATGCAATATGTGAATATTTGAGAATGTTGAATGTCTTCAGATATCTGACTAGAAAAGCTAGTTGATGTCATCAAAATCTGGACTAGGTCATTAGATCCCATCTATACTATTGAAACTGTAAAATATTCTAGCTGAAAAATAAGATTACACTGAGGCATGTGAATATGCACTTTGACTTGCAGTTAACAAGTAATATTACACCTCTAAAAGCCCTGTCTATATGAATTTGAAACATACCAACCATCCAAGGAATAAAGCCATGCCATTGTAAACATACAGTTTAGAACTTTTCTGCCCAGATATATCCAAATACCTGCAGTTATCCTTTTGTGTTTAGTTAAAAATACCAAAAAAAAAAATTCAGATATTTGGAACAGGATGTCAGAAGCATACCATCTGAGATTTACAAAGGGAGTTGTAGCTTCAGAAAATAAGACCATGAGTATGTAAATATGTGCTTTGGAGGTTGTCAAAGAAAGAAAAATTGAATACATCGAGAGCCCATGATGCAAGACCTGGAGTGAGAACAATGTGAGTTTAATCTACAAGAGGAAAGAGAACAATGCAGGCTTAACTCAATGTATCAATGTGTTTAAATACTTACATATTCCTTGCCACCTAAAGAAGGGAAAAACCAAAGAATCATAGCCAAGTCTGAGAGAAAGTAACCTACAGAAATCTGTAAAAAAATTAAAACAATTGGATGAGTCAACAATCAGATTAATAAAAGCTGTCTCATGTATGGCAACTTTTTTGATTCTCTTACCCATGCAACACGCCTCCAAAATCTGTGCGTGTGCATGCATGTCTGTGTGTAGCCTGTGATTTTTTTAGTAATCATGAACTAGAATGATAAAGACATCCACTCCTATCCAAATCAAACAATAACAGGATTTAAATCCACAACACAATAAATCCCATATTTACCTTAATTTGTTTATCCATCTTGAAGAATGAGTAAAGCTAATTGACCATGATTCTTACCTTCTCATGGTACCCTGTCCTCCCCTTTAAAAATTTGGTTGCTTATCATAAATCAAGCCATAATCAATAAAACCTTTCTTTCTTTGCATCACATTAATCAATAAAACCCTTCTTTCTTTGCATCACATTTGTTAACTTGCTACTAGATCCCAAAATCATAAGTTGTCAAGGAAGGGGCCAACCATGGTATGCCTTACTGATGCATGCCACCCTATATTGGGCGTACCATCCTGGTACCGAACTGAGAACAATATTAGCATGTACCAAGTCTTAGTGTGCTGAACCAACTTACATATTAGATATTTCGATATGTACCAGTATCATACAAATAAAGGGTCAATATCAAGATGGCAAACTTTGGGGCTAGCAATGTATATTAGGCCTTAACAAACCCTCTTCTTTTCACATGTAGCCTAGGCAATGCATGTAAGAGCATGAACAAGTCAAGAGAAAAATAACAAATGGGCCATATAATGAAAAATTGGTGTGAATAGGGATTCCATGACCCTTGGCTCCAGTTAGCTAAACGCTACACCATAAAAGGTTAAGCTGTTAGGGTGACAAAATCATTCAAATTAGCATATCTGTCCCTTGTCACTTAATTATTTTCCTCCTACTAAAACTGTAACTTCAAAGTAAACAAAGTGAAACCAATCTCTTGCAAATCAAGAGGGCATGTTTTACCTGCTTGAAACAAATATTGTTCCATCCTGTACATTATTTATAACTATCCCCATAACGATGAGATAGTTACAGGGTATCACACCAAAAACACTTTCAACGCTCTCTTCTTGTTCAAGAAGTCTGACAATTGTTCTCCAAGGCAAACATGACAAAAAAAGCTAAAATACAAACCACAGCTGAAGATTACAATTCTCATGGAGTCTATGAAAATATTTCCATCTTTCAATCATTATCAATCTATGTTATCATGCATTAACAAAAAATCTTCATCATCCCCTACTCCTGCACATGTCACAGACATTCTTTTGCTGAACCATAGTCTAAATTATCATAGAACTTTGATTTATTCCATTTATATACGAACTAAATCACGTGCATTGAATCCTTCAACTAACCATTCCTTTCCACTCTCTAGATGAAATATTAACAATTAAATTGATTTAAATTAAAATTTGATAAAAGATGAAAAAACATCGACTTATATTTTATTTGTCCTATGGGGAAGCTAAATCATCACTTCATTCAATTCTCCATCAAGCACCCTTCCTTCCAACCAAACCAAGTAAAGGAAAAAAAATCTCTACACAAAGAAAAATAAGTTTATAGCTGCAGTCTTATTATGTTAAGAAAAGGGCACAATTAGAAGTGGCATTTGGCATTTTCAGGGAAGCTATATGTATCAAAACCATGAATGAAATTGTTCATTGTATGCGATTGACATATGTAGAAAGTAAGATTTGGTAATGCAAATTCTCAAATATGAAGATACTCAAATCTTCACATGTAAGTAACCATCCAAGTGCCATAGAAAAATTAAGGCTTTGACGAGGAAAAATAACAAATATTAAGTTATAAAGGATTTAAATTTTATCAATCAATCGTGTTTTCTCCAATAACATCATTTTGTTCTTCATGAATGACATGCTAATTTGCCATGCATTTCTTAAGCAGCTAATAACCATCATGAATTAAGGCTTTAGGTCCCAACAAAACAAGATGCTGTCTCATCTCATTCCGTAAGAAAATAGGATGGGGACGGGGACGGGGACGGGGATGGGATAATGAAACCTATCCACATAGGAAAAGTAGAACAAAAGGAAAGAAAGAAAGGAAGGAAGAAGAAAAAGAAAAGAAAAAAAATGATGGGAGAGGAAAAGGAAAGAAGAAAGAAAGGAGGAAAAGAAGAAAAATGAAAGAAAAGAAGGAATAAAGGAAAACGAAGGAAAGAAAGAAAAGAAAGAAGGAACAATACAAGGAAAAATAAGGAAAAGAAAAAAAGGAAGAGGAGAAAAAATGATGAAAGAAAGAAAGAAGAAATGAAGAAAATGGAGAAGGAAAAAACAAAGAAAGGGAAAAAAAAAAAGGAAAAAGAGGAAAAGAGAGATGAAAGGTACCTATTAGAATAGAGCAAGGTAATGAAACATCTTGTTTAGTGAAAAAATCGAAACACCCTCCTATGAGATCTAAATCTTGTCATATAACTCCTCAGAAGGGTAAATGGATGTCTATACATTATTGATTCTTTCCCATCTTTTTGATGTTTGGTATCTTTGACAACCAAATATCATGTTCTTGTGAAAACAATCTTCAATAATATCCAATACTGGAGACAAAGTGTAAGGAGGAACAAACAAGTAGGATGTTGTAAGGCATATCAGAAAATCTATAAGATCATGTGGCTAATCCAATCTTATAAAACTCAAAAGGTGATTTAGCTAGCAATGTATGAACAACTCATCATCTCCAAAAATACTACAATTTGCATAGTGCCATTAAAATTTCAATTATTTTTCACTATCTTTTACTGATAGCATGTCATAGGATATTGTTAAAACACATATGGGAAAGCAAATGAACATAAACCAAAATATCTTCATTTTAATTTTATTTCAGAATCATTTTAAATTAGAAGAAAAAAAGATAGAGATAGGCTAAAAATTACGTACGAGAGAGTGATAAAGAAAGATTTAGAATTTTTCATCTTATAAAAAATATCCTTCAAAACTGAGCTAAATATAGCTTCGGAGTTATTGTTGTTTCAAAAGCATGTTAAAAGAAAAATAAGACAATCCTATGACAAGCTTGTCTATTCATCTATATATTGTAAAAAAAACATAAGTACAAATTAACCACCGACAACATACCCCAAATATGGTGTCAGATAGCATTGATTTTCTGTTTATCATTAGCTCTTCATGAGCACCATCCTTAAAAAGGTCTGAAATTGCTACCAGATAGAAAGAAATTGCTGCAGCAAGGACTGCATGAAATGTGGAGAAACCCCTGCATGAAAGAGTTGTTTAAGGGATCTTGGGACCATAAAATGGCTGAACAGATTCACTGGAGTTATCTCATTAGTACCAATGTACATGTAATTATGTCTCACCTATTGTTCCACTCGATTTTTTGTAATTTGCTTAGCTTGTTATATGCCTTAAAGTACCTCAAGCTGATCTGACTTGTAGTTTCATATACCTTCATGGAAAAGAAGCTTTGTTACAAAGAAAATAAAAACAACAATAGATGCACATCCGAGAATTCACAAAAAAAAGGAGTCAATATAGCATTATTTTCCTAATAAACAGTGAAGAGATTTATTACTTCAAATCACATCTCGTCTCCTCAAGGAGCACTAAAAGATGAAAGCACCATAGCATTATATTTAATTTTAATCACAAAAGCAAATATCACAGAAATTTCCCTTTTCAAAGAAACAAAGTATTTCATGGGAGATATCCAAATTAAAAGCTAGTCATCAGTTTTAATTTGGAACCTAAATGAGCTGCTATGAATAGCAGTCTATCCTTTCATCTCAAACAATTCCCCACTAAATAACTGATATGTAGTTACAAGTCACTCATCACCAAGGATCTGTTAATTCTTTGATTTCAAAATTGTATGCAAATTTCCTAGGCATTGTAATAAGGGAAACAGTTACATTATTTGGTTGTATAGCCTAGTTTGGTGACTTGTCAGCATTTGCACATATCTTGGATAAGTGATTGTCTTACATGCTCCAAAGACCATTACATTGCATGTAATTTTTAATATCTCTCAAGCATATGCACAGATAACCAGGCATATACACATAGGTCTAATGAGGTTATGCACAGCTAAAATCTTAAACTGCTTGGTTTTGGCTTATGACCCATAACAACAGAATATTTGCTTAGATGTTTCCAGATTTGACGTATCCACAAATTTAGAATGATGTATAGTGAGCAGGTGGGGCAAAAAAGAGCTTGTCCCCTCTGAAGCATAACTAAAGAGCCACAAATTTAGTGTGATGTACAATGAACAGGGTGAAAAGAATTTGTCCCTTTTGGACTCTGAAGCACAATAAAGAGCTTTTCTTTCACAATCGTACGAGAATTTAACAGCCAGATGTGGCTAAGATAAGTAACAATGACATGAGGATCTAAATACATGACTAATAATTGAAATCAAGCAATAAATTCTATGATGCACAACAAAATTTTTCAGCTCAACAGAACAATAGAAAATCCTTACGATCTTGCACATGATGATGCCAGAGAAGACCGACACTGGCCAAAGAATTTGCTCGGTCTGACCGAAATTCCCATCCATCGTCACCACCTTCCTTCAACCAATCTTCAGCCTGCAAACTGAAGTAAGCCATAATTGGATTTCCATCAGCCTCGACTAGATTAAAAAGCTCCTTGCAAAATTAACGGGTCTAATACTTCAACAAGAAACCTGTTCTCCGAAATGAAAGTTAGCTAAAGAAAGAGCACAAGAAAGCAGAAGAAAGGACCTTTACTCCATTGGTCTTTTAGTTAGAACTTCTTTGAAACAGGATATAGAAGAATAATCAGAACAATAGACCGATTAAATTATGTAGGACAATAAGAATCGGATAAGAAACACTCCAAAGGAGTTATAATAATATATAAGAAAGAACAACAGAGCAAAAAAGAAAGAAAGTGCCACCAAAATATTGGCAGAACAAACAGAGCAAACAAAAAATACCACCAAATATTGGCCTTTTAACTATCTATGAATCCAAAGAGAATATATATAGAAGGAAAACAAAAAAAAAACAAAAACAAAGAGCAATGGATCAATCAAGCTCCATGGGAAGAGAACATGAAGAGAAAGCATTTCAAAGGATACATGAAAAAAAAGAACAGAAAAGGTTAAAACAAACAAACAAACAAACAAACCTGGACGAGGGAACAAAAGACCGAGCACAAGGTTTTGTTCGCTGGGTCTCTCAAAAGAACCAAAACATGGGAATCCAAAAGGATGGGTTGACCGAGACGTGGGAGGGCGAGAAGAGAGAGCGCTGGAGCCGTTGAAGCCGATGCCGTGGGCAGGGGGCAGAGAACCTAAAGCGGCATCGTCGTGTGAATCTTGCCATGAAATAGAAACGTTGGCCGCGTCGGCATCGGTACTTTGCTTTTTATTTTATTGTCCGGTCGACGTTCCGTGTCAATTGGGTTTATTTTAAGGGAGGGGTTAAAAGACCGCTTAAGCGAGAAGACCAAGAGGCCAACCAAGTCCGCCAGCCATCTTGACTTTGACTTTTTTTTTTTTTTTTTTTCTCTGTCACTCTGTTTGTACGGCGGATCCCCCTCTGGAGAAGCAAATGATCTTTGATTTAATGTTTGGGTTTTTTATATCAGTAGGGCCCAAAGATTGAAGGAGATACTATATCTTGTTTTATGAATGAAGAGAAGGGCTTAATTTTCTAATCATTAGGGACAAGAAGAAGGCTTAAATTTTGTATTAATTATGCTTAATAAATTGAAGTTGGCAGCATTTGTTGAGCACCGACGCTAGCCCTAAATATAAATTGTTGATAAAATAATGTCCTGGAGACCTGAAGGAAAGGGATGGTGGCTATAAAGCGGCCAGGAGCTCGTAATTCGACTTTGCCAGGCTTGTAGCGGTAAACTTAAGAAAGAAATGCTGCAATGAAAAATTGGCAAAAAAAAAAAATGAAATTATTTTTAGCTTCATCGCTTAGGATTTGTTTAGATTAGCTTTTGATCATAGCTGTTAGTCACCTAATAGCCAATGCAGACCGGGCTTTAATAAGACTAAGTGGGAGCATAATTTGTCTAATTGACAATGAAATCATTTAGTTGTCACAAAAATTAGTTTTTTTAACAATGGTTCAGCATATAAGCTAGCTGGTTGCATAAGATATATCGCTTAACGACGAGGAAAAGTCTTGTTGCACTGTGTGCGATGATTGATCGTATACATATATAATTGTATGTGCGATATACAAAAAAATAAAATTATTATTGATCATGTACGGTCATCTACATGTGTGGTCAATCATCGCGCGTGATGCGCACGATCTATATTGCATGTGGTGCAGAAAGATCTTTCCTATTGGTAATAAAATATAACTTCCACGCTGAAAGACTTTGTATACCGCATCCAGTGCAGCAAGTCTTACGTGGGCTACATCACCCCTTTTTATTGGTCTATATGCATATGATACTTATTAAAAAATATTAAGACAACTTTACGATATCTCGACGAAAAAAATTACGATACCCAGTTTTAAAATTATGACACCATAGTTATAAATTACGACACCCGTTCAGAAAGCCAAAAAAAATTATGATACTTTAGTTGTAAATTTATGACATCGTAGTTATAAAATTATAGCACACATTCAGAAAACGTGTATGTAAACAAATTCTTAAAAAAAAGCTGAACATGTATTAATGCACGTCACCTCAAAATTTAAGATGACACTCCAGTTATAAACTTACGATACCGTAGTTATAAAAATTAAGACACTAATTAAGAAAGTCAAAAAAAAATTACGACATCCCAGTTGTAAATTTACGACACCGTAGCTATAAAATTACGATATTCACTCAGAAAGCATGTCTATACACAAATTTCAAAAAAAAGCTGAACAGATATTAATGCATATCATGTCAAAATTTAAGATGATACCCCAGTTGTAAACTTATGATACCGTAGTTATAAAATTAAGACACCCATTCAGAAAGCTAAAAAAAATTACGACATTCCAGTTATAAATTTATAACACTATAGTTATAAAATTACGAACTCATTCAGAAAACGTGCACCGCAGCCTGTACACAAATTTCAAAAAAAAATTGAACAGTTATTAATGCACGTCACGTCAAAATTTAGGATGGCATTCTGACTCATTGTATCAAGCCATGTAAGTTTATGTGGACAAGAAGAGATGGTATAGCCTACGTAGAATTTGCTGCATCGAAGACGGTGTATAAAGACTTGCCATGTGAAACTGTCCCTAGAATGAGCCAAGCCACACTGATATCCGTTTGAATAAATCTTGTGTGGCTTACCTTCATATCAGGCTATACAAATAGTTAATCCAATGAATCATAAATTTCCTTCGCTCAGTTGGGACTTTGTTCCCCAAAGAGGCTAGCTATTGTCTCTAAAGGGGATGCTGAGCCCAAAGAGACTTGCTGCCTTTTTTAATCTAAGAAATGGGTCCACGCTTGTGATGGCCTTTTCCCTTGCTATCTATTCTTTCAATCTGTCTTTCTAGGTTATACAGCATAAATAATTGTCAAATATATATATATATATATATATATATATATATATATATATATATATATATATATATATAATAAACAAATTCTTAACAATTTTTGCTAAGACGTCTCCGAAGTACAATATTTCTCACTCCATCCGATCTCTCATTTAGTATAAATGATAAAAAGAGTTTTTCTTAAACTTGATATATGCAACCCAATATAAAAAAGAGATCTCAAAAACATTGAAAAATGAATGAGAAAGAGGAAAAAGAAGGGCTCTTGAATTGAACATGATAGAATAGAGTTTCTGTCGTATCGATAGAATCTTCGAACTCTATAATCTTATATAAATTATAAGAAATTACCTTCATTCCATAAGGGTGAAGTGACAAGCGAATTAATGAATAAATCCTAAGATCATTTCAGCTTTTAACCACAAAGAAAAGTGGTCATTGTGAATGAATAAAAGAAGAGAAAATAATTTTCACGCTCATGCCACATGTGCGATTACAAACGTTATATGTTTTTAAACTTTTTTTCATCTTATTAACATTAAATGCATTTTTAAAATCTAAATAATAACAATGAAATTTTAAAAACTTTTATTAAGTCAAGAAATAATGTAACAACTATTAATCGAGAGACCAACGTTGTTTCTCTTAGCTGATCCTGTAACACTCTCTTTGAAAGAGTTAGAATGCCATAACAATCGAAATGGCAACGACTCCCTAACCACAATGGATGGAGATGGGTGGTATTCAATAATAAGACTAAGGTGGTGCGTGCAAGTAAGAACGCGGTGTCGGAATCATCAATGCTGTTGTTTACCTGAAAACTAAGCTTCATTCATCTGAATGATGATATGGTGATGAAAATAACTTGGCACATTCTAATTAACTTCAAATATATTTCTTTAAATCTACCTCATTTTTCTTTTTTTTTTGCGTTATTATATACTTTACTTTGTTATACAATTTTGGACATAGATGTAGGTGCAAATATAAATTGTTATCAAGAGATGTAGATATAAATTAGCTATATAGATATAAATATGCAGAAGGTACTTAAACTTTATGACTTTTAGATTAAAAATTCTTAACGCCATATATATTATTCAAACAATTTAATTTTTAATATATTTCCTTCCTTGCTTGAATGATTCTCGATGAAGATTAATTCTCAATTATTTGATATTTATCAAACTCTTCACCGAGTTTGCAACTTTTCTTGATTTATTCAACTAATTCCAAAAGCCTTTATAAATTACAAACTAATATGCACATGGTTTTTCTTCTTTGTTTACTTCTTTGATCTTAACATAATACATCCGACATCCAAACTTGCTCCCAAGCTTTAATCTTGTTTTAAAATTGCAATATGGAAGATTCGTGCTTGTCCTTCTTTCTTCCCGATCTCCGGTGGCTGTCAATTATTTCTGATCATCTCTCAGTGGATGATGGCCGACGGCATCCCCATTCCTCCGACCGGCGGTGATTGACGGAAGTCCTCTGCAGCTTCTTCCCGGCTTCAGGGCGGGAGCTCCTTCGTCTGGTCGGCTTCGTCGCCTTGATCGGATGAAATTGGAGCCCTGGAGAAGCTGTTTCCTGAGGTAATCCAGCTCCCAGTGGTGGCAATAGATCAGGAGATCTCGGATTGGTCTCAATTTGGGCTGATTGTGCGAAGTCTCTTCCGTTGGGTTCCCCTGAAGCCATTATCCGGGAGCTTCGCAGAGGCGGCATTGAAAGTCGGATTGAGATAATCAGTATGGCCTTTCGTACCTTCTTGCTCAAATTTGAACTCCAGGCTGCTCGTGATGCTGTGCTGTCGCAGCCATGGATGGTCAATGGGCAGCCTCTTGCTGCTGAGCCGGGTGTCTGGGCTTCATCCCTGCGGATGACGCTCTGCATCATGCTCTGCTCTGGATTAGGCTTCCCAATTTGCCGATTGAGTATTGGACGGACGACTCTCTCCGAGCAATTCTGTCTGTGGCCGGACGCTATGTGAATATGGATTTGTCTACGAAGGAGAGGAGACGGGGAGGCTTCGCTAGGGCCTGCGTTTGTGTTGATCTAAGCCATCCTCTTCGTCCTGGAGCTCGGTTCAGAGCGAGCGGCAGTCCCTTCTGGCAACAATTTGTCTATGAGCATGTTGAAGGTATCTGCTCCTTCTGTGGATCCATCCACCTCTCTGGCCCGTGTTCTTCCTCCAAGGACTTTGCTACTTCCTCTGCTGCTCCACGTTTTGGTCCTTGGATGGCCGTTCTCCGGACCCATCGTCATCCCCCTGTGGTGGACTCTAACCTTCGTTCCAGTCCGGAGGTGCCGTCGGGGAAGGTTAATCCGGTGATTGAGGCAGGGGAGGAGGGTTGGTTAGTTCCTCGTAAGACCTCTCGTAGGAGGGCAGCTCCTTCCTCTTCCTCTCATCCTGTCAGATTCTCCTCCTCTGGCCTCCCTAAGTCTCTGTTGGGGCTGTGCCGGGAAGAGGACCTCGTGCCGGTTACTGTAGCTATGCAAGGGGTTTCAAATGCTGCTACACTGTCGGCTTCTGGAGAGCTTCAGTCCCCTGTGATCCTTCAATTACCCCAAAAGGCTCCTAAGGGTCAGAGAAAATCCCTCATTCAGGCTGTTAAGTCCTTGAAGAACCCTGGTCATGAGGAGCTCTTCAATTTTTCTGCCATGCCCTCTGGAGGTTTGCCTGAGCTCCCCTCTGAGTCCAAGGAGATGATGCCCTTGGGGAATGTGGCTGAAAATCCCTTTGGCCTTCTGGGTTCGGATCGCTGGACCGGATGCCCTAAGTCCCGAGGGGATGCCAATCCGGCTTCACTTAAACGGGCTCGACCTGCTGTGATTGTTGGCCCTAGGGTTATTACCAAGGATGCTAAAGGCAAGAGTCGTGGGCCTACCCTGGGGAAAGCTCACTCTGTGTCTGCTCCCTGTGGATCTGATCCCCCTCGGGATAACAGTGATCATGATGTTATAGTCTCTGCTCTAAAGAAGGCTATTCGGGTTGAGGCTGATGTGATCGCCATGGATCTCTCTCGGCAGTCGGATCTGGTCCCTCAGGCCGGTTGTCCTTCGTCTGCTGAGGGTCTGATGGTTCAGTATTCTGCTTCTGGAGATCAGACTGATATGGATTTGGCTGGAGCCAAGGGGGGGCCCACGAGACCCCTTGATCTATTTTTTCTATGAAGATTCTAATTTGGAACATCCGAGGAGCACTGAAACCTTCCTTTCGCTCCTTGTTTGATCGGTTATTGCAGATTCATCAGTTTGATATCTGTGTTTACTGGAAACCCACCTGTCGGGATCCAGTCTTCAGCGATTCCGAAGGCGGATTTCTCGTGTTGGTCTTCCTATGCTGTGGAATCCACTGGTTTGTTTGGGGGCATTCTGGCTCTTTGGAGAGAGCCTTCTATCCGAGTGGATGCTTTTCATCAGTGTACTCAGCAGGTGGCCTTGGTTATTTCTGAGGGAATTCTTCGTCATGGTTGCTTCTTGGTATCTACGCTAGCACGGATTATAGGGAGAGGCGCTACTTATGGTCCGAGATTCTCACTCTTTTATGCCAGGGATTTCCCACTCTCATTGCTGGGGATTTTAACTGTATCGTTGATGCTTCGGAGAAGCGTGGGGGGCATCGATTTGTCGATTCTCCGAACTCTAGTGAGTTTTGCTCTTTTATTTCCAATGCTAGGGTTGTCGATTTGGGGTTCTCTGGCTCTCAATTTACCTGGTGTAATAACCGCCGAGGTACTGCTCGGGTGTGGGAGCGCCTTGATCGAGCTTTAGCCTCCCCTGGTTGGATGCAAAATTTTTCTGGTGCTATTACTTCTCATTTACCTCGGATCGCGTCTGACCATTGCCCTCTTCTTATATCGACGGAGCTTTCCTCTCGCCTCGGAGGCCTTTCCGGTTCGAGCAGTTTTGGACTTCTTACCCTTCGGCCCGGGCTCTTATCATCAGGTTTGGCGGATGCTGGTTAGAGGGAGTGCTACCTACCGTCTCTCTCGCCGTCTCGAGTTACTGAAGCGCAAGCTCTTTAGGTGGAATAGTAGAGAGGTGGGGGATCTTATGCAGCGTATTCAATCTGTAGAAGCTGACATTGTGTCTCTTCAGGATAGGGAGGATATGGATGGTGGTCTCTCTGAGCTTGATCTCCAGACTCTTCAGAGGAGCTTGTCGTTGCACCAGTCCTTACTTAGTCAGCAGGAGACTTACTGGCATTAGCGGTCCCGGATTCAGTGGCTTCAGGAGGGTGACCGGAACACTAGGTTCTTCCATCAGGCTACGGTGGCTCGGCGGTCTGCCAATCGGATTTGGTATATCAATGATGAGAATGGCAATATAGTTGAGGATAATGAGTCTATTCGAGAGCAGATTGTCCTTTACTTTCAGTCCCGATGGTCGAAGGTGTCTGCCAGTGGTTTCCCCATCTCCCCTGTTTCCCCGGATGCCTGTGTTTCTGATGATGATAATGCTCTGCTGTCAAGGGAGGTCTCGGTGGAGGAGATTCGATCTGCTGTCTGGACTTGGGTCCTGACAAGGCCCCTGGCCCTGATGGTTTTCCTCCCTTTTTCTTCTGCCATTATTGGGATATTGTCGGACCGGATGTGGTGTTGGCCATCCAGATGGTCTTTTCCTCCAGAATTCTTCCTCCTGACTGGCAGCGTACTTTTGTTTCTCTAATTCCTAAGCAGCCGACGGCTTCGCTTCCCCAGCATTATCGGCCTATCAGTCTGTGTACCACCCTATACAAAGTCTGTGCTCGACTATTGGTTACACGGCTGCAGGGAGTGATTCCCCGTCTTATATCTCCGGAACAGGGGCTTTCATCCGGGGTCGTAGCATCACAGATAATGCTCTCATTGCACAGAAATTTATGCAAGACCTTCATCGTGCGTGGGTAGTAGGGCTCTTATGGCTGTTTAGCTGGATATGGAGAGAGCTTATGATAGGATCAGTTGGATTTTTCTTCGACAGACTCTTAGGGAGTTTCGGTTTGCTGATCTTTTTATTGAATGGGTTATGGCATGTGCAGGGGCCTTCCTTTTCCATTCTTATTAATGGAAGCCCATCTGGGTTTTTCCCTTCATCTGGGGGACTTCGTCAGGGTTGCCCTCTCTCTTCATTCCTGTTTATTCTGTGTGCTGATGATCTCTCTCGCTCTCTTGCTCAGGCTATTGGTGCGTCTTTGATTCAGCCTTATATGCCTGGGCCTCAGGGCCCTCCTCTTTCTCATCTTCTGTTTGCAGACGATTGCGTTTTGTTTAGCCCTGCTACTGCTCATAATGCTGCGGTCTGCTCTTCTATTCTTCAAGCTTATTGCCAAGCCTCCGGTCAGCGGGTCAACCTTCAGAAATCTGTTCTATGTTTCAGCCCTTCGACCCCCCCTCGTCGCCGTACTGCGATCTCCCAGTTGTTAGGGATTTCCTCCCTCTCCGACCGTCTGTCCTATCTTGGGATCCCTATTTCGGGGCGTCGCCCCCGGCAGTCGGACTTCGGGGCTCTTGATCGTCAAATTTCTGATTGGTTGAGTAGGTGGCAGGTTTCCAGCCTCTCTATGATGGGTCGGATTACATTGATTCGGTCCATCCTCACTCGCTCCCCATTTATCTTTTATCTAACACCCTGATTCCAGCTATCTGTCTTCGCCGGATTGAGAGACGGTTCAGGTATTTTCTCTGGGGCTCGAGACAGGGTGGCCACGGTCTTCATCTTCTCTCATGGGATATTGTTTGTCTGCCTATTCGTGAGGGTGGCCTGGCGATTCAGTCTTTGCTCACTCGCCGGGAGGCTATGATTGCTAGGCATGCTTCTAGATTTCTTCTGGATCCTCACTGCTTCTGGAGCTCTTTTATGAGAGGTAGATATGGTGTCTGGTCTCCTGATTCGATCTCCTGTGTTCCCCGTGGGAGTTCCTTGATCTGGCGGACCATCTGTCAGGCTGCCCCTTCTGTTCTGACTGATATTCACTGGATGATTAGGGACGGGAGATCTGTTAATGTTACTCAGGATAGTTGGATTGCTGCCACTCCTCTATCCCGCTGGCCGACCTTTCTTAGTATTGATGTTGACCCCTCTATGCCAGTGTCTTCTTTGATCTGCCAGGATGGTCATGCTTGGAATGTTTCCACTATATCCAGACTTTTTGGGACTGAGTTGGCGCAAAGGATTTTCGCCATTCCCTTGGCTTCTTCTGCGACTCGGATACCAGACTTTGGCGGCGATCTTGCCTCTCCCGACCAGGGATCTGGTTGACTGCTTCTGCACTCGGGTTTCAGGATTGGATGATGTTGCTTGGATTTGGCGCTTGCCCATTCACCCCAGGATTCGGCTCTTTTTATGGAAGCTGAAGTGGGATCGCCTTCCTACTTGTTCTTTATTGGCTGGCCGAGGCCTCTCCATTTCGCCTCTCTGCCCAATCTGTGGGCTTGAAGATGAGTCGATCGATCACGTCATCTTCAGCTGTTCTCGTGCGAGGAGGATCTGGCAGCGGATGCAGTTTACCCTATGGTGTCTGATGTGGGCTCCATCCGGCTTTCTTTTCTGCGCACCATTCGATTTGCTGTTCAGAGCGGTCCGAGATCTCAGGGTGCTGTTTCAGCCTATCTTGCTTATCATATTTGGCTTACCAGAAATCAGATGATTTTCTCAGAGGAGATTGTCCCACCTCTGGCGATTTTCAGAACGACTGTCCTCCTTGCCAATGAGTATGACCGTTCTATTTCTTCTATTCACTCGGTCCAACCCGGCCTCTAGGATTCCCCTGCTGCTTCGGTAGAGCACCGTTCTACGGTCTATGTTTCTTGGGAACCCCCACCCCCGGGTTATGTCAAAGTGAACTTTGATGGTTCTGTCTCGGACCGTAGTGCTGGATCCGATTTTGTTATCAGAGGATCTGAGGGTGAGTTACTTGCAGTGGGTGGCCATGGATCCCTTGATATATCGGTCCCTATGGCAGAGCTTCAGGCTGCTTGGGCTGGTATCAGCTATGCCGTTCGTCATCTGGCCTCTAGCAGATGGATTATTGAGGGAGATTCTCTCACGGTTATTCGCTGGATTCTTCGGGATGGGGATCTTCACTCTACCAATCCTCTGCTCCGTGCTATCTGGGACTCTCTCCGGTCTTCTACGGCGCCTCGGATCCGCCATGTGTATAGGGAAGCCAATGCTACGGCTGATTGGGTCGCTGGTGTCGCAGCTCGCCATCCTACCCCTTAGGTTTGGCATATAGGTGACCCATGCCCTTTAATTTTGCAGCAAATCATGTATTTCGATCTTTCGGGTTTGACTCACGCCAGACTGGTGTGATCGCCCGCTTGTAACAAAAAAAAATTGCAATATGATGGCTAATAAATTTAATAATATGAAATGAAACTAGATTCTTGTTTTAAAATTTCATAAGAGAAATGCTAGCTTTGTCGGACCCCTCCAAAGGAAAGACCTAAACTACCATGTGATTGGTAATTTAGGTTAATCAATAAGCATATTATTATAACTTTTGGCTACATAGTGTATGCTCATTGATATCTAATCCATCAGTTAAATGGCTCAGGTTCATAAATTAAAAAAAAACATCTCCCTTTGGAGTAGGGATGCAACTCGGGCTCATAAAACTTAAATTTTCTCAACCCTAACCCTATTTGTAAAATGTCAACTCTAACCCTAACCCTAAGTCTATTTTTAAAAATCGGGTTCGGGTTGAGTTTCGGATTGAAATTCGGGTTGATGAAAAAAAAAATATTTTTTTTCAAAGTAAATAAACATCGAATTATGGATCACAGAGATGGAAAAATAAAATCTCTTGCCGAACGCATAAGCTGTACTCGGGGCTTTAACATTGTATTAAAAAAAAAGTCTTATTTGAAACAAAGAAGAGGATGAGGTATCGTAAACAAAGAAGAAGAGGCGAAAAGTGAAACAAAATTTGATAGTCCGTCTTTATGTTTGTCCTACTTTTTCTTGCCTGCGATTGATGATCTTGTCCTCCTCACCCTTAAGTTGGCCATTTGGTTCGACTCGACTGGCGCTCTTAATGCCCCTAAAAATCTGGTACTGAAAAGCTACCATTTATTTGGGTAATTCTCGGATTCGGATTACAGTTAATCCGAATTCGGATCAATTGCAAATCAGATCGGATTAAATCCAAATCTTTCGAATTGGATTGGACAAACATGATTTTAAATACTACTGTAAATCGGATTTGATAGGCCGAATTCGATCCAAACCCGGGTTAAATTCGGCCCAACTTGCATCCTACTATGTAGTGGTGAGGCCATTAACAGGTTTATTATCAGCTGGCAACGCTTGGCCTGGCTCAATCTCAATCGCCAATCACCCACACGCTGGCGAGCGAAGCTCGAGTGGCACGCTTGAAAGCAGAATCTAGCTACAAATGGGACCCACCAAGAAATATGGCAATCCGTGCCTTGCTTTCTTCTAAGAATCCGCCACGTCACCCCAAAAGAAAGGCTGTTTGCTGTGAGGCGGAAATACCGAGCCACGTCGCATCAGAACCCACTCAGGCCCGGGTCAAGGCTTTTACCGAGCCGACCGGCTGACGAACCCGAGAATTGGACCGGCTGACCAATGACTTGTTTGATACGCTTGGAACAAGTTGTCGTTGGTTGACTCGTCCAGTTTGAGCACCCTTCTATAGACCTGTCAAGCGGTCTATTTTAATCACTTTATTTCATCCTGGTCCACCTAATGGGATTATGGGAATCCAAACACAAAAAAACATCGTTCATGGAGACTTTAGGTTGCAGATGATGGATAATCAAGCGATGGTCATCTCTCAAACATCTAAAATTAGTATGCGTAACAAATTGATTTAGAAAAATAACGCCGCATCTATAACCTATATATATATATATATATATATAAAGCTTGTAAAGCAGAAAGATCATTCAAACTCATTGATACGAAGAAAAAGTCAAAGTATTTTCCAAACATAGCTTGGTAGTCACATATCTCGTCCACTATTTAAGTGGAGGAGGATCTTGCTGGAACTTTCAAGATATTTTCCCAAGTGCTTGACATGTGTAATGGTCCATTTTTATGTTTATAAAAATAACCCACGAAACTTCCATTTTTATTCTGGTTTTCTAGGGGGGGAAAACACTTTGAAGCATTTGGTGCAGATGAATGCGCTCACCTACTTTATTTTGATGGAAATGGACACTCACCTACCTACCTGACCATCATAATACTTGATAGGAAATTGATGAAAATGCCATCCAAAATCAGATATTTCAATCAGTTATAATGCATTGGCCAACCGTTCTAAAGGAAAGTTGGGTTTGATTGAGAAGTATAAAATCATCAGAAATATCAAACTTCCCCATCCCTTATTTCTCTCTCTTGCACATGCCACTAGGACCCCAAATCACATCAAATCATGTATATTGTAGACATCATTGCATCATCTTTAGAAGATTTTATATCTCATTTAGCTTGAAAAAGGTTTTATAAAAAAAATAGATTTTATCATGATTAATTGACAAAAAATATGTATAAAAAAATAGCTTTACAAACATTTTTTTATATTTGAAAGTAATTCTATATGAAAAAAATGATGATTTGACTATAATAACTATAGAATAAAGATTTCATGCGAATTAGATAAACATATATAGGTTATTTGGTGGACATAAAAGAGAAATAAAAAATAAAAAATATTAAAAAATAGTTTTGATCTTTTGATGTTAATTTTTTAATGATATTTTTTTTATAAAATAAAAAATTATATCGGCCCTTATATAAAATTTTCTTTTCCTTCTAATGAAATGAGAAAAAAAATTGAGGTCCCAAACAACCACCCTTAGGCTCTGAATTTGTTTCTGGTCCAAAAACAGTGCCCAAGTGGTCCAACCTTTACCAAACATTGTCCTGCAGCAGGCTATAGTAAGATGAAAAAGTCTTGCTGCACTATCATTCGGTTCGGTGCAGCAAGCGTGCATTAAATGCATGGATTGACTGATCATGCATGCCACTAGGTGTGTAATGCATGACAAGGCCTATTGGGCCTTGGCACGTGCTGCGGCATGCACATGTGGTCAATACGTGCATCCAATGTGCGTTGATTGTATCGAAAGACGGTACAGTAAGACTTTTTTGTAGCAAGATTGAACCAAGATCAGCAAGCCTTTACGTGGCGTAAAAGAACCCAGTAGGCCCACACATTGTCGCCTGATGGGCCTAATCACAAATAAATTACGGCTGGATTCCAATCCTGCTTATTAGGGATGTGGTTCATTCCGATGAACGACTTATAAATCTCCATGCTCCTTGCCTTGTGACTCCCTTTTGAAACGCTTTCATATTATTTATCATATATAACCTCAATGAATCAAAGCATTCCTGATTTTTTGACAAACCAAAATCCAAGGTTCGTAGTTTTGTTTGAATCAGGGAAGGCAGCGAATTAGGAAACCATCCTCCAAACCATTTGGCAGACCAAAAACCTTTTTCTTAGACTCATTTTGAATAAAAAACATGATATTTCACAAGCAGTCTTGTAATCAGGCTTGCATTCCGTTTGTACATGGCCTGAGAAAAATTGGACTAGGGATTTACGAGCACCTGGCCCAAATTGTAATGGCTTTAATCACTCTAAAGTTCATACGTTGGATCATGGGTTGGTCCAAGTAAGAATCAGTATCCACTGGCCTATGAATATTGCATTATAAGTTGGCACAGGTAAGAATTTTTTTTTTTCTATATATTCTGATAAATTTGAGAGATACCTAATTGTACTATAATCAATCAGGGCTCAATATTTGGGAGTGCAACATCTAAGACTTCAACCTCAAACTTAATTTGCTAGGCGAAGCCATAGAATGTGGGTGCATTTGAATATCCACAAAGCAGGATTGGAATGTGGTGCAATTCAGACTGGATTAACCTTTACCTAAACCAAGTCAACCATTTAATCTTACACTCAAAAAAGAAAAAAATAGATGATAAATCAGCTATTTGGTAATTTGTTGGTTAACTTAATAATTCAGGTCTTTATAAATGAGTTTCAGGTGGCATTTATATTCATTATATTTATTTATGTTTTTGATATCAATTTATAAAAACTAAGTTTTTTCTAATAATACTTGGGCTCATTATAATTATACGAGACTTGCTGATATAAAAGACTCTTTCAAGATAGTAATTAGGCAAAGAATACAGCAATCTAATAATTAGATTAATCATTTTATATTAGTTTGCACAGAGTAATATTGCTCTAGCTAACAAAATTCATAACATCACAATATGACAATTTTAACTCTGATCTCTCTTTCTCTGAGAGAGAGAGAGTTTTAACTCCATGGTAAGGATTCTCTTTATATTCTGCTAAAATTATTGATACCCTAAGAAAGAATCATTGCGAAGAAAGGCATATTAATGTAGTCATTTTCGATTGTTTCTTTTTTTCCTCGAGAAAATGAGGCAGGTCCACAGCATATTTTTAGCATGACCAAGTTACCAACTGGATCCAGAACAAAACTATCCATTTCTATCACTTATTCCTCTCAATAAATTCCATTGAATTGAGCTGTGGACGTATTAACATGAACCTACTTTAATTTTTTTGGTGTTCCCACAGGTGAATGCGGTGCCCTAAACAACCTTCTCTCATAGTTGACGTGACACTTCATCCCTCTGACTGACATGCAACTAAAATGATGTGAACCCCACCAAAGAGAACCCCACCCGTGAACCCAGCCCACATCCCTCCAAAACTGACACAAATTTAAACTCTAGCCTGGAAGCGAAGGAAAATGGGGCTCAACCCCTTTCCATGAACCCATGCTCTCCCCTCAAGACACTACCTGCTTGCTTCCTCCGTGTGCCAATAAAAAGCTTCCCTCCTCCACCCCCTCCCTATCACGCTTATCTCCGGTCTCGACTGCGAGAAAGATCAAACACGGAGCCAGAGAAAAACAAAAGAGAGAGAGAGAGAGAGAGAGAGAGAGAGAGAGAGAAAAGGAAAACGACCCCTCAATGGAGGTAACCGCAGGAGAAAGAAACAGACAAACAGTGCAGCAGCGCTACGCCTCGTTTGAAGCACCCGTCTTTCAGTTTCAGCCATCCACAACTTGAACGATTTAGGCAAAAACATCAGTCTAGTGTACACAGAAAGAGAGGTGGTCGGCCGACTGGTTGCCAACCGTGGAAGCCCAAATGGGCAAGTGACCAAGTAAAAATTGCACTCCTTTTGAACAAACTAACTACCGAGAGGTGCAAAGAGTGGCGGTAGCGGTGGTGGTGGCGGTGGAGAGAGCGTGGATGGGCCGCCAGGCCGAGGCAGTGAGGAGGCAGAGGTCCTTCCAGCCGAGCTTGAGAGTGCCGTTCTCTTCCACGAGAGTGTAGCCGTCGGAGGGGAACATGCCGAGGAGGAGGGTGGCCTGTGCGGCGGCATTGCCCGCGAGGGAGATGCCGCGGAACCCGGACTGGCTAAGCTTCTCTCTCCAGTTGCCGAACTTGACATCGCCGGTGCGCGCTGGCCCGCCGACGGAGAGCACGTTGCGGATTTCGCGAGAGAGGAGTTGCTGCTCGACGATATGCCGTTCCTGGCTGTCCTCGCCGTAGCTGGCGCCCAGGGAATCGAAGAGGGCCGAGTAGTAGTGGATGGCCTCCACGAAACGGCCGAGGAATGAACCTGCTTGGCTTAGGTCTTGCTCCACCATTGTCACCACCTTCGGCGCCAGCCTACAAGAGCCCCATGCAACCATTTCCAATTAGCTATTAGTTTATTGTTACTCCACTGAAAGTAGTGGTCTAATGTAATAATAACTGCAAGGTAAAAAGTATGACATGCTGTAAGAAGGTCAGAAGGCCGTAAAGTACTCATAATTAGCGTTTTAAGCGCTTTTTTAGCTGACCTTCTGTAGGCCATTAATGATCAGCCGCTGCGTTGAAAAAAACTACAAGTAAACCAATTGTCCAGGAGTAAAGCAATATAAAAAAAATGAAGCTAAAAAGAGAGAGGATGGAATGCAGTCACATTAGGCAGAGTTTGATTTTGCAGAATATTTTTCATTTCCCTTTTTAACATTTTGATCTCTAAAAATGCATTTAACAAATAAAAATAAAATGATCTCCTATTTAAAAGACGTTTTTAAAACTATAGATTAAAAAAAATAAAAAGAACACTGCACGATCCCATATTTTTCAAGTTTTTAAGCTTTTACTTTCTATACAATGAAAACATCTGCTATTTTATAGTTGTGTTTTCATTTCAATTTTTACATTTTGATCTCTAAAAAATACATTCAATAAATAAAAATAAAAATTTATCTTTTATTTTTATTTTTATTATAAATAGTATTTTTTTTGCAATTTATAGATAAAAAATAAAAAATGTCATTTTCTAGCTTTTATTTTTTGTTTTCTCCTTTGCTTTCCTTGAAAAACAGTGCAAACATCCATTGTAGAAGTGTCTTGACGAAACACTATTTTCATTCCTAATCATTAAATATATTTTCATAAATACTTTTCTTTCTATAAAAATAAAAATAAAAATAAAAATAAAAAAGGTCTGCTCTCAAAAACCATGTTCTTAATATCTCTAGCTTCTCCCTAGACTAGATCTCTCACCACCCAAGCAAACATTTCCAAAACCAAAATCAGTGAAATGCAGTCATATGTAGCCTTTGTCGGCTCTCCTGTGGAGAAGATCTTAGCGGGAGTACTCTCTTCACTCCGAGAAAACTTTCCCAATACCAAGTTCAATAAATTTAAGTGGTTAAAATATCATTATAAGGAGAAAAATAGGGAAAAAAAATGAACTGCAATGTTATCTTCTCAAGATGAAGACGCCAACATCTATAGGGAGGGGAAAAGACTACGAAACAAAAATGTTTAGCACCTATAGGCTCTCCTTGAAGCGGATCTTCTAGAAATCATCACTCCAATTTAATTAACATTCCCAATATCAAAGTTCAGTCACTAATTACTGGGTTAAAAGGAGCGAAAATTATCATTACTGCAAGAAAAGTGGCCAAAATGTACTATCATCCAATCTGCTGTTAAGGGAGGAAAGTTTAAAAAGGAGGAAAGTTTAATAGGTACTACTTTCCTGGATTGCAGGCCGATAAAACTCTTCTTTAGGCCTTTAGATCCAAAAAGAGTACAGCAATGAGAAAGGAGAAGATGTCAGAAGTTATTTTAGGCTTATTCCTACCCTCCATATGCTAAATATCAGCCATTATTTACAGCATTAAGACTGGCTAGTAAATGACTATCAAAAATTTTCAGAGGAACGTCTACAAGCGTAAACGAGAAATGAGAGGAAAGGAAAGGCTGCAACTAGCTAACAATCAGTACCTTTAGATTCTTGTAATCTTTTACTTAAAAAATGTAAAAGAGTGTGGTAAGAGAGTAAGAACAAAGAGGAGAAGAAGACACAGGAGAAGCAAAGCCGTAGCACCAGCGGAGGCAGCAGCTATTCTTCGTAGCTCACTGCCATAAGTTATGTTGAATGGTCATCATTGCACCGTGGGAGGAGAAGGTGACAAAAGAAGCAAGCCTTTTTTTTTCCCCAAAGATTCAAACGCACAAAGTAGACTAGGGCAGGAGAGAGCCTTACCGCTGGAGGAGCCACAGTGTATTGGTGTCAGAACCCGTGACGTCGTAGAGAGAGTGATGGAGCCAGTGCACGGCCAGCGCCTCCCTCCGGCTCACGCCCAGCCGGTCGGGGTCCAAATTCCCCACTTTCTCCGCCACCGGGCAGAACTCGAACGGCAGACCGAGGGTTTGCGCGAAGTCTGACAGCCTCTTGCCCGTCGCCTCCAGGGCCTCCATGGAGGACCCCAGCCCGGTCAGCCGGACGCGCGGCGCACCGCCGGGGCGCGAGGCGAGGATGTGGAACAGGCCCGGCCACTGGAGGCCTTGCATGATGTCGAGGTCGATGATGTGCACGTGGTCCTCGCGCTCGAAGGCCTCCTGAATGGCCTGGTTGGCGGTGAAATGGGAGAACTTGACGAACGGACTGATGCCGTTGAAGACCTGGAAGCGGAGACGAGGCGGGTGCGGTGGGGGACGGAGGGAAGCGGCGCGTAGAGGCCGAGGCAAGAGCTCACGAGGCGGGCCGACATCGCCTCGGAGAAATAGGAGGCCACGCGCTGCGCGGAGGTGCCGAACGGGGTCGAGAGCTCCGAGATCTCGAGTAACAGGCGGTTCGCCTCCTCCAGGCTGTCGGCCGCCACCGCCTCCGCGCACTGGAGGAGTAGGGTGAGAAGGTGGAGACCCTCCTCGTCGCGCTTCTGTTGGCGGATCTCTTCCTTTCTCTCCTTCGCTGCCGCTGCCGCGGCGGCCGCGGCCGCGGTCGCCGCCGTGGCCTCGTCGGAGGAGGCGGAGGCCGAGCTACGCTGCGGCTGGGATGGCTGGGGATCAGCGAGCCGGGGATAGCTGAGATTTGGATTTGGATTGCGTTCTTCCCAGATCGGGAGCTGCTGGCTGGACGGTCCAGCGGCGGAGGACGGGAAGGACGGCGATGCATCGATTCTTTTCGGAGCAGGCGGTAGATCCGGCAGCGTGGGAGCCAGGTGCCTCCGCTTATCCGACGGCTCTGGCGCTCCGGCGCTAGGAAGCGCCGGCAAAGACGGCGGATCTGACGTCAGGGACCGAAGGCGGTACTCGAGGACGGCGGCGAGGCCAGGGTTACACGGATGAATAATCTCCCGAACGTTGTGGATGAGCTGAGGGATGGACACCGCCGTGGCGCTGCTGATCAAGTCCCGGATGATCCCATCTATCCACGCCGTGGCCGCGGCGGCACCGCCAGTCCCGTCGTCGGAGACACCGCCAATGGCGGACGAGCCCACGACTTGCAGCCCCTCCGCACACGACCCGCCGCCCCGCTCCAAATCGGACGGGAACAGCGGCGGCCCGGAGAACCCGCACACGGCCGGTGGAGACGGCAACTGAGGCGGCAGCGACTGCAAGAGAGTGCTGGGGCCAGCGCCGGATAGGAGAATGGGAGGAGGGTTGGGGTTGGGACTGGGGTCGAAAAGTAGGGGCGAGTGGCTTTGGAGGTCGCCAATAAAAGCGGCGGGTAGAGCGGCGGAGGACGGGTTGCCGCGGCGCGGGACGCGGGTCGGGTTGGGGTAAGAGGAGGAGTCGGGCTGGAGGTCGAGCTCGGAGGCGGGGCGCTTGCGCACCATTTTGTCCAACTTCTCTAGACGGTGGTCTAGTAGGCGCTGCTGCTGTTGGAGGTGCAAGCAAAAGACCAGTTCTTGTTGTTGCTGTTGCTGCTGTTGCTGTTGTTGTTGTTGTTGTTGCTGGGAGTGGGGAAGGAGCGGGGGAGTAGAAATAGTAGCAGGGAGGGGGAGAGGGGAGGAGCTGGGTGAGTCATGGGGTGAGGAGGAACGATGGAGGAGGAGGAGGCAAGACGAGGAGGCCATCAGAAAAAACAAGGGGAAATTGCTCTGCGCATGGGATTACTGGTGTTCGTGGGAGCAGGAGGGGAAGAAGAGGAGGCTGGAATTGGAAGAGAGCAGTGAGAAGGGAATAATAACAATAATAATAGAAGGGAGAAGAGGTGAGGAGGAGCTGGGACGAGGGGAGGATCGAGGAGAGCATTAGGTTCCGCCAAGGAGATAACGGCGGGAGGATTGGGACATGAGACGTCGGGCGGATTCGCTGCTCGCGCGTTACGCCCTCCCCCCCACTTCAAAGGCCACGGCCTTTGTTGCCGCTCGTCTCGGGGTGCAAACGCGATCTCCCAGGCGGGATGGGGCCTCCTCCCACTGTTACCTTTTACCTAATGGGCTTTTATTAATGGTAAGCTACCGCCTTTTTCTTTTGACCCAGGGAGTTTGAGAAGGGCGAGGGGAACTTTTTGGTGGCCTCGGAGAAGGAGTGGGTTGGAAAAAAAACTACTTTCAGAGTGTTCTCGTTTCACACGCCTCGTTCCTACTTTCTGATGGATCGCCAACACACACAGCGAAAGTGTGTTCGCTCTTATTCATTCTGTTCTGCCTGCTCTTCGAGGTTCTTTTCAGAAGTCTTTTTCTTATTTCCAAGTTTGATTGGGCTTGGTCTGGTCGGGTGTGGTTTTGGATGCGTGGATTATTAGACTATTAGTTCGGTTTCTGAAATCTGAATCGCTTGTAGGCTAGGGTGGGAAGTCGCAGGTTGGAATGAGTGGACGTGGGTTAGCTCTATTTTCCGATGGAAGACTTTGACTCTTGACTTCGAGGAGCATGCTGGACACTGACAGAAGCGATTGCAAAACAGCATTTTTACTTTAAATTACCAGGAATATCCAATAATTCATAAGTTCTAAAGAATAGATTTCTTTGTTTTTATTTACTATGTGATGCCATGAGTGGTATATGACAAATAATTGGTCCGGGTAACGAGTAAACAAATAATTTCACAAGACAACAATTGAGAGAGTGTGCATACGTTGTTCAGATGTATAATTAGCTTCAGATACTAGTACTTGACGCTTACTTACAACCTGTGTACAAATTTGGTCTGCCATAAGTTAGTATGATGTACAAAGCTAGGTCCACTTCTAAACGGTGGAAAGGAAATGGCCACCATCGATCCCAGATCATCAAACAAAACAGCATTAGAACTCAATGCTTTGAATCTTATGGTGGTGGTGATTTTTTAAGAAGCCACTGTGAATGTTCGAGTTATGCTTGTGTCGCATCGTAGTCCTCTCTCCGGATAGATCGTAAATTAGCTTTTCCGCTGGCAAGTCTAGATTCTGTATCGATCCCTTGCATTATAGAAAATTTCAAGAATGTCAACATCCGATGGTTCAATCAAGGAAAAAAAAAAATCATTTGCAATAACCATGAGTGGCTTACAGTAAACTTGTGAAAAAGTTTTATTATTTGGGTTGCATGGAACCTGTTCCTTCTCTCTTGTAACAAGGCGAAAATCCCATGGTTTTTAAAATATTAATAAAAGCACGTAAGGTCAGGTAGAGGATCGGTTGTGGGTGCCCATAGATTCAACCACCTCAACTCAAAATAATAACATAGAATTAAATTTGCGGGTCAGCTTGCTGACATCATAATGTCAACAGATGTCTAGCGTTCAACGACTCTTTGTCAAGGGAAATGAGAGGATAGTCTTGCAATAAGTACTCTCGGAAATACACCCATCCAATACTTGAATACAGAACCACTTACCCTTTTAATTAGAGAATTCGCACAGAAGAGAAAAACAAATAATTTGCTGTTTAAAAATTATAAAATTTTCGGAGAAACAAAGTGAAATAGTCTGTGGTTTTAAAGCGAGTGTCAGTGCCTGCACCTACTATTACTACTACTATTTTATTATCAATCTATCAACTATATATTTGCTGCACTTGGGCCCCAGGCGGAGCAGAGAAGTAAGTATTTCACCAAGTGAAAAAAAAAAGGACTTATTACAGCTTAATTCATCCCTTGCCATCCCTGAAGAGTGCCTCTGGCGTTCCTCATCCACCCATATCTTCTCTCTCTGTACGTTTGGGGATGTTTACGTCGTCGTTTGGCGTTTGACAGCGGGCGAGGACTGCCCGAGGGCTGTCCGGCTCGGCAAGCAGCATCGACAAACGCTCTGCTTCTGTTCTCCTTGGGAGCGATGGGTGGTCCCGAACGGCCCAATCCCTCCCCTTCAGCCTCTGCTCGCCATAACAGTAGCATCCCCACAAGCTGCTGTTTACTAATAGGGATGGCTTCTGTGGCCTTTTACACCTCTGCGAGCATATTTACTTGTCTCAGAGCTACTTATTATCGTGTACAGATCGTCCTCAGATCTTTAGACAGTCCATTTATTCACCATCAATTCGTAGTCCATGTAGTCAAAAGATGGGGCCCTTTGTTGCTCAGGCCTTCACTTCACGAGAAATAGAAGGGTGTTTTTGAGAGAGAGAGAGAGAGATTATCACGCTGTGATGTAGACGGAATACTGCCACTATAGCTCTCTTGCTTACCTTCTCCATTGTTTTTTTTCAAAAAGGAGTTAGAATAAATTCTTTGGGAAACAATAATTTTTTTTAAAAAAAGCATGAAGGTTAATTAAAAGCACTTAGGGACTCTTTGGATTGGAGGGGATAGAGGAGGGAGGAGGAGGAGGAAGAAGAAAGGCCGTAAATTATTTTGTTTGAAAAAAAAGTAAAAAAAAAAAGAGAAAAGGAATGAGAGTAATTGGTTTTCTTGTTTCTCCTTATGTGATGGTAGATTTATTAACCCCCAAATTGGAGGTAAGATAGAAAGAAGAAAATATTTAAGTTATATTTTATTTTTTATTATAAAGGGATATAATTGTCATATAACTTTTTTTTTTTTTATCTCTATCCAAATAAGATAATTGATATTACTTTTCTTTTTCTTTACATCCTTTCTAAATAAGAGAAGAAGAATAACCTTTTCTTTCCTTTCCTTCTTCTTGCATCCATTTTCTTCTTTTTGCTCTCTTCTTTTTCTTCCAAAGATCCAAACAAAGCCTTAGGATACCAACTCAGATGGAGGAGGAATGCAAGTGCTCTAGCTTTTGCCAAAGTTTGCTAAGATGGATAATCGAGATGGTTAACCCTTGTTTAGTCTTGAAAACTAGGATAAAAGTGAAATTATTTTACTATTATTATTAATAATATATAATATAATGGTATTATGGTTTTTATCATAATTTTTAAATTTTATACTTGTAGGAAATAGCTACCATATGGACACGATTTTTAGCTTTCTAAATTAAAATATATTTATTTTATTTTTAATAAATAAATGTGCTTTTTTAATTCTCTTATGAACGAAAATACTGAAAATATAGATAAAATTAGAGGCCAAAAAAATTTTTAAAAAATATTCTGCAACTGAACAACCCTTAAGTATTTCAAAAACTAGATGAAAATTAAATCATTTAAATTTTAATAATTGATGGTATAGCAATTTTAAAACAACAATTCAAAAACCATTCATCTATTAAATTTTATTATATTTAAAGGATTTCATACCTTGTTAACTAATAACATCAATTCAAAAACTTAAGAAATTAAAAAAAAAGATAAATATTATATATAAAATTAAACAGCAAGGCATAACATCTATATACACATCTATTCCATCGCCAACCATTCTTCTATACATGCATGATTGCTTATAAAGGATTGATCTCCTCTATTTCAACTGCAAATTAGGCATAATTAGAATTTGTGGGAGATAGTGATCTTCTCATTCAAGTTATGATTGCGAAAATGTTTTGATTAAAGATAAGCATGAATCATATTAGATAGTAATTTGTTTTAAGATTTTAATTTATAATTAAATTAATCCTATTTTTAAATCAATCTAGAACCAACATAATTAGACCGATCAATTTTAAAAAAGAATCATTTTTTAAAATTTTGCTTTAGCCCTTTTTTTAACTTTTATGTCATTTTTAACTATTTATTTATTTATTTTTTAGGTTATGCAAGTTGGATGAGAAAGTGAGGCCCATCACGAAATGTTCAAAAAAAAAAAAACTTAATATTATTAAATTTTTTTAATTATATTGATTAAAAGGTAAAATATAAATATATACTGACCAATTTAATATTAACATTTATATTAAAAATAGCAAATAACTTATATATTTATAAATTTTATTTAATTTTTAAAAATATTTAGAACCATCTCGATCCGATCCATCCAAGCCAAGCCGTTCGTGTCCTGTGGGAGACCGCAGTACTTTCCCGCTTGGTTGCTTGCTTACTTGGTAGCGGACGCCGAGCGCGGCCTCCGGAGCGCGACACGAGTGGGGCGCCGATAATATGTGGCCTGTGGAAAGGCTACAGCTACGAGCCACGGGGCCTGTTGCAGTCCTCGATTCCGACAACCGATGCTTGTCCTGGTGGCCTTCGTGGCGCAACCAAGAAATTGACCTCTCATACAAAGTCAAATTCGACGTTCCTCAAGTGGCACCATCGTGGAGGACCACACAACCAGCCAACGGAGAGGCCAATGGTGGCCTTGATCCAAGAGATGGTTGCTACGGTTGTTTGGCTCCTACTAGGATTCAAATCCAATGAGTTTGATCGAAAACACATGTTTCATTAGACATATATATCTTATCAAAATAATAATAATAGTACATTATTATTATTATTATTATTATTATTATTATTATTATTTATTATTATTGATACAGACCGATGATCATATTATTTTAGTATGAGTTAGTTCAGATAAGTCAGAATATAAAATTTATTTAAGAATAATATGACAGAGATCACATTGTCACTACAACTAAAAATCAAAGTGATGGACCATTGAGGCTGCCACACAGTCGATCGTTGTGTTGGTCTCCCTATAAACATGTTTGATCTGAAAACACCAAGGCTATCTCGCCGAAACCAACAAATAACAATCAATGAGTCCCTCTTAATAGAGAGACTCAGAGCATAAAGAAATATGGTGACATAGTAAATACCGACCCATGCTACATAAAGCTCTACCATAGGAACCGAAGAGTCAAGAAGCCCAAATTCTTCCGCCGCCAGCAAAGCTCCATTAGCATCTCGAATAATAAAAGCATAGCCTGCTAATCTGTCCTGCACACACCCATCGAAATTGATTTTGACAAACTCTAAAGGGGCTCCCAAGAGATATAAACCGTCTGCCGGTTCACTACCGCAGCAGCAGGGGAGAGCTATCAGAATCATGATTCATGAGCAGTACAATGAAGTATGTATTCCGCTACCAAAGATAAAACTTTTCGAGCAATCCTCTGATGGATGACAGTATCTTTAATACACCATGTTTAAAAGATGCCTAGCTTTAGTACATATAATGAAGTTAGGTATCATTTACCCAATTGAGTTAGATTGCAAGCACTTGGTGGCTCATGTCTTTAATGTGTTTGATTGT
The DNA here is from genome assembly GCA_900491605.1 of Calamus simplicifolius. NCBI lineage: Eukaryota > Viridiplantae > Streptophyta > Magnoliopsida > Arecales > Arecaceae > Calamus > Calamus simplicifolius. The sequence goes on from UESW01004456.1 coordinate 560,449, forward strand.
AAAAATTAATTACCTAATTATGCTTTCAAATTCACTCACAAGTACTATGCACTTGTATTGAAGTTGCCCAGTTAATGTCATGATACCATGGGATGTTATACACGTTATTTATCCTTTTCCTATCTTTTTAAGTTTTTCATGAATAAGTTAGTTAGTTGACAAGGTATCAATGCTTAGCATTGCTTGAGATCATAAGTTAAAATCATTTTCAATTCAATTCTTTAGTAGATTATTTTGGCTATCTCTTAGTAAGTCTGCCATGTTACTCATCTCGAAAACAACAATATGCTTGCTCATCTTGCAACAGATAGCATTGCATTAGATGCCAAATATTAAACTTTGTTTCTAAAATAAACAATGTTGCAACCATCCATGGTGCAACATATACATCAAAGAGGATTTGATTTCTTTAAAATTGGCATATATTATTAACTTTTTGTCTATCAAGCTTTTGGGAAAAGTATAAGCACTCTTTTCAGCATCTTTCTTTTTCCTTTTCTTTGGTTGAGGGAAGGGGTGGGGTTGGGGGTTGGAAAAGAAAAGGTAATCATCGAGCCTGACTCAAGCCAAGATCTCATAATTCATGATTTGAAGTAAGCCCAATTGATGAGCATTATGTCATGAAAATTAAACTGGACAGCTAAGTTTAGAAAGATTTATCATGTTGCATCCCTTTTGATCAGGTTCAGATGGGGAAGATTGTGAGAGATTAACATGGGTTAATCCTGCGACAGGTCGATTGGCCTTCATTGCCTGTCCAACCTGTGACTCCGTACTTTATGCCTTCATATTATATTTGTGATACCACCTGGCACTGGCAGGCAGGGGGATTAGGTGTCCTTACTTCCCTGAGAACACACCTGCTCCAGATTCTTTGCTGACAGTCACTGGACAACTGAACCCAGCCCCACTCGATCCTTAAAAATGGATTTTGCTCTCATATATCTCACACCAAGAAGACAATTATTTGCTACGCTGCAGAATTATCCTTGGCCATATATGTTGCTCAGAATAATTATACGAAGAATCTGAGTTTAGAAAATGCTTAACCTGCTAAGTACGCACAAGGAATCATTTGTACGGCAATTGCTCATTTTGTGAATCATTCGCACATACATAAAAATACATATTAAATGTTAATTCTATGAGCAGTGACTATTGAATAATTATTGCTGCTGTCATCATGTGACACTGTTGCTGTGTTCATTCACAACACAAATATACCATTGCTTGAAGGAGAATCATGCAAGTGAATTTAGCCCATGGAATAACACAGGTTGCGTGCATTGGATTTATATTCTACCATCTCTATCATTCTCATAAATTGAGTGACATCTAATCAATAAATTAGTATGTGATATGGCTGATCTACCCGTTAGAATGAACGAAAGATAGCGGCAGTTGACGGGAGCTACATCAACCTCGAGACCTACATCTCGGTCTCGGGGCACATGAACAGTGCATCAACCCCGAGACCTACCTCTCGGTCTAAGGGCAACATGAACAGTATATCAACCCCCGAGACCTATCTCTCGGTCTCGGGGCACATGAACAGTATATCAACCCCCGAGACCTACCTCTCGGTCTAGGGGCACATGAACAGTGCATCAACCCCCGAGACCTACCTCTCGGTCTCGGGGCACATGAACAGTACATCAACCCCCGAGACCTACCTCTCGGTCTCGAGGCACATGAACATCTCAATCCCCGGCGCATGGTCAGGTTGTTCTAGGCCACCTAGCGTGCCCACATAATCGACCGCACATCCATGGCAGAAGGTGGCCATACCTCATAACGGCGTATGATCCGTTGTATCTCTGTCACTGTGCATGGACATACCCCGTTACGGTATGCGGATCACCACCTGCCCATTGCTGTGCACGATCATGTCCAGTGGTGGTGCGCACCAGACGCGACCCAAGACGCGAGACACCTGTGAGGTCGTACTGACAGGTAACTCATGATGCATCCGGTGTGTACGATGACAGTGCGACATGTCATCGTCGGCCCCGTATTTTGTCCGTTATTGAACTGGGCTCCTAAGAATCAGTGATCGTGGGAATAGAAAGGGGACATTCGAACAGGTATAAAAGCACGCGCCCGCTGTAAGGATCCTTGAACTCTGGTTTTCTAGTTTTCTTCCTACTAGCAAAAACCCTAACTGCTTCAGCTCCCTTCAGCGGAGCAGTTCTTGTCTGATCCCAAGTAACTAACTTGAGCGTCGGAGGGTCCCACCGGAGCATCCGGTCTCCCGGACTTTTCTTGCAGGGGTTCGGAGAGAAGGACGTCTGTCTTCGCTGACACTTGAAGAAGGTGACTTGGCGTCATCAGATTGGCATGCCAGGAAGGGGGGAAAAGAGAAAGACATCGAACCCACAATCTGCAATCTCTTCTCGAGCTCTTGAAGCCATGGTGACGACCCGAACGAAGGGAGTTTCTGCCAGTTACGCTGGGGGGCAGCACCGAGGAGCCGATCCGCCCGTGGATGCCCCCTCGGCTCTCCCGGCCAGCGTTCCGGCATCACTGCATCCCCAGGAGGCTGGACCTTCCGCTCCTCCGGCCGATGTCCCTGCGCCTCCTCCGCAGCAGTTCCAAGAAGATCGATTCACCGCCCTAGCCCCGCAAGTCCAATCTCTGGCAGCGGCGGTTCAAGGCCTGCAGCACCAACAGGCGGCCCCGCAGCAGCCGGAGCCAAACCCATCAGTCCCAGGGATGGTGCAACCCAGCCAGCATTCCTCCCGAAGGAGATCATCGGTGCCGGGGGATCACCACCATCAAGCTCCGCCCAAGCCTCACCACCGGGAAGCCTCTAAGACACCAGTCACCTTCCCGCCACGCCAGTGTCTCTCCTAAGCGGCGGCATGGGAAGGAGGCGGAGCGCCCCCGTCGACATCGCCGTCCCTGTTCTCCGTCCTCTGAATCTTCGGGGGAGGGGTCTTTTGATGGTCGGATGACCCGTCGAGCCGAGCGTCGACTCGACGAGTATAACCATAGGTTGGAGGAACTTAGCCGCCGGATCACCCACCTGCCAGAGACGACTACGACAGCCGGCCTCCGTTGTCTTGCCGCATCATGGAAGAGTCCATCTCCACCCGGTTTGCCTTCCCCAGCTAGATCCTTATGACGGGACTACAGACCCCTTGGACCACTTGGAAAGTTATAAAGTTCTCATGCAAGTCCAGGGGGCCACTGATTCGCTCATGTGCATCGCCTTCCCAGCCACCCTGAAGAAGGCCGCCCGAGCTTGGTACTCCCGTCTGCCACCATGGAGTATTGATTCCTTCCGCCAGTTGGAAAGAGCTTTCTTGGCCCATTTTGATGCCTACCGAAAGATTCCAAGGGTAGCAGATAGCCTCTTCGCCGTCCAGCAGAAGAGCGGTGAGTCCTTACGGGATTACGTCGCTCGGTTCAAGGAAGCGGCCCTGGAGGTCTACACAATCTTGAAGACTCAGTGGCCACTTTGGCCTTGAAGCGAGGGCTTCGCCCGTCTCGCTTCGCATACTCCCTCGACAAGAAGCCACCCGGCTCCTACGCCGAGCTCTTGACCCGGGCCCAGAAGTACATTCGAGCTGACGAGGCCGACTTCTCCCGGCGCGAGGCTGGTGGGAGCGTCTTCAAGAAACCGGCCCGACCGAACCTGTCGAAGCTTGCCCCAGAAGACCTGAGCCTCCTCGCCGGCCAGACAACCGTCCTCGAGCCCCTACGCCTAGAGATGGACCCTACACCCCACTGCTCGCCCCGATATCGCAGATCTTGCTCGAGATTGAAGGGGAGTCTTACCTCCAGCGCCCTCCTCCAATAAACCCGAAGATCCCCCGCAACAAGAACCTCTATTGTCGCTATCACCGGGATTACGGCCATGATACTGACGAATGTCGTCAGCTGAAGAAGGCCATAGAAGACCTTATCCAACGAGGCCACCTGGGAAAGTTTGTCCATAGGAACAACCCGGGAGCTCCTGGCCCGTCAGCGCCCCACCGCCGATGATCGACAATGCCCCAACAGAGAAGACGGTGGCAATGATTTCCTGGGGGCAGGAGGCTCGTCAAAGAGGCCGAGAGGGGAGGGGAGTTGGATTCTGTAATTCCTTTCTTTAAAAAGGACTTAGAGGAGGTGGTAAACAAAAATGATGACAGCGTCGTCGTATCCATGACGATCGCTAAACATCCTGTAAAGAGAATTCTAGTTGATAGTGGGAGCTCTGTGGATGTTTTGAACAATGATGCTTTTGTTCGCATGAACTTGTCGCCCGATCTGCTCCGGCCCGTCGTCACGCCCCTGATGGGGTTTACTGGTGATTCTGTGAAAGTCGAGGGAGAGGTCACACTCCCTGTTACGGCTGGCACAACCCCGTGTCAAAGTACGGTTTTATGAATTTTTTGGTGGTTCGTGTGCCCCTTGCTTACAACGCGATCGTCGGGAGACCCGGGCTCAATCTTTTGGATGCTGTCATATCTACTAAGAGGCTCCTCGTGAGGTTTCCTACCAGCGAAGGAGTCAGGGAGATGCGGGGAGAGCAGAATCCACCTTCACTTTGCTACCACATGGCCCCTAGTCCGCAGGGGGCGGCACCCGTGCCGGTACCTGAGACGCTGGATCCTCGAGACCTGGAGAGAAGAGGAGAGCCGGCCGAGCACCTGCTTACTTTCCCCCTCGGGAAGGACCCAACGAGAACAATCCGATTGGAGCCCTACTCCCGGAGAAGGCTCGTGACCGACTCCTCACCTTTCTGCGAGCTAATGCAGATGTCTTCGCCTGGTCGGCGTCCGATATGCCAGGAATTCCAGAAGAGGTGATTACCCACCAACTTAACATTAGGGCGGAGTGCCGACCTATCCGGCAGAAGAAAAGGAGTTTCGCCCTCGATCGACAAAAGGCGGTGGATGAGGAGGTGCAGAAGCTACTGGCGGCCAGTCATATCCGCGAGGTGCACTACCCGGACTGGCTGGCGAATGTCGTGATGGTTCGCAAGGCCAGCGGGAGCTGGAGGATGTGCGTGGACTTCACGACCTCAACAAGGCATGCCCCAAAGACAGCTTCCCGTTACCCCGGATCGACCAGCTAGTGGACGCCACGTCCGGGCATGAGGCCCTTAGTTTCATGGACGCATTCTCGGGGTACAATCAGATCAGGATGCACCTGGCAGATGAAGAAGCCACATCTTTTGTTACAGAAAAAGGGATTTACTGCTACAAGGTGATGCCGTTTGGGCTGAAGAATGCCGGAGCCACCTATCAAAGGTTGATGAATAAGGTCTTTGAGGACCAGATCGGGCGTAACATGGAGGTGTACGTGGATGATATGCTGACCAAGAGCACCAGTGCTGTTGACCATGTCGCGGACCTCGAGGAGACCTTCAACAACCTGCGCCGGTATCGGATGAGGCTTAACCCCCACAAGTGTGCCATCGGAGTGGCGGCAGGCAAGTTTCTGGACTTTATGGTAACCCAGCGAGGGATTGAAGCCAACCTTGACAAGATCAGGGCTATCTTGGATATGAGGCCCCCAGCTAACAAGAAGGAGGTGCAACGCCTAACCGGAAGGGTGGCGGCTTTGAGTCGTTTCATGTCAAGATCGGCAGAAAGGTGCCTACCCTTCTTTAAGGCGCTGCGCAAGGTCAATGGCTTCGAGTGGACAAAGGAGTGTCAGGATGCCTTTAAAGAGTTGAAGCAATTTCTATCCACTCCTCCGCTGTTGTCCAAGCCAAAGAATGGGGAGGAGCTCTTCCTGTATCTCGCAGCCTCCCTAGAAGTTGTTAGTTCTGTGCTCGTGCTCATGGATGTTGATAGAGTCCAGAGGCTGGTCTACTACACCAGCAAGATACTTCATGATGCCAAGATTAGATACTCCAGAACCGAGAAGATCATTTTTGCCCTGGTAGTCTCTGCCTAACGCTTCCGACCCTACTTTCAGGCTCATCCCATCGTAGTGCTCACAGACCAACCTCTTCGAGCCATCTTGTCTCGCCCTGACACCTTCGATCGGCTAGCCAAATGGGCCATCAAACTGAGTGAATTTGACCTATCCATCCGACCAAGGTCGACCATGAAGTCTCAGGTGATAGCTGATTTCTTGGTTGAATGTTCCTAGACCGAGAAGGGTTTGGAGGAGATACGCCCAGAGGAGTGTGTGAACCCTCCCTCGATTGAGGAGGCAGAAAAGGAGGACTGGATTTTGCATGTAGATGGAGCATCAAATTCTCAGGGAAGCAGAGCCAGACTCATTCTTGCGAGCCCTGAAAGGGGAAGTGGTGGAGTATGCTCTTAGATTCTAGTTCCCGGCAACTAACAACAGGCGGAGTATGAAGCCCTGTTAGCGGGAATGAGGTTGGCTCAGGAGTTAGGCATAGGGCGTTTAAGGGCCTCACGGACTCTCAGCTTATTTCTGGGCAGATCACTGGGGAGTACGAAGCTAGGGACCCGACCATGTCCCGTTACCTGAGCAAGGTGCAATTCCAAGCCTCTCGGTTCTCTTACTTCAGTGTCAGCTACATTCCCCGAGCGAAGAATGCTAGGGCCGACACACTATCCCGTCTAGCCACTTCGGCAGAGCCATAGCTTACAAGGCCCTACGGTAAGGGTACTTTTGGCTGACCATGAAGGAGGATGCAGCCGAGCTTATTAAGAGATGTGATAGCTGTCAGCGCCATGCTAATATCCAGTGACAGCCGACGTCTCAGTCAACCCCCTTGGTGGCACCCTGGCCCTTCACCCAGTGGGGTATGGATATCCTGGGACCATTTCCCTGGCCTCCGGATAGCGAAAGTTCCTCCTGGTAGCCGTTGATCACTTCACCAAGTGGATTGAAGCCGAGGCCCTTGCTAAGATCATGAAAAGTAAGGTGAGATCCTTCTTTTGGAAGTCCATTATATGCCGGTTCGGACTGCCACACACCCTGGTCACTGACAATGGCCGGCGGTTTGACAACACGCCCTTTCGGGAATTCTGCTCCGAACTGGGCATCCGCCAGAAATTCACTTCCGTCGGCACCCTCAGACCAACGGGGCGGCCGAGGTAACTAATCGGATCATTCTCCAAGGACTGAGAACCCGTTGGATGACTGTAAGGGACGGTGGGTGGAGGAGCTCCCCAATGTGCTGTGGGCCTACCACACAACGCTGCGAGCCCCCACCGGTAAGACCCCATTCAGCCTAGTCTTTAGGTCCGAAGCTGTCATCCCGATAGAGGTTGGCTCACCGAGCCCTCGGGTAGAGTCGTACATGAGGAAGACAACGCAGACCAGGTGTGAGCCAACCTCGACCTGGTGGAGGAAATGCGAGACCGAGCGCGACTTCGGATGGCAGTCTACCGGCAACGGGCCGCCAAATATTACAACGCCCGCGTGCGTCCCAGGACTTTCCTGCCGGGAGACCTGATCCTTCGACGAGCTGAAGTCTCGAGGCCGATGGAAGGAGGTAAGCTAGCTCTGAACTGGGAAGGACCTTACCGGATCACCGAAGCGCTCCGCCATGGAGCATACAAGATTGAAGAGCTGGATGAGAAACTACTTCCCCAGGACGTGGAACGCTGACAATCTCCGTCGCTATTATCAGTAGTACATCCCTTTCTTACATTAAATATCTTGCTTGTATTCTTTTGGGTCTTCACCCGTCATTTCATATTAATGAATGAGGGTTCTAGTACTTCAGTGTAGCAATTTAAGCCCGACCCCGGTCGACACAAAAGCCCTGGGCCAGCCATGCACAAAGCCCAGTGTACCACTGGCAGAGCGGCGTGCTGCCGGCTCTCAGCAACTTAAGCCCGACCCCGGTCGGCACCAAAGCCCTGGGCTAGCCAGGCACAAAGCCCAGTGTACCAATGGCAGAGCGGCGTGCTGCTGGCTCTCAGCAACTTAAGCCCGACCCCGGTTGGCACAAAGCCATGGGCCAGCCAGGCACAAAGCCCAGTGTACCACTGGCAGAGCGGTGTGCTGCCGACTCTCAGCAACTTAAGCTTGACCCGGTCGGCACAAAAGCCCTGGGCCAGCCAGGCACAAAGCCCAGTGTACCACTGGCAGAGCGGCATGCTGCCGGCTCTCAGCAACTTAAGCCCAACCCCGGTTGGCACAAAAGCCCTGGCCAGCCAGGCACAAAGCCCAGTGTACCACTGGCAGAGTGGCATGCTGCCGACTCTCAGCAACTCAAGCCCGACCCCGATCGGCACCAAAGCCCTGGGCCAGCCAGGCACAAAGCCCAGTGTACCACTGGCAGAGCGGCATGCTGCTCTCAGCAACTTAAGCCCAACCCGGTCGGCATAAAAGCCCTGGGCCAGCCAGGCACAAAGCCCAGTGTACCACTGGCAGAGCGATGTGCTGCTGGCTCTCAGCAACTTAAGCCCGACCCCGGTCGGCACAAAAGCCCTGGGCCAGCCAGGCACAAAGCCCAGTGTACCACTGGCAGAGCGGCGTGCTGCCGGCTCTCAGCAACTTAAGCCGACCCCGGTCGGCACAAAAGCCCTGGGCCAGCCAGGCACAAAGCCCAGTGTACCACTGGCAGAGCGGCGTGCTGCCGGCTCTCAGCAACTTAAGCCCGACCCCGGTCGGCACAAAAGCCCTAGGCCAGCCAGGCACAAAGCCCAGTGTGATAGAGATATAGACTAAAAGATATGCTTTATGTTATGTCTTTATATTTTAATGAGAATTCATTTTGAGCAATGTGTGCCATTTACTATATATGTGCATGTGTCTAGTATTTACAAAGAGTATTTGATCTAGTGTGTAGAGTACGGCTTACACACAGAAGACTAGATCATCGGTTCTTTTGGAATACAAGTTTATTGTTCACAGTTTTAGATGGAATTGGACACACCATCAGTAGAACTGTAGCACAAATTTTTAGTAGGTCTGTCTTGACTACGGGGAATGGTTTATTCTAACTATTTGTGCTAGTACACTTTGTGTGTATTGAACAGGACCCAGTTGAGTTAATTATTTTATACTGACTTTATAAAATAATTTAAAACTCATGAATATTATGATTACTTATGCTCTTAATCTGAATTCTATTTCTAGACACGTGTATGTAGTGATTATTGCTTTGATTACACATAGAGTGAGATTCTATATGAGTCAATAACTCAGTGGGTTGGGCAATAACATTATATATGGTGAATATTAATAGTTGAAGGAATCCACGTCCTGTTAATTTGGATTGATGATATCCCCTTGAGAAAGCTTATAAGTTTTGATTGTATCAAATCTTGCAAGTGGATTTTGAATCCGATACATCAAATAAGTTAAGTGGATAAGTCTCAAGGATAATAACAGCCAATTAAATTATATTGTCAGTATTAAATTTAATTGGTGGATATCTGTAATCTTAACGTGGGGAGATAATAAGTATTTAATATTAAGGCTCGAAAATATAAATTCGAATATGATTAGGAGTACAATTATAATTCTTTAGTGGAATGAATTATAATTTACGTAATTGAATCCTAACCCGGGATAGGATTAGGAGATTTAATTACGTGGGAAGTCCTTTTCATATTTGCCTATTGGTCCCTGTTGTAGCCCTATAAATACCCTCTCAGTTGGTTGCTAGGGTTAACGTTTTTTTTGAGAAAAAAAAAAAAAGAAACCCTAGGTCGGCCGAGAGATCCCACCATCTTGTGAGAGAAGAAGGTATTTCGGGAATACGGCGGAAGGCTAAAAGGTTGAGGTCGAGCAATCAAATCAAAGTGTTCCAAAGTTCAAGTCTGAAGGTATAATCTTATACTCATAGATTAGAACGGTAAAAGATTTTTTTGTATTACTCATATACGCTATAGCCGTGATCTTGGGGGTATTCCGTGCTCCCCAACAGTACCACTGGTGCTGCAGCTCTCAGCAGCGTGGCACCAAAGCCCTGGGCTGGCTCTCAGCAGCACAAGCCTTGTGTACCGTTGGCAAAGCAATGGGCTAGCCACAGCTCGGCCCGACCCCGGTTGGCACCAAAGCCCTGGACCAGCCAGGCACAAAGCCCAGTGTACCACTGGCAGAGCAGCGTGCTGCCGGCTCTCAGCAGCTTAAGTCCGACCCCAATCGGCACGAAAGCCTTGGGCTAGCCAGGCACAAAACCTTGCGTACCATTGGCAAAGCAACGTGTAAGCAGCTCGGGAGGCTCGATTTTATCTTGACCTTCGAGTCCTACGCTCTGTTGGGAACTCGGAGTTCGTACCTCCCGACCCCAAGATCCGGTCCTACGAAGCTAAGTCAAGGCTATCTAAGGGTAAGTTACGGATTGCTCGACACCGACGAAGCCCCTAAGGGTCCCACGTCGGCTGCCAAAGAGTTTGAAGTGACAGTTGCAATCAAGCGGAGACAAATTTCATTGAAAAGAGTGTATTTCATTAATTTGAAAGTGTTTACAAAATGCCGACCACGTCGGGCTCACAAAAACAAAATACAGTATGGGGCTCATGAGTCAGCAGGTGCGTCCTCATCATCAGACGAGCCCATCTCAGAGAGGCGGTCCGGCTCCACTTCAAGGGCCTGGGGAAAATTTAAGTCTCTGGCCACCTTTTCCTTCCCACGCTGGAACCCTTGAAGATATGCCCCCGTCGAAGCTTCGGTCAGCTCCTCCATGAAATGCTCGGACGCCCGAAATTCTTCAATAACTCTGGCGGTCCTGATTTCGACAGCTGCCTCACCTCAGCCGCTAGAGCTCCCCTCTCAGCAGCCAGGGCGGCCACTGCTATCCTCTCGGCCTCCAGGGCAAGATTCCTTTCCTCTTCCGCTCCCTTCGCCCTTTCTTCGGCCTCCTCATTTTCTCCTCCACCGTCCTTACAATTTCCTTGGCCTCACTCACCTGACTCTCGGCCGCTTGGATGGTTGCGACCAATTCAGAGATGTGCAGGTCCCTAGCCGCGACGACATTCTCGGCCTCCATGAGCTGGTTGAGGGCCACCCGCAGGCGGTTGGACTCAATCTCTGCCGGCTCTCGGCCGCTTTTATTTCATCAGCCCGGGCAGTCTTGGCTGATTCTAAGGCCTTCTCCATCGTTTCTCCTCGAGCGCGAGCGTCCTCGGCCTCTTTTGGGCCTCCCGCACGATGGTCTTTTCACCATGGATAACTTCCCTGGAGATAGCCAGGGAGTTGGCAACCTGCATGCGAGCCCCATGTCAAAAAGAAAAGGAAGAGCAAAAGGAAATTCGAAAGCAGAGAGCGGATAGTCTAACTACCTTGACTAAGGCCATGTAGGATTCACGGAAGAAGGTAGTCGCCTTCAGGTGGCTGAGCTCCTCCTGAACCTCCGATACGAGGATTGACGAGATGAGCCGCTCCACCCGGCGCCCATCGTCTAGGATGGAGTCCCGAGATAGCCCCCGCCTAGCCTTACTCCCTCCAATAGCTCCGGCGGCCTCAGATTCGGCGCATGGAGAGCTGCTCGCTGGCGTCCTCTCCGGAGGTGGGCCTGCTGTTTGCGATGGTCCCTCGCCCAATCCCTTGCAGCTTCGGTGGGGGCTGGTTCGCAGGGGGCAGGAGACCCCCCACCGCCGCTGGCTCCTCTGCAGTCGGCTCTTCCATGACCGTCTCCGCCTCCAAGGCCGACTCCCCTGTGATCACCGGCTCCCCGCGGCCGGTGTCTCAGTGGCCACTCCATCACTCGCGGTCCTTTCAGGTGGGGTGCCAGTCGTCAAGTCTATCTCCAGGGCGACCAGAGGCTCTGCGGTGTGGATGGCTCGAGTGCCCGCACTGTCGGGCATTTTGAATCTGGTGCTCGCGCCCCTCGCTCGGTTCCTCTTGGGCCTTCCTTTTGGCGGCGGCCTTTATGAGTCGGCGCGATGGGATTTTCATAGCTCCGCAGTATCGACCGGGGTCAGCAAAAAAAAAAAAAAACGATGAGCGAGAGCAAGGGCAAGACTTTGGTTAAGTACAGGGAGACATACCAAACTGGGAGATAAGTCCCGCCGACCGCAGTTTTCCTCCGTCAGGAGCAGGCTGTACCGAGGAATTTCGGTGGACAACAGCTGCCCTAGCGCCTTTCTATCTCCAGGGTGGACAGTGGAGTTTGCATTACCTCGGGGGTCAGGGTCTCCCCATTGGGACTTTACTTGGCCAATGTTGGCGAAGAAAAACCAGGATTTCCAGCCTTTAACGGAAGAAGGGAGAAGGAGTTTAAGGACGCGGTGGGGCTTGGGCTGGAACAGCCACCAATCTTTCTGAGATCGGAGGATATAAAAGGAACGGAAGAGAGAGACTCGCGGGTGATGTGGAGGTGATGGCAAAGGATAACGAAGGCACAAATGACACGCAAGGAATTTGGGACCAACTGGGAAGGAGTTAAGGAATAATAGTCAAGGAGGTTAATGAAGAAAGGATGACTCTCAGAGAAATCTCATAGATGGCCACCCGGCCCAGTCGGGATGAGATCACCCTGTCGTCAGGGGTCGGGAGATAGAGTTCAATATCCCGAGGAATTTGTAACGGGCCTGGATGTTCGCAAATCATTGCCCGTTACGTGGAGGCGGCCCCTTCCGGGGATTCCGCCCCCGCACTCGAGGAGGTGCTGGCCCTCGCCTGGCGACCTCTCGGCGGATTCCAGCCAGCCGTCGCCAGGTGCCTCCCCGGCGACTCGCTGCTGGGCTAGAGGGACGTGATCCTCCGGATCGAAGGACCACTCAAGGGGAGAAGAAGGAGGAGAAGGAGAAGCTTGAGGCCTCTCGGGCGAAGAACGATTCTCCGAATCGTCCTCCACAGACCAAGACTGGGAACTCATTGCAAGACGAAAGATTGAAGAAACATAGGAGGAACAAAGAGCTAACCTGGGAAGGAAGGTGACGAACGCGAGCTCTCGAGTTGCAGAAGGAACCAGGAAGCGGAAAATCAGAAAGCAGGGGAAGAAGACGACGATACCATGAATAGAATGACCACTTTCGACCCTCTACTCAGATTTTATTCAGTTTCAAATTGTCCCGCCGTGCCTCGACTGCCACTCGGGCTCCCACAGCGAGCTGGATTGCCTAGGTAATCGCTGATCGCGGGATACGATTCATTTCTGGCCAATGGTAGGACACCGATAATGTCGCGTTATGATGGGTAATGATGGCACAACTTTCCTCACGGACTTCGACGAATAAACCCTGCTTCGAGGATGATTGCCGCAAATCGGGTGGACAGGATTGGCCGCCCTATCACATCCCTGTACTGCCCGCATAAAGTCACTGTAGCGCCTATAGACACACGTCTGGAGGCAGTTCGCAAGGGATGGGGATCAGCCATTTGAGAGGTGACACCCCTTTCACTTTACTAGGACGGGCCCACTCCATCTCAGGGGTGAGGGAGCATCTGATATGGCTGATCCTACGCCGTTATAATGAACGGCAAAGATAGCGGCAGCTGACGGAAGCTACATCAACCCCCGAGACCTACCTCTCGGTCTCGGGGCACATGAACAGTATATCAACCCCCGAGACCCACCTCTCGGTCTCGGGGCACATGAACAGTATATCAACCCCCGAGACCTACCTCTCGGTCTCGGGGCACATGAACGGTACATCAACCCTCGAGACCTACCTCTCGGTCTCGGGCACATGAACAGTATATCAACCCCCAGACCTACATCTCGATCTCGAGGCACATGAACGGCATCTCAATCCCCGGTGCATGGTCAGGTTGTTCTAGGCCACTTGGCGTGCCCACATAATCCACCGCACATTCGTGGCAGAAGGTGGCCATACCTCATAATGGCGTATGATCCGTTGTATCTCTGTCACTGTGCATGGCCATACCCCGTTATGGTATGCGGATCACCACCTGCCCGTTGCTGTGCACGATCATGTCCAGTGGTGGCGTGCACCAGACGCGACCCCAGACGCGAGACACCTGTGAGGTCGTACTGACAGGTAACTCATGATGCATCCGGTGTGTATGATGACAGTACGATCTGTCATCGTCGGCCCGTATTTTGTCGTTATTGAATTGGGCTCCTAAGAATCAGTGATCGTGGGAATAGAAAGGGGACATTCGAACAGGTATAAAAGCACGCGTCCGCTGTAAGGATCCTTGAACTCTAGTTTTCTAGTTTTCTTCCTACTAGCCTAACTGCTTCAGCTCCCTTCAGCGGAGTAGTTCTTGTCTGATTCCAAGTAACTAACTTGAGTGTCGAGGATCCCCACCGGAGCATCTAGTCTTCGGAACTTTTTTTGTAGGGGTTCGAAGAGAAGATGTCTGTTTTTTTCGATGCTTAAAGAAGGTGATTGCGTCATCATATGCTTCAATGACTTTTCTTACCGGTTGGCGTTGAAAAACCTCCATGGCATAAATTTTTTCTAAACTTTTGATTAAAACCGTGGTCTAATCACTGTAACAAAAGATGATGGCAATGATAAACAGGATTTGAACAGCCGATAATGCTCAAGAAAACACTCGTCTTCGTGATAACGTAGTGGCATCAAAGAGCTCCTGAAAAAGATTTGCTATATTATTTTTCGATGCAGTAAATATACTTTAATCCTATGAATTAATTATTCATATATATATCAATGATTTATTAATTATTATATATATATATATATATATATATATATTTATTATATTATACGTTTGCTTCGTTGGACAGCAGTGCGGCAATACTTTTCCAAGAGCCCTTTTTAAGGCCGATCCTTTCTTGCATGAAAAGATGGCCGAAGTGGAAATCTAAGGCTTCCGTGACACGTCCAATCGGATGGACGAGGTGACAATCGAGGACAGACACAGACTCCCCAACGTTCTTCTACAAAATTAGCCAAGTTGGTGACCATTTATTTAGCTCGTGGTACGTTGGTAGTACGAGTTTCTTTCTTCCCATCTTGTGATACTTCCTTGACTAACTTTGCTAATGGCCATCTTATTAGGACACACACGTACTGGTCCATTGACATATGATGTGAGTGTGCGCAGTGATTTAAAATTTCCATATTTAAATGATTCTTCTTCTAATTGTTTAATTAATAAATGTTTTAGTTTAAAATTAACTTTTAAAGATTACAATAAATGACTTTTATATTGCTATTTGACTCAACTTTGCCGAGATCATGATGCCTCTCCATGAAAGAGAAGATTCCTTTTCTCTTTGATTTCTTTTTCTAAAAGAAATATATAATGGAGCATAAATAATTTTAATGAATTAAAAAATCATCAAGCTCTAAGCGAAAACTTCTAAATATTCAAACCTATAACCACATAAGTAAAGAAAAAAAATTTATTAGGCTAGCTCAATGTTTGATTTTATTTTTTTTATTTATTTAAATGTAAGGTAGCCTTTCAATCTCAACCAATAATCTAATTTGATTTATATTAAGATAGGCCTGCACAATGCCTCTAATTAGCATCTTATATTTTGAATATATATTGCATGAAATAATTAGAATATCCTGATTAATGGTCACTGGTGGGATTGATAGAGCCGCACCGAATCAACATGGAGATCACACTTTAGAATAGATCCCTCATCTGATGAAGATGATAAAGTCACGCTCGATCAACGTGGTGATCACCTTTCAGAGTAACTCTATTCAGCCACCCAAGTAGGCCCCTGACCCAGTAACCCAGATAGGCCTCGACTTGGCCACTCGAATAGGACCCCAACTCAGCCAACCGAATAGGATCCCTAGCTCGTCGAAGAAGGTGATCGAATGCTCTCCGAAGATCAAAGAAATTGACTTGGCGATAACAGATTAGCAAGCCAGGAGGAGGGTAGAAGAGCATATAAGTAACACCAAGCTACAGATCTCCATCAACCCTTAAACCAGTGATGGTGATGATGCATGCTCGAGAAGCCTTCGCTAGCCACATAGGAGAGCCTTCCTGGTAGATCGAGCAGCAGAAAGCCAACCTCCTGCTCTACCACCGCCACCACCTCAGACCACCCAGCCAGACCGCTTACCACCCTCACCCAGCAAGTCTAGGCACTGGTGGCAGTGATCCAAGAGCTACAAAAATAGCAGTATGTGGTCACACAATAACAGCCAAGGGCCCTTTTGCCCCCTGCAATTGTCGCTCAGGCCAGCCGACAATCCACCCGTGAAAGATTTCTCCATCGGGAGACTCATCGCCATCATACTTCACCGCATAGCCGCTATGCCTCGCTAGAGCATAGCTGCCGTGAGGCCCCCAAGAGGCCTTGATCTCCCGCTCGCCATCTAAATAGCCCCCAGATGGTGACACGGGAAGAAGCCTAAGCAGGGACACTAGCTCCGACGCCACCCCTCTCCCTACTCGTCTCCTGAATCATCGGGAGAGGAATCTACTAACGGGCCCATCAATCGATGGGTAAAGTGATCTTGATGAATACAACTGATGGCTAGAAAAGCTCATCCGCAAGCTCAATGACTAGCCAGAGGTTGACTATGATAGCCATCCTCCCCTCACCCATCGCATCATGAAGGAACCGGCCCCTCATCAGTTTCACCTCCCTCAGTTGGATCCGTACGATGACACTACATATCCATTTGACCACTTTGAGAGCTATAAGGCTCTCATGCAAGTCTAAGGGACTACCGATGCCCTTCATTGCATCGCCTTCCCCGCTACCTTTCGGAAGGCTGCCCACGCCTGGTACTTTCGCCTCCAACCACGCAGCATTGACTCCTTTCGGCAGCTAAAGAAGGCCTTTTTGGCTCATTTTAATACCTACCAAAGGATTTCCTGAGTAGCAGACAATCTGTTCTCTGCCCGGCAGAAGGACGAAGAATTCCTCAAAGATTTTGTGGCCTGCTTCAAGACGGTTGCCCTCGAGGTCTACCACCTTGACGACTCTGTGGCCATCCTAACTCTAAAGCAAGGTCTTCGTCCCTCCCGTTTTACCTACTTTCTTGACATGAAACCTCCCATCTCCTACTCTGAGCTCCTGAGCCATGTGTATAAGTACATCTACGCTGACGAAGCTGATTCAGAAGGAGGGAAACAGACGGGAGGCTCAACAAGAAGTCGCGATAAGCTGAGCGGATCCCATCCCAAGAAGCCAGAGCCTCCACGTCGATCAAACAACTAGCACCGAAATTTTGCCCCCAAGGAGGATAACTTCACCCCTTAGCTCACCCCTATGATGCACATTCTAATAGAGACTGAGAGGAAATAATACCTCAAGCGTCCCCATCCTCTGAAGCCATCGATCATCCAAGAAAAGAGCCTCTACTACCGATTTCATTGGGACTATGTCCACGACACGGAAGATTGCCATCACCTAAGGTGCGCCATCAAGGATCTGATCCAGCATGGCTATCCTGGGAAGTACGTCCAGAGAGGACCCTTGGCTACTCTATGTCAAGGGAACCCTCCACTTGCCCAGGCCAACATCGATAATGTTTCGACCAAGATGACGATCGGCATGATATCCTGGAAGGTAGGCCATGCCTTTAAAAGGCTATGGGGGAAGAAGGGATAGAAACTATAATCCCTTTCTCAGAAAAGGGACTTAGTAGGAGTGAACAACCTAAACAATGACGGCATCATCATATCCATGACGATCGCCAAACACCATGTAAAGAGGATTATGGTTTGTTGCCCAGATCTAGCAACCCAAGAGGGGGGGTGAATTGGATTTCTTAAAAATTAATTGGCTATCAAGTATGTGCACCTATATTCTTTCAAATTGATTATCGTGTTGTGAGGTGCGTCTAATACACAATCAATCACAGAAAAAGAAACACAATCAAACACACAAAGTTTATAGTAGTTTGGTGCCAACCTTGCACCTACATCCACTCCCCAAGAACACCTTGGGTATTCCACTAGTAACTACTAGCCTAACTGGCTAGCAAACTTGTTTATGGGTACAAGCAATCAAGCCTTACACACTAGCCCTCCAAGCTAGTCTTCCTGTTTATGGGTACAAGGGGACCTTACACACTAGCTCTCCAAGCTAGTCTTCTTATTTACGGGTACAAGGGGACCTTACACATCAAACCAGGTAGACCTCTACCCAACCACGTTTCACAACTGTGAAACAAACCAAGGCACAAGCAATAGAATGTTTAATACAATAAATGCTCCTAGATATGAGCACATTTAAAGCAATAAATGTTCTTATCAACTTGAAGAGCTAATCCCGAAGTAGCTTCTTTCTTTAATGAATGCAGCAACACAAGGAAGCTTTTGAGGTGGCTTTGAATGCTCTTCAATGAAGGTAGATGAAGCTTGAAGACCACTTGAAGAACCAGCAATAAATGAGCTCCGGTGGTTGAAAAATAATCAAAGCAAAGCTTCAACAAACCTCAAGCAACTCTCTCTTTCAAATGATTTTTCTTCAATCAATATTTTTCAATCTATCTCTTTCTTTTTGTTTCTTCCTTCTCTTGTTTTTTTCTTTTTCTTTTCTGATTCTATCTTCTTTAAAACACTGTTCAAGGTCACTATTTATAACCAGAACAACAAAAATAGAGCCGTTGTGAGAGGAAGGAGTCCAGCCAAGAAGATTTAAGGAACCAACATTCCAAAAGTTGAAAAACGGAATTCCAACGATGTGAGACAAAAACCAGCCAAGTGTTTTCAAAAAATGGCATCCCAATTTATTAAAACCGGCATTCCAAAAAGTTCAGACAGAGAGCCAACCGAAACACCAACAAAAATGGCATTCCAAACTTTAAAAGTTTGTATTCCAAATTTGTAATAAGGGGCCAGCCGAAACACCAACAAAAATGGCATTCCAAACTTTAAAAGTTGGTATTCCAAAATTTAATAAGGGGCCAGCCGAAACACCAACAAAAATGGCATTCCAAACTTTAAAAGTTGGTATTCCAAAATTTGTAATAAGGGGCCAGCCGAAACACCAACAAAAATGGCATTCCAAACTTTAAAAGTTGGCATTCCAAAATTTGTAATAAGGGGCCTGCCGAAATACCAACAAAAGCGGCATTCCAACTTTCAAAAGTTGGCATTCCAGAATCTTGTAGCAAGGGGCCAGCCGAACCAAAGACAAAATCGGCATTCCAATTTTCAAAAGTTGGCATTCCAGAATTTTGTAACAAGGGGCCAGCCGAACCAAAGACAAAATCGGCATTCCAATTTTCAAAAGTTGGCATCCAGAATAGGAGCCTGGGAAATGGCAGAGGGCTTCTTAGAATTAGTATGCCAACATTATCAATTGGTATACCAAGATGAGAAGCCAGGGAAAAATGTCAATCTCCAAATACAAGGGACTAGTCAAGGCTTCATCCAAATTGAATAAGCCAGAAATATTGAATAAGCCAGAAATTCGAAGGCAACCGAATGCAACCTGAATTTAAACCAAAGGCAACAAAAGGCAACCGAAGGTAACCCGAATTTAAATTAAAGGCAACGGAATCTGATATTCCAAATCAAAGATTGGTAACCCGAGATTCAAGCAATATCCATCCAATTCGAAGGCAATGAAGAATAAATATAATCGGTGATAATAGAGTTGTAAATAAGAGCTTGTAGGATAATTGAATCCAATTCAAGACAATGCAAATATAATTAATCCTGAAAGTCATTTTCAGATAAATAGCATTATATCATGAATTGCAGTGTACCTAGGATAGACAAAGTGTACTGTTCCATAATAAATAATCCAAAATTGATTTGACAGATAGATCATTAGCATAATATTAAATTTATTAGAAGAACTAAATTGATTAGCATAATATTTAATTATTTTATGTAATACTTAATTGTTTAACATAATACTTAATTATTTTGCGTTTCATCAAAATCAATATGGGGTCAACAATCTCCCCCTTTTTGATGATGACAAAACCATTAAGAATTTGATAATAAATAAGTAATTCAATCAAGGCATTCCTTGCAACTCCGAAGCATAAGATAATGCGTGCCGAAATGTATGTGTAACGTGCCAAAATCTTAAATTTCAAGAATATTTAAAATATGATATTTTAAAATTACATTTCATAACTCCCCCTCAAGTTTTGAATCAATGAAGTTTTCAAAAAGGTTCAATTTGACTAGTGAAGTGTACGCTTTCATTTTTCCCATTCTATTTTTCAAAAACATGACGTTAAAAATCAGAATGTGCGTTTTCTATTTTTCCATGATTATAAGTGCAAAAATGCTTTTAAAAAAAATGTATGCTTTCCATAATGTCAGAATGTATGCTTTCCATTTCTCCCCTTTTTGTCATTAATTAAAAAAAAGGTAAAGAGTTTGCATCTATCACTATATGTCTTTTCTTCAATGGAATGAATTGGGTATAGCAATTAACAGAATTTTCAATATTAAGCAGATATTGTAAAGTGCAGATGAAATTAAATAAATCTTACAAACCATACAAACCAGTCAATTATAACTTACAAGCCAATACACAAATTGGTCCGCAATAGTAAGTAGCAGTTATACAATTCAGACAAACATAAAAAAGAAAGATAGTTTCAAAACAACATAATTCCAAAATGATAGAAATAATAAGGGCAAGAGCAGCAAATGCAGAAGTCCAAAAGCAACGTCAATCTATGATGTCAACATGAGACGATGAAGAAGATCCACGAGCACGTCTGGAAGGGTGAGATGATCTCAAATGAGGGGCAGGACGGTGAGTGGGGTCTTCAACAATAGGAGACAATTAAGATATAAAAGATTGAATTTCTTATTGCATATTGTGGCATTCATTAATGAGCTTAGAATGATTATCAAGAGCACGCTGGGCCTTGACAGTTTCCAATCTAAAGGAAGACATTCATTACTTGCAATGCCAGCACTATCCAACAAAGAGTTCACATCCTTTCTCAGCTTGCCTAGCTCAGCAAAGAAATTAGAAATGTCCATCATAGTACCATAATTGAAAGCTTTTCCTTTAATGATGGTCACACCATGTTGTAAATCATATAGGCTTAATTTGATTTCATTTAGGGTAGAGAACATTGAAGATATATGGGGAATCATGGTATATCAGAAGAACAAGAAGATGAACTATTGATAGATCCACCAAGAGAAACAATATCAAAATCCTACGAACCAAAGTCTCCATGTCATCAGGGTCCATTTTGGTAACCATAGGATGACTTGGTTGGAAAGGATTCTGAGCGGGGTGGAACATTGGGTGGATTCGGATCAGCAGTAGGATTGTTAACAAAAGACGGATTAACATTAATGGAAGGATTGGGGTCCAAAGCATAAAATTTTGCTCGGCAAACATGTAAGTGTAGTTTGTAGGTTGATCAGTAAACATAGAAGTAAAATTCTGAGGTGCATTAGAATCAGAAGGATAATTATGATTTTCAGTAGGAACAGAAGGGTAATTCAGATGTTCAGTGAAAAATTCCTGAGGCACAGTAGGTTGCTCCCCCTGGACAAGTGTATGATTTTCTTGCAATTTTCTTTACTCCTAGTCCAAAGGCCATCTACCTTAGCAAAACCCATACGAGTTAAGACACGTTCATTGTAAACATCATTATCGCTAAGGTGGTAGGCATTCTCACCCCTAACATTAACATTGAAATGATTAAATACATGGGTAAGAAGCAGACCATAGGGTAGGGCAGCTCTAGGCCTACTAACAGCCTCTTTCATTACACAAATCATTTTTCTAGGCAGGTGTAGATGAGTTTGGGTTACAACATGATACATGAATGTTAAATCATGATCATTCACGTAATCAAAACTACCACTCCTAGAAGTAAGACAGGGAAACAATACTATGAAGTAATCTCATTTCCATATTTAGATCTTTAGCAAACACACGATCAATGTTAGATGCATCATCAATATCCAGAATAGTTCTAATTTAAACAGTCTATTTTCAAGAGTATCATCACCAGATCATTACTTGAAATATTCAAAATTTGACTCAAAGAAGTTTCATCAAATTCAATTCTGACACCCTTAACGGTTGAAAATACTCTATCATTCCCAAAACTAATATTATGATAGAAAATTTTAACAAGATCGGGTAAATGGGTAGGTTTGTCTTAAGTAAGTGTTCCCATCCTTGATAAGCTAGATTTTCTCTAATGGAAAAATTTTCAGAAGCTAAAAACTCAAAATCCACAATTTTTCCAAAAGCTACAGATCTTCTAATCATAATGAAAGCTTGAAGGATTAGAGGGAGAGCACTCACTAATGCCTCGGGATGATGATCCACGCACAGATTTACCTTTCGGAGCCATAGATCCAAAGAAATCAATGAGATTTGAAGTTGAAATGAAGAGATAGAAGAGAAGGGGAGGACCGGTTGGCTTGGACTTGAAGAAATCGGTGAAGCATGGCTTGGGAAGAAAGAAGGTTTTGGAAGCAAAAAGGAATAAGTAGCCATTCCTATCACCAATATTGGGATTCCACTTTTGCAAAGTTGGTACTCCAAGATGGGAAAGTTAGGAGACGGTTGACAAAAGATGGAATGCCAAAGTGTGAAAATCGGTAGACCGATTAAAATGCCAAATAAAGATTTCGTTCATTCATTTCAACATCCAAAATAATTTGAAATTGATCTAATAAAATATTAAAAAATAAGAAGTATGAAGATCAAACAGTTGCGATTCATATGACATAAAATTCATGCAATCATGATGAGTATAGGTGAGTATATAAATTAAACAATCATGATGACACATTAATATAAGGGTCAAGCATACCAAGCTCTTTCTAATTTCACAAAATTTTGATTCATCAAGGGGTTTTGTGAAAATGTCAGCGAGCTGCAAATTAGTACAAACATGCTCAAGCACAATATTACCATTATTAACATGATCCCTAATAAAATGATGCCTAATCTCTATATGTTTTGTCCTAGAGTGCTGAATAGGATTTTGGTTAAATTGATAGCACTAGTATTATCACATTTTATTGGAATATTTTTAAGTTTGATGCCATAATCTTCTAGTTGTTGTTTAATCCATAAGATTTGAGCGCAACAACTTCCAGCCGCAATGTACTCAGCCTCAGCTGTGGACAGTGCCACTGAAGTTTGTTTCTTGCTAAACCATGAGATTAAATTAACACCTAGGAATTGGCAAGTTCCACTAGTAGATTTTCTGTCTAATTTACAACCTGCAAAGTCTGAATCAGTGTACCCTATTAAGTCTATGCTAGATTGTTTGTCATACCACAATCCTAAGTTTACTGATCCACTCAAATATTTAAATATTCTCTTAACGGCTAATAAATGAGGTTCCTTAGGGTTAGCTTGATATCTAGCGCACATGCATACACTGAATAGTATATCTGGCCTACTAGCAGTCAAATATAATAAAGATCCTATCATTCCTCTATATAATTTCAAATCAACACTTTTATCAGTACTACAAGAGTCTAGTCTACAAGAGGAGCTCATAGGTGTACCGATATACTTAGAAGTCTCCATGCCAAATTTCTTTAACATTTCTTTGATATATTTGCTTTGGCAAATGAAGATTCCATCATCACTCTGCTTGATTTGTAGTCCGAGAAAATAATTTAATTCTCCCATCATGCTCATCTCGAACTCTCCCTGCATAAGCTTAGCAAAGTCTTGACATAGTATTTCATTAGTAGAACCAAAAATGATGTCATCAACATAAATTTGGACAATAAGCATATCATCATTTTCTCTTTTAATAAAAAGTGTTGTGTCAACATTTCCTCTAATGAATTTATTGCTAATCAAGAATTTGCTTAATCGTTCATACCACGCTCGAGGAGCTTGCTTCAAACCATACAATGCTTTGTTCAATTTGAAAACATGGTTTGGAAACAAGTGGTTCTCAAATCCTGGTGGTTGCTCGACAAACACTTGTTCAGCAATATATCCATTTAGGAAAGCACTTTTGACATCCATTTGATACAATTTGAAATTCATAAAGCATGCAAAAGCAAGTAATAATCTTATGGCTTCTAGTCTAGCAATAGAAGCATAAGTTTCATCAAAATCAATTCCCTCTTCCTGACAATAACCTTTAGCTACTAGTCTGGCTTTGTTTCTAACTATATTACCATGCTCATCCAACTTGTTTCTAAATACCCATTTAGTCCCAATAATTGGATGATCATGTGGTCTATTAACTAGCGTCCATACATTATTTCTTTCGAATTGATTTAATTCTTCATGCATAGCATTTATCCATTCTATGTCATCTTTAGCATCTTCAAAACATTTAGGTTCAATATGGGATACAAATGCTAAGTTATTATAAGTATCTTTAAATGAAGATCTAGTTTTAATACCATGTGAGATATCACCAATGATAAATTCCTTAGGGTGATTGTGTACATACCTCCAATCCTTTTCTAGGTCATGATTACCTTGTGTTTCTTCATGATTTACCTCTTCTTGATTGGTTTGAACATTTGCGTCTCTTTTTCCTCTAAAGTAATTTCCTTCACTTGATTTTAATTTCTCCTGCATCATCAATAGCCTTTCTCTCCCTTATTGGAAGATCATTAGTTTCATCAAAAGCAACATGAATTGACTCTTCTATTACTAAAGTATTTTGTTGAAAACTCTGTAGGCTCTACTAGAAGAAGAGTAACCAAGAAAAATACCTTCATCAGATTTTGGATCAAACTTGTCAAGATTTGATTTTCCATTATTCAATATAAAACATCGACATCCAAAAACACGAAAATATGAAATGTTGGGTTTTCGATCTTTGTAAAGCTCATAAGGGGTCTTTTTCAAAATAGGTCTGATCAAGGCTCGGTTTAAAATGTAACATGAGGTGTTGATTGCTTCTGCCCAAAAGTACTTTGGAGATTGCTCTCACACAACATGGTATGGGCCATTTCTTCAAGGTTCGATTTTTTCTTTCTACAACTCCATTTTGTTGAGGTGTTCTAGGTGCGAAAAATTATGATTAATGCCATGTCATTGCAAAAACTTTCAAAGAGATGATTTTAAATTCTTTTCCGTGTCACTCCGAATCGATAAAACTGAAACTCCCTTTTCATTTGTAATCTTTTTAAATAAGTTTTGAAATGCAGCAAATGCTTCATCTTTTCTAGCTAAAAATAAAATCCAAGTAAATCGAGAGAAATCATCGATAATTACAAAACCGTACCATTTTCCTCCTAAACTTGTAGTTCTAGTTGGTCCGAATAAATCCATATGCAGTAATTCTAATGGTCTACTGGTTGAAATCATATTTTTAGATTTAAATGAAACTCTAGTTGTTTTCCTAGTTGACATGCATCACAAATCTTATCTTTTTCAAAATTCAATTTTGGTAAACCTTTGACTAAATCCTTTTTAAGTAGTTTTGAAAGAAGGTCCATACTAACATGTGCAAGTCTACGATGCCATAACCAACTTGATTTAGCAATTTTAGCATTCATAGCAACTAAACAATCAAAGTCATGGTCATTTAAATCATTCAGATCAACAGTATAAACATTTCCATGCCTGTGACCAATAAGTTTCATGCAATTATCAGCAGGATTTGAAACAATGCAAACAGATGATTCAAAAATTACTTTGAAACCTTTGTCACATAATTGACTAATACTTAACAAGTTATGCTTTAAACCTTTAACTAACAAGACATTTTCAATATATGCATGAGGGGTGACACCAATTTTACCAATGCCAATGATTTTACCTTGGCCATTATCTCCAAAGGTGACTATCCCTCCATCTTTAGCTTCTAAAGTGATGAACTGTGATTCATCACCAGTCATGTGCCTTGAACACCCGCTATCAAGATACCATTTTCGTTTAGATCCACGGGTTGCAAGACACACCTGCAAACATAATGTCACGTCTTGCTTTAGGTACCCAAGCTTTCTTGGGTCCTTTGGGGTTAGATAAAATGGTTCCTTTTGGAATCCATACCTTTTTAATACTGTCACATGCATAGGACTTGTGTCCCTTTAAACCATTTAAAACAAGTAATATTAGATGATTGACCAGCATATGAAAATATTTTTTAAAGATTTTTGTTTTCTAAGAGGATTATATCCTAATCCTGCTCTGTCAAAAAGCTTTTTGGCTATCTAAAATCATATTTAATTTTAAAGAACTTAATGAATTTATCAACTATAGGTTTAAGTCTGTCAACTTCATTTTTCAAATCCTTTTTTTTTCTTCAAAAATTCATTTTCTTCAATGTATCTATTATTTTCTAAAACTAGGTTTTGCATTTGATTTTTCAAATCTTTATTTTTGGAACTAAGGTTAGCAAAATCATCAACTAACTCATAGAATGCACCATGCAATTCTTCAAATAAAAATCATCAAGGAAACTTGGACTTACCTCCTCGTTGTCCGCCATGAAGCAAAGATTGGCCACTTCATTCTTTTCTTCTTCTTCGGAGCTGAACTTTCAGAATCACTCCATGTAGCCATCATTGCCTTTTTCTTAAATTTCTTGGGACCTTTCTTTAGTTGTGGACATTCTGATTTAAAGTGTCCCGGCTTCTTGCATTCATAACATAATTTTTTTTTTCCTTTTCTTTATTCCCATCTCCTTTTGTAAATGGTTTCCTTTTTCCTCCGAACTTTCTTCTTTTCATGAATCTCTTAAATTTTCTAGTAATGAGGGCCATGTCCTCATCATCACTATCATCCTCAGATTCATCTGACTCTTCCTTTAGTTCAGAAATTTTAAGAGCCATAGTCCTTCTTTTCTTAGACTCGTCCTCATCGGTGTGTTTTTTGATTTGAAGCTCATGAGTCATTAAGGATCCCAACAATTCTTCTAGGGTAAAACATTAAGGTCTTTGCCTCTTGAATAGCAGTGACTTTGGCCTCCCAAGACCTAGGCAAAGATCGCAATACCTTCCTCACAAGATCAGCATTAGTATATGATTTACCAAGACTTTTAAGTTCATTTATAATGTCAGTAAATCTAGTAAATTTTAGAAATTGATTCACTAGCATCCATCTTAAATAATTCATATTTATGGCAAGCATATTAATTTTAGATTCTTTCACTTGATTAGTACCCTCATGGGTAACTTCTAATCTATCCCAAATTTCTTTAGCAGATAAACAAGTAGATATGCGATTAAATTCATTAGCATCCAATGAGCAATATAAAACATTCATGGCTTTAGCATTGAGCTGAGCCAACTTTTTATCATGTTCATCCCATTCCGTTTCCGGTTTAGGAATCACCATGTTATCTATTCTAGTTGTGGGTGTGTGAGGACCATTTACTATGATACTCCATAGGTCATAGTCAAGTGCTTGAATGAAAATTTTCATTCTAGCTTTCAATATCCATAATTTGTGCCATTAAATAACGGTGGCCTATTAGTGGATTGTCCCTCACTCAACAAGGTTGCCATAATCTTTAGCTCCAAGCTTTTTAGGGCTTAACAACAAGAGCACCTGCTCTGATACCACTTGTTGCCCAGATCTAGCAACCCAAGAGGGGGGTGAATTGGGTTTCTTAAAAATTAATTGGCTATCAAGTATGTGCACCTATATTCTTTCAAATTGATTATCGTGTTGTGAGGTGCGTCTAATACACAATCAATCACAGAAAAAGAAACACAATCAAACACACAAGTTTATAGTGGTTCGGTGCCAACCTTGCACCTACATCCACTCCCCAAGAACACCTTGGGTATTCCACTAGTCACCACTAGCCTAACTGGCTAGCAAACTTGTTTACGGGCACAAGCAATCAAGCCTTACACACTAGCCCTCCAAGCTAGTCTTCTTGTTTATGGGTACAAGGGGACCTTACACATCAAACCGGGTAGACCTCTACCCAACCATGTTTCACAACTGTGAAACAAACCAAGGCACAAGCAATAGAATGTTTAATACAACAAATGCTCCTAGATATGAGCAGATTTAAAGTAATAAATGCACTTATCAACTTGAAGAGCTAATCCCGAAGTAGCTTCTTTCTTTAATGAATGCAAAAACACAAGGAAGCTTTCGAGGTGGCTTTGAATGCTCTTCAATGAAGGTAGATGAAGCTTGAAGACCACTTGAAGAACCAACAATAAATGAGCTCCGGTGGTTGAAAAATAATCAAAGCAAAGCTTCAACAAACCTCAAGCAACTCTCTCTTTCAAATGATTTTTCTCTCAATCAATATTTTTCAATCTATCTCTTTTTTTTGTTTCTTCCTTCTCTTGTTTTTTTTTTCTTTTCTGATTCTCTCTTCTTTAAAACACTGTTCAAGGTCACTATTTATAACCAGAACAACAGAAAATAGAGCCGTTGTGAGAGGAAGGAGTCCAGCCAAGAAGATTTAAGGAACCAGCATTCCAAAAGTTGAAAAACAATTCCAACGATGTGAGACAAAAACCAGCCGAGTGTTTTCAAAAAATGGCATCCCAATTTGTTAAAATCGACATTCCAAAAAGTTTAGACAGAGAGCCAGCCGAAACACCAACAAAAACGGCATTCCAAACTTTAAAAGTTGGTATTCCAAAATTTGTAATAAGGGGCCAGCCGAAACACCAACAAAAGGCATTCCAAACTTTAAAAGTTGGTATTCCAAAATTTGTAATAAGGGGCCAGCGAAACACCAACAAAAGCGGCATTCCAACTTTCAAAAGTTGGCATTCCAGAATCTTGTAGCAAGGGGCCAGCCGAACCAAAGACAAAATCGGCATTCCAATTTTCAAAAGTTGGAAGAATTTTGTAGCAAGGGGCCAGCCGAACCAAAGACAAAATCGGCATTTCAATTTTCAAAAGTTGGCAATCCGTAATAGGGAGCCTGGGAAATGGCAGAGGGCTTCTTAGAATTAGTATGCCAACATTATCAATTGGTATACCAAGATGAGAAGCCAGGAAAAATGTCAATCTCCAAATACAAGGGACTAGTCAGGATTCATCCAAATTGAATAAGCCAGAAATATTGAATAAGCCAGAAATCCGAAGCAACCGAATGCAACCCGAATTTAAATCGAAGGCAACAAAAGGCAACCGAAGGCAACCCAAATTTAAATTAAAGGCAATGGAATCTGGTATTCAAATCAAAGATTGGTAACCCGAGATTCAAGCAATATGCATCCAATTCGAAGGCAATGGAGAATAAATATAATCCGGTGATAATAGAGTTGTAAATAGGAGCTTGTAGGATAATTGAATCCAATTCAAGACAATGCAAATATAATTAATCCTGAAAGTCATTTTGTCAGATAAATAGCATTATATCATGAATTGCAGTGTACCTAGGATAGACAAAGTGTACTGTTCCATAATAAATAATCCAAAATTGATTTGACAGATAATCATTAGCACAATATTAAATTGATTTGCACAGAACTAAATTGATTAGCATAATATTTAATTGTTTTGCGTAATACTTAATTGTTTAGCATAATACTTAATTGTTTTGCATATCATCAAAATCAATATGGGTCAATATGGTTGATAGTGGAAGCTTCATGGACATCCTTACTTTCGATACATTTGTTCGGATGAACATTTCTTTGAACTCTCTCCAACCCGTGCCCGTGCTCCTGGTTGGCTTCGTAGGAGATTTTATAAGAGTTGAAGGGCTCTCCTGGTTATGGACAGGACCTCGCCTTGCCAAAGCATGGTCTTCATGAGGTTCCTGGTCATCCTGGTGCTACTGGCCTACAATGCCATACTCGGGTGTCCCGGCCTGAACCTCCAGGATGCGGTCTTCTCCACCAAACGCCTTCTCATCAGGTTCCCCACCAGCAATGGAATCAGTGAGATGTGTGGTGACCAGAATTCGGTATAATTATGCTATCACATGACCCTCAGCCACCGCGAGATGGTCAGACCATCGGCTCTAGTACTGTAGGACCCAAGGGAGTCAGAAAAGAGGAAAGCCAGTCGAGCATTTGCTGACTTTCCTATTGGTAGATGACCCAGCAAAGATGATCTAGATTGGTGAACTCCTCTCCAAAAAAGTGAGAGATCAACTACTCACCTTCTTGTGGGCTAACTCGAACGTCTTTACAAGGTCAGCATCAAACATGCCCGAAATCCATTCAGAGGTAATCACCCACAAGCTCAATATTGACCCGAAGTACCAGTCGGTCTGATAGAAGAAAAGGAGTTTTGCCCCTGAGAGGCAGAAGGCCATTGATGAAGAAGTTGGCAAACTACTGGCCACCGGCCATATTCGAGAGGCGCGTAGTACCTGAATTGGTTGACTAATGTAGTGATGGTCAGTAAGGCAAATGAAAATTGAAGGATCTGCATCAACTACACTGACCTCAATAAGGCATGCTCGAAAGATAGTTTCCTATTACCCAGGATAGACTAGTTGGTCGATGTCACGTCTGGCCACGAGCTCCTAAGCTTCATGGATGCCTTCTCAGGCTACAACCAGATACAAATAGACCCGAAGGACGAGAAGAATACCTCCTTCGTAATTGAGAAAGACATCTACTGTTATAAGGTAATGCCCTTTGGCCTAAAGAATACGGGGGCCACCTACCAAAGATTGATGAATAGAGTCTTTGAAGACCAAATCGGGCAAAACATTGAGGTGTATGTCGATGACATGTTAGTCAAGAGCACCCGCACCACCATCCATGTCACCGACTTGGAGGAGACCTTCAACAACCTTTGTCGCTACTGAATGAAACTAAACCCCCATAAGTGCGCATTCGGAGTCACCACGGGAAAGTTCCTGGGTTTCATGATAACCTAGCAGAGGATCGAGATGAACCCCCAAAAGATTCAATCCATCCTCGACATGAGGTAACCAGTTAATAAGAAGAAGGTCCATCGGCTCACCTGGAGAGCGGCCGCCCTGAGCTGGTTCTTGTCAAGATTCGTCGAAAGGTGCCTACCCTTCTTTAAGACCCTAGGCAAGGTGAACGTGGTGCGGACATCAATGTTTGAAAGAGGCTTCGATCTAATTCAGTATGGCTTTAATTCTTTCATGTGTCCTATAAATAGAGTAATAATTTTACTTCTTTAAATTTGAGTTATGTAATTAAAGTTGGTTTATTTCAATTTAGGTTCTTGAGTCCAAGTAGGGTCAAATTGGTTTGTATTTAGTGAGTTTAGTAGTTAGGTCCAAGAGAGGTATGGAATTGGGTTCAAGGTAAGCAAGTGAGCTTAAAAATTGGATGCATTCAACCGCTCCAACAAGTCAATCCAAGGTGGATGCCACTTCAGCAAGCATTGTTGGGTGCCATGTCAACCTTTTGGTGTACACCTCATCAAGCCACATCACCACATGCCACGTCATCAAGGAAAATTCAAATTCAAAGGAGCCGCCCACTTTTTTCTCCTCTTTTAAGCTTAGTTATAAGTTGTTTCAACCTTCCACCCTTATATCTAGCTTAGGTTGCAACTTTCCATGAAAAGCTTTATGTAATTCGAATTTTTAAAAGTCCCTTATAGGCTTATAAATACCACTTCAAGCTCTCTTGTAAAAATAATTTATGATGAATGAAAGTTGAGTTTATTTTCTTCCATTTGTGTTTGCAAATGTCCTTCGAGAGGGAGTGGGTGAGAGGCCCTTAGCTACTTCAAGAAAGTCATCTCCATGCCAAGATCCATTAGCCATTCTCCATTCCATTCTACCATCCCATCCCATTTTTTAAGGTGCAAGAAGACTTCACAAAGAAGGCCGGCCAAGCTACCTTAAATCCGCTAAGCTTCATCTTAATTTCAACCTTCCCTTTCTCTTCCTTCATTTCATTAATACTCTACCAAATTTTTATGTTCTTAACTCTAATTTGGTTTGTGTAGGATCCCCGAAAATTTCATATTCTAAAGAAGAAGGTCTTCCGTAACAAGAAACAGATACAAGAAGTTTTGCAACTAGAGGAATCTCCTTATCATCCAAAAACTTCATCCTTGAGTGTAAACCTTCCAATCTTTCATATATTAATGGCCGGGTACCCCTCTTTCAATATTTTTTGATCTGAAATATTAGAGTAACTAAGCCCTAGCTTGTATGGTTTCTTAGCCACAAAGATCTTTTCTCTTTACTATTTTGAAGGATTTTCATCCAAGTCTAGTTTAACATGCAAATTTCTTCATGAAATTTTTTGCACTTTTACATAAAAATGTAGCCTAACTTCACTTCATTTTTTATTTAGTTATTACTATCTCCTCCTAAATTGCATCATTCCACTTTATCCCTCATCAAATTGGTATCAGAGCCAGGTTGGTTAGGGCATATTTTTTTATTTTTTGCATTTTTTGTTATTTTTTGTAATTTCTGCATATAGAACATAGGCTAAAATTTTATTCATTTAAGGATGGATTCATGGAGTTCTTTCCTGCTCTTATGAATCTTAGCTTATATTAGACTCTAAAATAAAGTCATGCTAATTCAAACCAGATTTGAAAACTTTTTCAATATGTTTCAGCTCTGATATTTCTTTTAACATTTGCATAAGTTTTTATAACTTTAATTCTAGGTTTCATGCCTCCTGAGCAAGGTATACTTTTCAAACCCCGAAAAGGTATACTGTTCGTCCATGGAAATAATGAGCTATGGCCGGACGTGAAATCTTTTATTAAAGTTTAATGTGCTAATGCTTGCTTGATAAATATTGCATGCATGTGCCAAGTGATTGCATGATTGCATAAAAGTTTTCTTTTTAGCACATTGACACCTAAATTTTAGCTACATTTTAAATTTAAAGTTTCTCTTTAAGAAAACTTAAAATTTAAATTTAAAATTTAAAATTTGAATTCTGAAGTTTAAAATGTGATATTTAAATTTAAAATTTAAATTTAAAATTTAAATTTTGAATTCTTGTTTAGTTAATTATAACTTGTTTGAAGTTACATTCTTAATTAGTGTAGGGACATTGCTTTGTTGCATGCCATCATTTGCATAAGCTATCTTAAGGGCACTCCCATCACAAGATAAGAAAAGGATTTCATCACCTTTCCTTAGTCCAAAAACCGTAATCCTTCATGTGCGAACTCAAGCCTCTAACTAAAAGAAAGTAGTAATCTAATTTGCTCTAGTGAGCTAGGGACACCCACAAAGTCGGGTTCGAACTAGTGTCAAGTCAGTGTATACATCTTTTCTATGTGCACTTGTGCATTTGGTGTCTACGGCAAGTGGTTCAGGGATAAGAGCCTGAAGGAAGGTGGGCCGGTCTGCTTACCTGGCCAATTTTAATTGATGTCTTAGGCAAGCAACGAGGGATCTCTACCAACCTTATACTTACCTGGCCAGGTGCAAAGTTACTACATTCTAGATTGTCACCTTGACTAAACATCTGGTTTGGGCTTCTAGGTCTAGCACACCCTAGAACGAGTCCATTTGCATTGTATGACAACTAGATCAGGGATCCCATACTAGCATAATCCATGTCAACCCAGTGTAGCCATGGATCCAAATAGAAGCTTTAATGAGGACTATGACTGAGCAGTATAATCAATTGAATACTAAGTTTGATAGATACAAGAAAGGATTAATTTCTTAGAAGAATCCCATATGACTCCTACTGAGCCTCAATCACCCAGAATGACACCTCTGAATCCTAGAATCCAATATCCTGAACCTATTGTTGAACCCTACCAAAGAAGACCTTATCATGACTACATTGATCAAGATGAAAGAGCCCTTAGGAGTATCCGACTTGATTTACCCTCTTTTGATGGGGACCTAGACCCTAAGGTGTACATAGATTGGAAGGAAGATATGGACCAATATTTCGAATGGTATAAAATGCAAAGGACAAAAAAGTTTAAATTTGCCAAGCTTAGGTTAATCGACAATCTAGGTTGTACTAGAAAAATGTTGAGCGATTGTGTAGACAAAGAGAAGACATGCCAATAGGTACTTGGAGAGCCATAAAAATCAAGCTGAGGAGAAGTACCTACCTATTTCTTATAAGCAAAGGTTACAAGACCAATGGCAACGACTAAGTCAAAAAAATAGGCCTGTGTCGGAATACATTACTAAGTTTGATGAATATGTTATGCGATGTAGTATTATTGAATCATAAGCTGTAACCCTATCCAGATTTAGAGCCGGTTTAAGGGAAGAGATTCAAAGAGAATTGTTCCTTAGAGAAGTCCATGACTTAGAACAAGCATATCAAGTAGCTAGGGACTTCGAAAGATTTCAAAAATACCATTTGTTCGTCAACCTGAACCCAATAAGATGAGTGCCCCAAGCCAAAGGCCTAATCCAAGCCAAACTCACTTTAGCTGACCCATATCCAATACTCATTTAGTCCGAAAGATTGATAAAGGAAAGAGTTCAAAAATCCAAAGAAGTAATACTCAAAACATATACTGTTTCAAATGTCATAAGGTAGGTCATTATGCAAGTCAATGTCCTACTAGAGCCTTGCATATAGGAGAAGTAGAGGAGGAAGTTGATAAATCAATTAAGAAATTGAAGGAAGAGATTTATGAAGCAGAAGTGAATCTAGCTTATGAGTATAATGGAGATGAAGAAGTTTTAGACTCGTCTGAGTTTTTAGGAGTTGTTAGATGTATCTTGACCTGGACCAAAGAGCAGGAAGACTAGCGTAGGACTAACATCCTACAAACTTTTATCAAAATAGGGAAGAAAGCGTGAAAATCATTATAGATAGTGGGAGTTATGTCAATACAATTTCAACTAATACTGTTAAAAGTTTAGGATTATCTACTACTTTCCATCCCAAACCTCATAAGATTTTTGGATAGATTTCACTTCAATACCAGTCAAGTTTATATATCAAGTTCAGGTACAATTCCAGTCATACCTGAAGAAAGTTTGGTGTGACATACTTTAAATGGGGGTTAGTATCATTATTCTTGGCAGACTTTGATTATATAATCATGATGCTACTTTATTCGGTCGATCTAATTCTTGTTCCTTTAATTTTAATGGAAAGAAGATAGTTATAAACCCTTTTCACCCAAAGACAACATTAAGAGAGGGTCTAGTAACTTGAAGGAAAAGAAACAGGTGTTGCATTTGATGAATGATAAAGACTTAGAAATGGAAATTAATGAAGGTTCACCAATTTGAATCCTATCAACCTAGAAAATCCAGAACCAACCCTAGAAAGTAAAAGTAATTTTAAGGGAGTTTCAAGATATCCTCCCTGAAATCTACCTGATCATCTTTCACCACTTAGGGATATCCAACATAACATAGATTTAGTCCCTGGCGCTATATTAACAAATCTACCATATTATAGAATGAACCATAATGAGTATGCTGAGTTACAAAAACAAGTTGGAGAACTCCTCCAAAAGGGATTCATTAGGAAAAGTTTGAGTCCATATGTCGTACCTACGTTATTGACCTCTAAGAAAGATGGCACTTGAAGGATGTGTATAAACAGTCATAACATTAATAAGATCACAACTAAGTATAGGTTTTTTATACCTCGTTTAGATGACATGTTAGATATGATGGCCGGTGCAAAATATTTTCAAATATTGACTTTAAGAGTGGCTATCATCAGGTTAGGATTAGACCTAAAAATAAGTGGAAGACTGCGTTTAAGGCCAAGGAGGGTCTTTATGAATGGGTAGTGATGCCTTTCAGTATCCAATGCTCCTAACACCTTTATGAGAATTATGAATCAAGTCTTACGGTTATTTATAGGAAAGTTTGTCGTAGTTTACTTCGATGACATTCTTATATAGAGCAGGACCCAGGAGGATCATTTAGACCATTTGAAGCAAGTTTGTTTAGCTCTTAGGGAGAATAGTCTCTACGCAAACTTAAAAAAGTATAATTTTCTTACTAATAGAGTCATTTTTTAGGTTTTGTTATCACACCTGATGGAGTTTCTGTTGATCCCGAAAAGATTAAGTCAATTATAGAGTGGCTTGTGCCAAATAATGTTCATGAAGTACAAAGTTTTCATGGCCTAACTACTTTCTATAGAAGATTCGTTCGAGGGTTTAGCACCATAGTTGCACCAATCATGGATTGCATTAGAAAGGGCCATTTTGAATGGATCAAAGCTGCCGATAGGGCCTTCCTAGACATTAAGAAGAGGATGGCACAAGCACCTATCTTAAGACTGCCTGATTTTTCTAAGGTTTTTGAGGTGGCTTGTGATGCCTCTGGAGTAAGTATTGGTGGAGTTTTGAGCCAAGAGAATCACCCTATAGCCTTTTTTAGTAAAAAGCTAAATGAGGCTAAATTAAAATACTCCACCTATGATAAGGAACTTTATGCGGTAGTCGAGGCTTTAAGGTATTGGAGGCATTACCTTTTACGCAGAAGTTTGTCCTTTACTCTGATCATGAAGCACTCCTGTTCCTCAATTCTCAGAAGAAACTGAACCCTAGGCATGGTAGTGGGTAGAGTACATTTAGGCGCATACTTTTGTATTGAAACACCATGCTAGGACCAAAAACCATGTAGCCGATGCCCTAAGTCATCGATCCTTGTGTTTGACATCAGTCAGCATTGAAGTCATAGGATTTGATAGGTTGAAGGAAGAATACCCCAATTGTCTTGACTTTAGTGAAGTTCATCAAACTCTACAACACGGACCATCTAGCTTATTTAGCGGTTATACTCTACATGATGGTTTTCTTTTTAAGGATAATAAGCTTTGTATCCCATGAACATTAATTAGAGATTTCTTAGTGTAGAAAATTCATGTTGGAGGATTGACTGGCCACTTTGAAAGAAATAAGACCATATTAACCGTTGAGGAGCAATTTTATTGGCCAGGCCTTAAGAGACATGTAGCCAATATTGTTGCCCGATATAGGACATGTGCTGTTGCCAAACATCAAAGGCAGAACACCGGGTTATACACTCCTTTACCTATGCTTGAATGTCCATAACAGGATCTTAGCATGGACTTTGTTTTAGGATTGCCCAAGACCCTTAGGAAACACGATTCAATCATTGTAGTGGTCGATAGATTTTCAAAGATGGCCCATTTTAGATTCTGTCCCTAAACTTTTGATGCCTCTAAGATAGCCAAGCTTTTTCTCGATCAATTAGTCAAATTGCATGAGTTACCTAAGACCATTGTTTCTGATAGGGATGTCCATTTCACGAGTTACTTTTGGAAAACCTTTTGGCACCTCTTAGGAACAAAACTGAACTTCTTAATTGCTTACCACCCCCAGACTGATGGACAGACCGAAGTAGTAAATAAAGTCTAAGGAACTTATTAAGGTGTCTTGTAGGAGAAAGTCTAGGAAACTGGGATCTGCTATTACCTCGTGCTAAATTCGCTTACAACAGCTCAGTCAATAGGACTATTGGTAAAAGTCCTTTTGAGATTGTCCATGGCTATAAATATAGGAAACCTATCGACCTCATTCCATTACCCACTCATGCACGAATGTCTGAGTCCGCCGAATCATATGCACAACATATTAAGGAATTGCATAAGGAAGTCTATAAGCATATGGCCAATTCACATAAATAAATGAAAGAATTCAATATAGGGGACTTTGTCATGGTTAAACTTAGACATGAAAGGTGCTCGCTGGGAACTATGAAGAAACTGAATGCTCGAAGAGCTAGACCTTTCAAAGTATTAAAGAGAGTTGGACCTAATGCATATGTGTTAGAGTTACCACCAAATTATGGCATTAGTTCAACATTTGATATTTCTGATTTGAAAGAATACAAAGAGCCGGCATTAATTTCTAGTGAGCCTTTTGGACCTTACCCAGCCTTTGAGAGTGAAACCCTACCTGAGTGTCCACCAGCAATTCAGCCAAAGAGGAGAGATAAGATTGAATGTATCTTGAATGACCAGGAATTACCATTAGAAATAAGGACTATCAACGTTATCTGGTTCGATAGCAAGGAAGGCCAGAATTCAAGAATTTCTGGATCACCCAAAGGATCTGCAGCAAATCGATCCAGACCTGCTAGAAAGATATCAATGTCAGACCAGTCATTACTCAACAGGATTGAACTCATCCCATTCCGAAAGAATTGGTGCAGACACCAAAGTTCGAAAGAAGCTTCGATCTAATTCAGTATGGCTTTAATTCTTTCATGTGTCATGTAAATAGAGTAATAATTTTACTTCTTTGAATTTGAGTCATGTAATTAAAGTTGGTTTATTTTAACTTGGGTTCTTGAGTCCAAGTAGGGTAAAATTGGTTTATATTTAGTGAGTTTAGTAGTTGGGTCTAAGAGAGGTATGGAATTGGGTTCAAGGTAAGCAAGTAAGCCTGAAGATTGGATGCATTCAACCACTCCAACAAATCAATCCAAGATGGATGCCACTTCAACAAGCATTATTGGGTGCCATATCAATCTTTTGGTGTACACCTCATCAAGCCACATCACCATATACCATGTCACCAAGGAGAATTCAAATTCAAAGGAGCCACCCACTTTTTTCTCCTCTTCTTAAGCTTAGTTTTAAGTTGTTTCAACCTTTCACCCTTATAGCTAGCTTAGGTTGCAACTTTCCATAAAAAGCTCCATGTAATTCAAATTTTCAAAAGTCCTTTAGAGGCTTATAAATACTACTTCAAGCTCTCTTGTAAAGATAATTTATGATGAATGAAAGTTGAGTTTATTTTCTTTTATTTGTGTTGGCAAATGTTCTCCGAGAGGGAATGGGTGAGAGGCCCTTAGCTACTTCAAGAAAGTCATCTTCACGCCAAGATCCATTAGCCATTCTCCATTCCATTCTACCATCCATCCCATCTTCCAAGGTGCAAAAAGACTCCATAAAGAAGGCCGACCAAACTACCTCAAATCCGCCAAGCTTCATTTTAATTTTAACCTTCCCTTTCTCTTCCTTTATTTCATTAATACTCCACCAAATTTTTATGTTCATAACTCTAATTTGGTTTGTGTAGAATCCCTGAGAATTTCAGATTCCAAAGCAAAGATCTTTCATAACAAGAAACAGATATAAGAAGTTCTGCAACTAGAGGAATCTTCTTGTCATCCAAAAACTTCATCCTTGAGTATAAACCTTTCAATCTCTTATATATTAATGGTCGGATACCCTTCTTTCAACATTTTCTTTGAGAGGGAGTGGATGAGAGGCCCTTAGCTACTTCAAGAAAGTCATCTCCACGCCAAGATCCATTAGCTATTCTCCATTCCATTCTACCATCCCATCCCATCTTTCAAGGTGCAAGAAGTCTTCCACAAAGAAGGCCGATCAAGCTACCTCAAATCCATCAAGCTTCATCTTAATTTTAACCTTCCCTTCCTTTTCCTTCATTTCATTAATGCTCCATCAATTTTTATGTTCTTAACTCTAATTTGGTTTGTGTAGGATCCCTGAAAATTACAGGTTCCAAAGAAGAAGGTCTTCTGTGATAAGAAACATACAAAAAGTCCTACAACTAAAGAAATCTCTTTGTCATTCAAGAACTTTATCCTTGATTGTAAACCTTCCAATCTCTGATATATTAATGGCCGGTACCCCTCTTTCAATATTTTTTGATCTAAAATATTAGAGTAACTAAGCCTAGCTGTGTGGTTTCTTAGCCATAAAGATCCTTTTCTTTACTATTTTGAAGGATTCTCATCCAAGTCTAATTTAACATGCAAATTCCTTCATGAAAATTTTTGCTCTTTTACATGAAAATGTAGCCTAGTTTTATTTTATTTTTCAATTAGTTATTACTATCTCCTTTTAGATTGCATCACTCCACTTTATCCCTCATCAAAACGGCTTCGAGTGGATGGGGGAATGTCAGAAGGCCTTCGAGGAGCTAAAGGAGTTCTTGTCTTTCCCACCTTTGCTATCAAAACTGATGGAGGGAGAGGATCTCTTTCTCTAACTTATCACCTCCCCAGAGGCAGTCAGCTCGGTACTCGTCCAAGTCAATTCCAATGGAACGCAAAGGCTGGTCTACTATACTATCAAGGTGCTTCATGACACGAAGATTAGGTATTCTAAATTTAAAAAATTATTTTTGCATTTATTGTCTCTGCTCAGCGTCTCGGGCCTTACTTCCAAGCTCATCCAATCATGGTGCTCACGAACCAATCCTAAAGGCCATACTGACCATCAGAATACCTCTAGATGACTGGCCACTGGGCGATCAAATTGGAGGAGTTCGATGTCTCCTACTAGCTAAGGTTGGCCATGAAGTCCTAAGTTTTAACTAACTTTGTGGTTCAATGCACTTGGACCAAGAGCCAGCCAGAGGCACCCCCTCCAACGGGCCCAGCTGCTAAACCAGAGGAAATGGGAGAGACCTGGATCCTCTACATTGATGGCACCTCTAACTTCCAAGGGAGTGGGGCAGAATTATTCCTTGCGAGCTCGAAGGGGATGATAGTAGAGTATGCCCTTCGATTCCTTTTCGATGCCATCAATAACCAAGCCGAGTACGAAGCGTGCTGGTGAAAATAAGGCTTGCACAAGAGCTCAGAGTAAAGCACCTTAAAGCCTTCGCCGACTCTCAGTAGGTCTCGGATAGATCATCGAAGAGTATGAAGTTCGAGATCCCATTATGTCTCAGTATTTAAATAAGATCCAATCAGACCTCTACATTAGCTTACTTCAGCATTAGCTACATCCCTAGAGGCAAAAATCTAGAGCCGATGCCCTGTCCTGGCTAGCCACCTTGGCGAACAATGCCCTGGGGAGGACCTATATCGAGCATTTGGAGGCCTCGAGCATCGATGCATGAAGAAAGCATTGCTAGTCGCACAAGATCTGACTTAGATGGATGCCTATATCTGCTACCTCACTGACGATACTCTCTTTGATGATTGTGAGGAAGTTAGACCACTTAAATGGAGGGCTTTCAGATTCATGGTGATGGTTGGACAACTATAGAGAAGGTCATTCTCTATCTTTTTACTCAAGTGCATAGGCCCAACAGATGCCACTACGTCCTCCTAGAGATCCATGAGGGCATCTACAAAAACCATCTGGGGGTAGATCGCTAGCATACAAAGCACTTCGTAGGGGTACTACTGGCTCACTATGGGAGAAGACGCGGCTTAATTAGTCCGGAGGTGCGATAGTTGCCAACAGCATGCAAACATTCAATGGCAGCCCACTTCCCAGCTAAACCCACTCTCATCCCCGTGGCCCTTCGCTTAGTGGGGTATGGACATCCTTGGTCCATTCCTCCGAGCTTCAGGCCAGCGAAAGTTTCTACTCGTTGCAATCGACTACTTCACTAAGTGGATCAAAGTTGAGGCACTAGTATAGATCATAGAGGGCAAGGTATAGTCCTTCTTCTGGAAGTTCATCATTTTCCACTTCGAGTTATCCCACACCGTCATCATCGACAACGATTGGCAATTCGATAATAAGACCTTCAAAGAATTATGCGTTGAGCTGAGCTTTCACTATCAGTTCACCTCCATTGGCCACCCAATGACCAATGGAGAAACTGAGATAATGAATCGGACCATCCTCTAAGGTCTTCAGACCCGGCTGGATGAATTCAAGGATAGATGGGAGAAGGAGCTTCTGAACGTGCTGTGAGCCTACCATACAATCCTAAGGACACCTATCGGTGAGACTCCTTTCAACCTTGTCTTCGGACCGGAAGTGGTCATTCTAGTCACGATTGGTCTCCTAAGCTTGCGCATGAAATCATACAATGAGGAAGATAATCTCGCGCAGCTAAGGGCCAATCTCGACCTCATCGATGAAGCATGTAACTAATCATGGCTCAGAATGGTTGTATTTTTCCAGCGAGCCATAAGGTACTACAACGCATGCGTGCATCCAATAGACCTTCTGCCCCAAAGATCTAGTCCTAAGGCGTGCCGATGTTTCCAAGCCAATAGAGGGAGGCAAGCTAACCCTAAATTGGGAGGAATCTTATTGACTCATCGAAGCGCTTCACAAATGAGCATATCAGATCGAAGGACTCGATGGAAAGCCAATCCCTTGCACATGGAATGCAAAAACCTCCGCATATACTACTAATAATGTGTAAAGATTTATTTGATGTGAATAAAAGGAGTTTCAAGTATCCTGCCTCATCATCCAGCCTTCTTATGGAGTGAAGATAAATTTCTTAGCTCCACATCGGACGACTCCAGTGGACTCATAGTTGGGAGACGTTGACCTTCCGACTCATAGTTGCTGGACGACAACAACTTCTCGGCTTCACGTCAGGCAGCTCGACGAGCTCATAGTTGGTAGACATCAACCTTCTGGCTCATAATTGCTGGATGAAGATAACTTTCGACTTTGCATCAGATGAGTCCGCTCGGCTCACAGTTGGGAGACGTTGACCTCTCAGCTCACAGTCGTTGGATGCCTATTTTTTGAAACCCCATCGGATCAGTCTGATCGAGTCATAGTTGGGAGACATCGACCTCTTGGCTCACAGTCATTGGATGCCCCAGGTCAGTCTCCAGCAGCCTCCAGGTAGGCCTCCAGCAGCCACCTGGGTAAAGTCTTAACTCAATTCGCAAGCAATAGACAACTACCGTTCCACTCTAAGATGGAAGGAGCCAGCCAGCCGTCCTTAACAGGCTAAGGGAACCCGGTCGGCCCCCATCGACCGAAGGCCATCCCTTGACTTCAAACCAAAAAATGGCAACCAAGTCATGACCAGATGGTCAAGTTGCAGCCACTTTGCCTCCAACCTTACCTAAGCTCTCCAAGCAAGCAGGTGCATAGGACATGTCGCTGTGCTCGTGAACTTGTGTAGGGAAAACGAAAGCTGCCATAACCAGAAGTAGTGCACAAAAGAGAAAGAACATCTCTATGTGAAGGAGTTGGAGGCTGAAGCCAGCGTGCAAACACAAATGCTAAGTGTTCGAGAGACAAAGGGACAAAAACTTCATAGAAAAGGTACAAATTACATATGAAGGAGCCGACTGAAGTTGGATTATAAGAAAAATTCAAAATGAAAAATATAAAAGCAAAAAGATAAAAATACAAGGAAGGAGGTCCTAAGGCTCGACAGGCTCCGTCGGTATTATTGCCTCCATCGCCGCCTCCATAGGTGCAAGACCATCATCCCCCTAGCTTTAGCGGAGTCATCATCGTCTGCAACTTCTTCTACCTCCGCTGCTGCTGGTGCCTCCATCGGCTCCTCCGAGTCTTCGATGGTGATGTCGTCCATGTTAGAGACATGGAAGACGGTGATGTCGTCCATGTTAGTAAAGCGTTGTACGCTACTTCCATGACCTTATCACTGAACTTGGCTGAGTCCTTGAAGGCTTCCACGACATTGGTAGCCTCAGCCCTTGCTCGAGATGCTTCCTCCCTTGCCCCGACGGCCTCCTCGGTTATCGCCTATGCCTTGGCCTCGGT
The DNA here is from genome assembly GCA_900491605.1 of Calamus simplicifolius. Taxonomy (NCBI): domain Eukaryota; kingdom Viridiplantae; phylum Streptophyta; class Magnoliopsida; order Arecales; family Arecaceae; genus Calamus; species Calamus simplicifolius. The sequence goes on from UESW01004456.1 coordinate 603,361, forward strand.
AGTCTCCACTCTGATGATGACCTTCGTGGCCCATGCCTTCACCTCGTCTCCTCTTCGCGTGGCACCCTTAAGCCGGATTTTGAGATCCACCATGCACTCGGCTTTAGCCCGGGCCTCTTCCTCCGCCTCAATGAGCTGGACCTCAAGTCTTCGGCTTGCTTCCCAAGCGACTCAGAGCTTTTCATTCAGTGCCTCCTTGTGGCCTGAATGGAGGCTAGTTCCTTGGCCATGCTATCGGCCTAGGCCTAGGCAGCGGCCGCTTTCCTTTGGGTGATGCCATAGGAGTCAGCAGTCCAGAGGCATGCTTCCCGCATCGTGAAGACACCGCCTACCACCTGCATGGTGAGGAAACAAGTAAGAACACTAAACTACAAAGGAAAAACAAGTTCAAGACGGAAGTGTGAAGCCACTTACCCGGCGTATTGAGGTGTAGAGGTCGCCCAAGACCTCCCTCACACCCTACTGATGGATCTCCTCCTAGTCCTGTGGGAGGAGGGTGCGCTCTAATAGGCGCTCTGCTAGCCGATTATCATGGAGCACCGAGATCATCGCTAGAGGCACCGTCGATCCTGTGGAGTCGCCAGTTGGTGGGTCACCGCTGTCTATCTAGAGGTCCCCTCTACCTCGGGTGCCGGCACAGGAATCGCCAACACTCTGTCGCCTCTAGTCTGCGAAGCAACCTTCTCTGGCCTCAACTCTTCCATTGTTGGAGCCACTTCAATTGGAGCCACTTCAGCTGGGGCCACCTCGGCCGTGGCCGCCTCCCCGCGAGCCCCCAAGAGTTGAGGCTGAGTTGATGCCGGGTCCGACGTATGGGGCCTCTTCGTCTCTGGCTTCCCTGCATCACCGGCCACCTTTTTCCTCTTCTTGTCGATCCCTTTTAACTAATCAACGAAGAACCTCATCCCTGTGGAAAGCACAGAAGGTCAGAAGGACATTAAAAGAGAAAGATAAAGAATAAAGAAAGGCCCCATGCTCACCTAGGGTCAGCGCCGGGCTGCATTGGCTTCAAATAAATTCTTCTCCGATAGGAGGATCCGGTAGGGAGGAATTTGGGAGGACAGTAGCTAGTTGAAGACCTCTCTGTCACCCTGCTCTACTGCCGAGTTCTTGTTCGGAGATTGATTCAGTTATCCCCATCGCTCTCTCACTCCTTCTAGGTGGACAAAAAAGAATAAGGACTTTCATCCCTTGATGGAGGATGGGAGATCTAACTTGAGGACTCTACCCGGCTTGGAGGAGAAAATCTACTACCCCACCTCGGAGGGATGGTGGCGGAGGGAGTATATGGCCTAGAACAAGGAGACTCGTGCCATGATACCATGATAATGGCAGAGGACGATGAAGGCACAGAGGGTCCTGAAGGAGTTCGAGCCAATTGTCGGAACAAGATCATACCTCTTCAAAAGGCTGGCAATAAAAGGATGGAAGAGAAGCCTGAGTCCTGCCCTGAGGAACTCCTCATACAGGGTGACGCCTCCAGCACGGCCGATAGTCACCCTGTCGTTGGGTCCGAACGGGGACAACCAAATCCCTTCCAGGATCTTATACTTGTTTCTATGGTTTTCTTTGTCTACTGGGGTCATGGTTGAAGAGATACTCTCCGAACCAGCCAAACTTGGGGTGGTGGCCATTGGAGGCGTCGGACATGCCGAAATAGTCAAGGGCTTGCGGATCATTATACCACCAGCCCTTCGGCATAGTCGAAGGAAAACCTAATCCTCAGAAGAGGAAGAAGAAAGAAGAATAGACAACATGTCTTTTACCCTTCCCTCGGATGAACCTAAGGTCCAAGACTAACCCAAAAAGATGAGAAAACATAGAAAAGGAGAAGAAGAAGAACGGAACGACCAAAGGGACTGACTTTTGGAGAAAAAAAAAAAGACACTAAAAAGGCTCAGGCTATAGAAGGAAGAAGGAGGAGGAAGGTTTCGTCTCTTTCTGAAACATTGGAAGAATAAAGGGCTTAGCAGAAGAGGCAAAAGGCTTTTTATATGGGATTTTTGAATCATCCCACCCAATGACAGAGCCACATGGACGACAACGATTGAAAGCTGGCATCTTAACCGTCGGATGGCTCCCCACCGCTCCAGGCACGACATTCCAACTATGCATGGGGAGACATGATTTGCGGCTAATGATGGCACACCACTCCTCGCCTCCGAGAGGCATCGCCTTGATTTTACAATAGCGACTCATCGTATGCCAACGGTACTACGTCTCACAACCTCTCCTTAAATATGAAAAGACCACACTTTCTGAGGGCACATGCTTGACTCCGCAATGAATGGCGCCCGAATCTTGATGCATCAGGACTCGTCACTCCTCTCGCTTGGCGGATGCAAAACACGTGGCCGCATAAGCTCAGGAGTGGGGGGGCATTTGATGGGGCTGATAGAACTGCATCCAATTAATGATGGAGATCACACTTCCGTATAGACCTCTCATTTGATGAAGCTAGTAAGGTCATGCCTAATCAACGATGGTGATCATCCTTTCAGAGCAACTCTGGTCGGCCATCCGAATGGGCTTCCAACTCGGTCACCCAGGTAGGATCTTCGGTCGACCGCCTACATAGGTCTTCGACTCGGTCGCTTGAATAGTCCTTCGACCTGGCCGCCCGAACAGGCCTTCGTCTCGGCCACCCGGTAGGCCTTCGACTCGACCGCTCAGGTAGGATCTCCTATCGGCTACCCGTGTAGGACCTCTAGTCGGCCATCCGAGTAGGACTTCGACTCAGCTACCAGGGTAGGATCTCCAGTCAGATATCTGGGTAGGACCCTGACTCAGGCACTCGAGTAGGACTTCCAGTCGATCACTCGAGCAAGATCCCTTGAGGGGACCACTCATACGGCCTAATGGCTCAGACTGCTCGTACGGTCTCCTTATAACTCAACATCTTAGCAGAAGTGTGGAAGACAAATTCGATGAATTTTGGCTGCTCTGACTCAGCGAGTTCTGCCAACTTGGCGGCAGCCGCCTGAGTCTGACAAGCCCTGCTAATCTGGTGATGGCCGCCCAGGTCTAACAAATCCTACAAACCCTGACATGCCACGTGGGGAACAAACCCTGCCAATCCTAATATGCCACAAGGGAGTGGGCCCCACCGATTCGGCTGTGCTGCAGGCTATTCCTAGACAATCTGTTGCATCGTGACCCCTAGGAACTTTCATAATATGGGTAAAAAGGACACTTGATCAGGTACGATGATCACACATATGCTCACATGAAACACTTCTTTTTAAGACTCTCGAGCTTTCCTCTAAGCTCACGGCTATTGCTCAGAGCACTAACTTAAGCATGAAAAGGCTCTCGCTAGAATTTTCGATCTTAGGGACCTTTTACAGGCTTTCGATCGAAAGAAGTCCACTGAAGGATCCCTATCTCACCGAAGAAGGTGATCGGACTCTCCTCGATGATGAAGAAAGGTGACTCGGCAATAACACTCACATATATGATTCCCCCTTATATATGGTTATCTTGTCCGATTAATACCGTTTTAGTTTGAAATTTCTTCAATAAACCCAAGTTAACCTTCATTTAACAATAGTTAATTTTGATCAAGCAATCCAATCTATAAAAATAAAATAAAAAGCAATAATTCAATTGAGATAAGTAACTAAAGATAAGTTAAAAAATATTTCTCCTCTCATATAATGTAACAAATATCCTCGTTGGGCATAATTTTGAATTTTCTTTGATTTTTCACATGGCTCCTGAGTTTTTGTGCTATCCTTTGGTTCTGCCGATTTGTTGTTCTTCATAAGATTGGCATCTCTTGGTCTAGAATCATCCATCCTTATGAAGGAGCATGAGAACGATTTAATTAAAAAATATCTCTGATAATTATGAGCACACAAAGATAAGAGAATATATATATAATTAAAATATAAATAAAAGAAAGATAAAAAGCTTACGATGTAAAATGGTCATGTTAGACTGACACGCCTCAAGATCTACTTGGTCGTTTTTTTAAGGATGGTGTTGCGCGAACATGGCCTATGGAATTGAGTCCTAGCCTAATATGATTAATTGGTTTTGGTTTATACAGAACTATGTCAATTCATGGGACAATTTATACATACATACATACATACATATATATATATATATATATATATATATATATATATATATATATATATATATATAACTATTTAAAATATAATTATTTATTGCAGCTAGAGAGGGTAACTTGATTAAGCTCTTTCATTAGTGGGTCGGTATAACATAAGACGGTTATTAATCATGCTTTAATGAACCTTGAACCTTTGGTCCAGCACTACTAAATATTCAACTCGTATCTGGTATGACTCAATACTGTTCATTATTTAAGGATAATTTTGCATTGTAAATTAAAAAGAAAAAAAATAAAAAACCTAGCAACGAGCATGAACATACGTTCACAAAAAGTCATATCACATGTTCTCTCGATCAACTTTATACTTTATTCAACGCTTGGCTTGCTTTGATTTTTTTTTTTTTTTTGCTATTATAATTTTTTACTTATATATATATATATATCATTAAAAGAAGCATAATATTTAAGAAAAAAATTTGTTGCATCATTTTTTAAGTACAATAAATACATACAAAACATATAAATTGATCATTTATGTATATTATTATACGTATAATTTATGATAAAATTTATTAAATTTTAATATATATATATATATATATATATATATATATATATATATATAATTCGTACCTTTAATTCACGATTGCTCACCGCCTTTCGGTATTGCAAGTCTTTTCCACGTGCCTAATTCTGTTCTCCTCTCCTCCAACTCCAAGCTCAACGAGTGCAAAATTGTCGGATTGTAATCATTTATTTTTTTCTTTTCTTTGCTTATCTCTCTTACTGCTGCTGTGTACGGTGTCTGTTCCTCTGTGGTACGAGTAGATTTAAGTATTTCGACGGCAAAATATCAATTTTACCCTTAAATCGTTGGAAAAACCTGTTTGCACTTATTGAGGCAGCCTAAAGGCGTGCATGGAAAAAGCAGAAACTTTGAAATGACCGGTTTGGTCGTGCTTTAATTTCGTGCCGCAAGGCTCTCGCGCTGCGTTATTCGAGTGCTTTACGAGTGCTTTAAGATTAGTGCTTTCATCAATCGTCTGCTTGATCTCCGACGTGTTTGACCTTTTTCGACGGTCATTACTTTCTATGGGTCGTCTCTTGGTGATCTACATCTTCAATGGTTTCGATTGGGGAGTCCACTGGCCCAAAGGCTGGGAGCAGAGGAGGCATCTGGGTTTGTCTGGGTGTCATCGTCCCCATCGCCGACTGAGGTAGCAGTCCTGGAAGGCCATTTTCTTGAAGTTGTTCATATTGCTACGGCGAAATTGGAGGAGTCGAGCTTTTGCTGGAAGGAGCAGGCGATCTTGGCCCGCACCTTCCAAAGATGGGTTCTGCCGGACGCTTTCCTCTAGGAATTCTGGCGAGCGGGTGTTCCTGGGGTCATCCAGCCATTAAGCTTAGCTCATCGTTGCCACGTTTTCCGGTTTGAAGACCCTTGTGCGAAGGATCTGGTGCTTGGCCGACCATGGGTGATCAATGGACAGCCGGTTGCCATTGAAGTGTGGCGGCCGGAGTTGTTTCGGCAACTGATGCGGTGGCCTTTGCCCTACTCTGGGTGCGCCTGCCCTCTCTCCCGGTTGAATTTTGGGATGAAGAGGTATTGAGGGAGATTTTGGAGCCGCGGGTGAGTTTCTCTTCGCTGACTCTGCAACTCGGCAGCTTTCTAGGGGGGATTCGCTAGAGCATGCGTCCATAGATCTCCGGCGTCCTCTCCGGCCGGGTGTTCGAATTCAAGGTGTCATAACTCCTTTTTGGCAGCAGTTCCAATTTGAAAATCTGGAAGGTATATGCCGATCTGTGGTTCAATTCATCTTACTGGCCCATGCACTCTGTCTTCTCCAGCTCCGGCGGCTGAGCAATCTTCGGAGGGGCCCTATTTTGGACCTTGGATGACAGCTTCGCGCCGCCGTCGTCCATCGAATTCGGAGCAGAAGACTTCGTTGAGGCATCCAGGATCCGCCCAGGTCAATTCCGATCCTCCCTCTGCTGGTTCTCAGAAGCTAGAATCACTGCTGGACGGCTGGTCGATTCCTGTGAAGGTGAGTAGGCGGAGACCTTCTAAGGCTGGTAAGTCCAATCTCTGCGTGCTATCAGCTCCAGCCCTCACTTCGGATGGTTTGCAGGTGGGGTCTGGGTCAGTAGGGGATGATTCCAGTAAGAGTCTTGGTGTGCCGGTTGAGGGAGCTCGCGCCGTTATTATCAGTCCTAAGGAGGCCGAGAGCATTGATGTTCAGACATCATGTTCAGATATCCAAATTGCTGTGGCCCCATGTTTGAAGTCCACCAATCCTTTTGCCATTCTGGATGCGGGGAAGTGGGATGGTTTGCCCTTTGCCCGGTCGGATGCCAATCCAGGTCCTTCTAAGCGTGCCAGGCCGGTGGAGTCCCTCCCTCTACGGTCGTCCGTTACAAGGGATAATCGGAAAGGCAAAGGCACTGTTTCCATCTCTAAAGGTTCCAAGGGAAAATCTAATCTATCTGCTAGCCCTATCCTTGTTCGAGGTTCTATCTCTGATGGTAGCAGGTCTGATAAGGTGTCCCCGGGACAGGAGCCAAGCAATGTAGTGATTGGTGGCCAGTTGTCAAAGGATGTTAATTCGAAGGGTGAAGCGGCTCTATCCTGCCTTAAATTGGCCATCCAGGGACAGTCTATCGTTCCTGACCCCCCTGTTATTGGATCTCGGGATGCGGGAGCTGCATCTGTGGTAGCTGACCAAAGGCCTGATAATCCTAGGTTGGATTGTATAATGCAGTCGACTGAGGGTGGTACCCTGCCTTCGGGGTACCTTTCTGATTCGGTTATGTTGGAAGATCAGGGTGGACATCACCCTTTCCCCCAATTGTAAATGAAAATTCTCATATGGAATGTAAGAGGAGCTCGAAAACCTTCTTTTCGATCCTCTTTTGGTAGATTGTTGCAGATTCATAATTTTGATATATGTATCTTAACGGAAACCCGGTTATCGGGAGACAGCTTGGCCCGGTTTCGGCGACAGGCTGCTAGCACTTGGTCTTCATATGCTGTGGAGTCCGAAGGTCTTTCTGGCGGGATTGTTGCTTTTTGGCAGCACATCGATATCTGTGAATGCCTTCCACCAGTGTAATCAACAGATAGCTCTTCTTGTTGCGGAAGGGTCCAATGACCCTTGGCTCCTCTCGGGGATTTATGCTAGCACTGATTTCAGGGAAAGGCGAGTTCTCTGGGCTGAGATCCTCTCCCTCCTCAATCAGGGTATCCCATCCGTTGTTGCTGGTGATTTTAATTGCATTGTGGCTGCTAGTGAAAAGAAGGGGGTAGACGGGTCTTTGATTCAGCGGATATCACTAGGTTTAGATCGTTTATCTCTTTGCTGGCTTGCTGGACTTGGGTTTCTCTGGAGCCCAATTCACCTGGTGTAATAACCGTCAGGGTTCGGCTCGTGTCTGGGAAAGGCTGGATAGAGCCCTGGCAACTGCTCAATGGTCTCAGATGTTTCCCTCTGCCACTGTCACTCACTTGCCCAGGATTGCGTCTGATCACTGTCCGATCTTGATATCCACTGATCTTGCCTCTTATCAGCGACGTCAGTTCAGATTTGAGCAATTCTGGACGTCCTACCCTTCAGCTCGTGCTATTATCTCCTAGGTCTGGCACTTACCTATGAGAGGTAATGCTTCTTATCGGCTCTCTAGACGGTTGGAGCTGGTTAGACGCCGCCTGATCAGATGGAATAGTCTTGAGGTCGGCAATTTAGTGAGACAGATTGAGCAAGTTGAAGCTGACATTACTGTTATCCAAGAAAAAGAGGACCGGGATGGCTCTCTATCTGATTCTGAGCTCTCCTATCTTCGTTCCAAGCTTGCTCTTCACCACTCTCTCCTCTACAACAGGAGATTTACTGGAGACAACGGTCTAGGGTCCAGTGGATTCGGGAAGGAGACCGTAACACCAGGTTCTTCCATCAGGCCACTTTGAAGCGTCGGGCTGCTAATAGAATCCGATTATAGCTGATGAGGAGGGCAATATCCAGACTGACCCTGTTGTTATCCGTGATCAGTTACTTCAGTTTTTTCAGTCTAGATGGACTGAGTCGATTGGTGATGGGGCTCCTGTGTTTAGGGTTTCTCCTACTATGAAGGTCTCTGATCAGCAGAATGACCTTTTGACCAGACCGATCACGGCTGAGGAGATTCGCACGGCTTTATGGGACCTCGGGCCTATCAAGGCACCGGGCCCTGATGGCTTTCCGCCATTATTTTTCCGTCATTATTGGGACATTGTGGGCCAGGAGGTTACCCAGGCCATTCAGAGTGCTTTTCTCTCGAAATCTATTCCTACTGACTGGAATCGCACTCTCGTTACTTTGATTCCGAAGCGCCATGATGCTTCTTTCCCTCATCATTTTTGGCCGATCAGCCTATGTACTACACTATACAAGGTCTGTGCCCGCCTTCTTGCTTTCCGGCTGCGTGTGGTGATCCCTCAGCTCATCTCTGCTGAACAAGGAGCTTTCATCAGAGGTCGGAGTATCTCTGATAATGTTCTCACTGCAAGGAGTTCATGCATGATCTACAGAGAGCCTCTACTAGTCAGTCTCTTATGGCAGTTAAGCTTGATATGGAGCGTGCCTATGACAGGTTTAGCTGGACTTTTTTGCATCGTACTTTGATTGAGTTTGGGTTTCATGACCTGTTCATTGACTGGATTATGGCCTGTATCCAGAAGCCTTCCTTTTCTCTGAGTATTAATGGGATGCAGACTAGTTTCTTCCATTCTTCAGTGGGTTTGAGACAGGGATGCCCGCTATCCCATTTCTATTTGTTTTGGCTGCGAACGACCTTTCCCGTGCTTTTCACCAGGCTCAGCAGGACAGTCGTATTGCTCCCTTTCTGGCTGCTCCTTCGGGACCCACTGTTTCTCATCTTCTTTTTGCAGACGACTGTATTCTTTTGGGTCAGGCCTCTGTTCGTAATGCTGCTAGTTATGCTTCTCTCATCCAGTGCTACTGCCGTGCTTCGGGGCAAAAGGTCAACTTAGATAAGTCCTCCATTTGTTTCAGCCCTAAGACCTCCAGATCCATCAGGGAAGCCATTCACCTAGCTTTGGGCATCTCTGCTAAGGCTGATGGACTGTCATACTTGGGTATCCCGGTTTTGGGTAGGCGTCCCCGTATTAGTGATTTCGCTATTTTTGAGAGACGCATTGGGACCGGATTGATGATTGGCAGATCTCCAGCTTATCCATGATGGCCAGGATCACTCTTATCCGCTCTGTCCTTACGTCCCTTCCTATGCACCTTATCTCTAATGCTGTGGTTCCTATCACTTGCTTGCGTCGGATAGAGCGGTGGTTCAGGGACTTTCTATGGGCTTCTACGCAAGACTGCCACGACATTCATCTTCAGGCATGGGATATGATTTGTATGCCTTTGAATGAAGGGGGACTTGGTATTCAGTCCCTGCTTGTTAGGAGAGAAGCTTTGATGGCTAGATATGCTGCGAGGTTTCTCCTTGATCCTCATGGTTTCTGGAGTACTTTCATGAGAGCCAGATATGGTGACTGGTCCTTGGATTTGGACCATCAGCCTATGCGACGGCACTCCTTCTTTTGGAAGGAGGTGTGTCGTCATGCTTCGTCTATTCGGAGCAATATTTCATGGATGATTGGGGAGGGCTCCTCGGTGGATGTCATTCAGGATAATTGGATCTCGGATCTCCCCCTTTCCCGCTGGCCATCCTTTATAAGCATGGATGTTCCAGCATATGAGGGTGCAGGATCTCATCATTCCAATCTTTTTTCTTGGAATACCTCTGTGTTACCAGCTTATTTGGGGAAGAGCTTGCTCGTAGGATCCTTTCTATCCCCCTCACTCTGGGACATATACCTGATATGAGGTTATGGAGGAGATCATGTCTGCCCAGGGCCCCCACTAGGGACCTTATTGGGATTTTTAGACCCAGCCTCGGGATTCGCGGGATGCGAAAGTGGATATGGAGGCTCCTTGTTCATCCCAGAGTTCAGTTATTTATATGAAGATAATGTGGGCCTGTCTTCCTTCTTGCTCTCTGCTGTCGAGAAGGGGTCTTCACATTGAGGTTGTTTGTTCCGCTGTGTGGGCAGGATGAGGAGACTATTGATCATGCCATTTTCATATGCCCCATTTTATGTGGAATTTGGTCGAGAATGGGTTATGATTGCAGTATGGATGGCTCTGGTTCTTTGTGCTCCCCTTTCCTTCATGCCCTCCGAACGACTACTAGACAGCGCAGCGCCCTTTGGGCTATCACTGCTTACCAGATTTGGCTGTCGCGAACCAGCTCATCTTTTCTAATGAGACGATTTCCCTCACAGACTAATTCAGAAGGTCAGATCCATGGTGGCTGAAAGTGCTTCCCTTCTCAATGGTTCGGATTTTTCAAACCTTGGCCTCTGGAGCTCCTCTGCTGCTTCGGCAGCGAACCGTCGTTCGGTTTACATATCTTGGGAGCTTCCCCCTCCAGGGTTTGTAAAAGTCAACTTTGATGGAAGTGTTCGCAGCATATTGGCTGATCTGCTTTTATTATTCGGGGGACTGATGGTACCTTGCTGGCGGCGGATGGTTTTGGTTCCCTGGATTCTTCTGTCCCCATGGCTGAGCTTTATGCAGCATGGGCTGGTATCTCCCATGCTGTTAGGCAGCTACATGCCCATTGTCTTATTGTTGAGGGGGATTCTCTTTCTATTATTCGATGGCTTAGATTGGGATGCTGCGATCAGATCTCCATCAACCCCATTCTCAGTGACATTCAGGCTGCTCTGCGGGGTCTTCTCAGTATCCATATCCGACATATCTATCAAGAGGCCAATTTGCGGCAGACTGGACTGTGGCTGCTGTGGCTCAGCATGGAGGTTCGTGGATTTGGAAACAGGGTGATCCCTGCCCTTCTGCTCTTATGCAATTTTGTACTCTATAGTTCTGGGCTGACTCGCACGAGGATAGTGTGATCGCCCGTCTATACCCAAAAAAAAAAAAAAAGGTGTGCATGAATATTATAATTATTTTTATTCTTCAAAATGCTAAATAAAAAATAGGCCGGATGCAACCAAATCAAGCCATGTTTGTTTTCTTTCGTGAAATTGGTTGCTACCAAGTATCTTTATGCATGTGCATAACAAATGGATTAATTTTTTAGTACAATGTTTTTTCATATATGGACAGAAATGCGCATAAATATATCAACGCAATCTATGAAGGAATATTTATTGTCTTGATTTTAAACATATAGTTGTTTTATTTACGTATTCAAAAACATATAAGAGATTCCGCCTCCTTAATTTGAACAAAAGTAGATGTGAATATTTAGTTGGTACAGTCAAATTATAAAAAAAATATTTTCTCTACAAAAAAAAAAAAATTAATTCCCATTTCTACTTTAAACAAAGCATAGATTATGATATGTTAGGCAAAATGTTTGATAGATTATTGTGTCAACATGTTAAGAGCAAAATACAAAAAAATTGCCTAAGAATACCCTCGATAAGTGCAGAAATAAGTGAAATGAGGGATGGCCTAATGATGGGGCCTCTCTCACTAGCAATTAGGATTATTGGATTTGAGTGCTTGCTGGTGCATTTCAAAACTTGGAACAAAAGAATTATAGCATCAATGGTTCTTCATTAAAGATATCAAACGGATTATGTTGGCTATGATATTTTGGGCTGCCGTATTGTGCCGGCTTAGTTATTGTACAAACTATGCTGCCTAGGCTCATAACACTGAGAGGAGGGTACGGTCCAGCATGGCTCGCATGATTTAATTTTTTAAATATTTTTTTAATATAATTCGATCCATTCGTATCTGTTGTGTTTGATTCATTTATGTCATTCGATCTGTGGCTAATCCAAGGGCTATACCATTGCATCGGTACAACTACGTATAGCAACCGTGTTGTACATGATATGGCTTGATTGTGTTGTATAGGGCTATGCAATGAGCCATCCGGCCTATTTGATCCCTTCGTTCTCCAACTCTCTCTCTAAAAAGGAAAAAAAATCCCTTGCTAACCATACAAAGTAATTAAAAGAAAGACAAAATGGCTCTTGATGCTGCCAGATCACCCCCCTCGAACGTTCGTGAGCGTCCGATCGCCTTCTCCAGCGAGCCCGGGATCTTCCGGCGAGCTTCTCGCGTCTGGAAGCCTGCAAAAAGTCTCGGAGGCTGGAGATTCCGATGGGGACCCTCCGATGCTCAAGTTAGTGCTCTGGGCAACAGCCATGAGCTTGAGGAAGCTCGAAAGAGAAAGAGAGAGAGACTCAGAAGAGCTCTCTCTGAGCAAGAATGAGCGTTTAGAAGTGTTATGAGTGCGTTATCGGAGTTATCCCCCCTCCGTCGGGGGGTCCCTCTTACCCAATTTATAAATGCTTAGAGTTTGTCTGGCTTGAGTGGTTGAGGCTCCATAATGATGACTTTAGTGGGTGGAGTGTCAGAGCGATGTCTATGAGGCATGGGTGCCACCACTTGTTAGACATTTAAGGTGATGGCAGGGCTTGCTCCCTCCTTTGGCATGTCAGGGCTGCAGGTTAAATCCCATCAAAGTGGGTGGCTGCAGCTGGTTGGTGGGTCAAGTTCCGTCAGAGTGGGTGGCCACTTGATTTGACCGCTGCAGGGAAGAGAGATAAAAGGTGATGGAGTCTTAGCACCATCACGAGCCATACATCCGTCTAGGATAGAAGAGTTGGGAGTTGAAGCCAGCTGTCCCTTGGAGAGCATTGATTATAGAGTGCTTGCATGGCACCGTTCATAACGATGCGAGGCCGAGGTGGCCGAGCACTGTTCATTGCCGAGGCCGAGGCTGAGATGACGTTGAGATGGCCGAGCACTATTTAGGGCCGGAACGAATCTGGAGGCCGGGACGGGACGTCCGTGGCCGAGCTGAGGTGTCGGGGCCAGGCTGAAGGCCATCGAGGACTTCTTAGAGAAGGTAGGCGCACGTGGCCTTTATGAGGCCATAAATACCTTTGTGCGAAAGACATAACGCGGCTGTGGAAGCCGAGACGGACGATGCCGAGACGGAGCCGACTTGAATGAGAGGGCCGACTTGGAAGAGGCCAGGACGGGATGATGTCGGGGCCGAGCGGGGCCGACTTGGTGAAGTCGGGGCCGAATCGGCCGACTGAGAGGTGTCGGGGCCGACTTGGGGAAGTCAGGGCCAACTCGGCCGACTGGGAGATGCCGAGGCCGAGCGGGGCCGACTTGGGAAAGTCGGGGCCGACTCGGCCGACTAGGAGGTGCCGGAGCCGAGCGAGGCCAACTTAGGGAAGTCGGGGCCGACTCGGCCGACTTGGAGATGCCGGGGCCGACTTGGGGAAGTCAGGGCCGACTCGGCCGACTGGGAGGTGCCGGGGCCGAGCGGGGCCGACTTGGGAAAGTCGGGACTGACTCGGCCGACTTGGAGATGCCGGGGCTGAGCGGGGCCGACTAGGCCGACTGGGAGGTGCCGGGGCCGAGTAGGGCCGACTTGGGGAAGTCGGGGCCGACTCGGCCGACTGGGAGATGCCGGGCCGAGCAGGCCAACTTGGGAATCGGGGCCGACTCGGTCGACTGGGAGATGCCGGGGCGAGCAGGGCCGACTTGGGGACTTGGGAGTCGGGGCCGACTCGGCCGATTGGAGGTACCGGGGCCGAGTAGGCCGACTTGGGAAAGTCGGGGCCGACTCGGTCGACTTGGAGGTGCCGGGCGGGGCCGCCTAGGAATTAAGCTGTCCAGGAAGGCCACCACGGCCGCCTAGGAAAATTGTCTGGAAATCACTATCTTGAGAGGATGCCATCCAAAAATTGTTGTCTTATTGCCCATGGGGTCAACTGGCCCCATCAAATGCCCCCCACACTCCTTGAGCTTGTGTGCCGCATCAGCTAAGCGAAAGGAGTGTAGAACTTTAAGAAATTTTTGAGGTAAATTGATTACCTTGTGTTTGCCACTCAAAAGCAGCACACGCCAATTTTTGGGGGTATGCTCGTCGATTAGCCGCTGGGGCAAAGATAAAACCGCTGAGGCTGCGATAATGCGGTTGAGGCAGAGATAAAATTGCCGAAGCAGAAATAGAGCCGTAGATGCTGCAATAATGCCGCTGAGGCTGAGATAAAATTGTCAAAGCAGAAATAGAGCCGTGGAGGCTGCAATGATGCCGCTAAGGCTGAGATAAAGCCGTTGAGGCTGCAATGATGCCGCTGAGGCAGAGATAGAATTGCAAAGCAGAAATATAGCCGTGAAGGCTGCAATGATGCTGCTGAGGTTGAGATAAATTGCGAAGCAGAAATAGAGCCGTGGAGGCTGCAATGATAACGCTGAGGCTGAGATAAAGCCGTTGAGGCTGCAATGATGCTACTGAGGCAGAGATAGAATTGCCAAAGCAGAAATAGAGTCGTGGAGGCTGCAATGATGCTGCTGAGGCTGAGATAAAATTGCCTAAGCAGAAATAGAGCCGTGGAGGCTGCAATGATGCCGCTGAGGCTGAGATAAAGTCATTGAGGCTGCAATAATGCGATGAGGCTGAGATAGAATTGCTGAAGCAGAAATAGAGCCGTGGAGGCTGCAATAATGCTGCTGAGGCTGAGATAAACCGTTAAGGCTGCAATAATACTGCGAGGCAGAGATAAAGCCGATGAGGCTGCAAATAATGCCACGGAGGCAGAGATAAAGCGAGGAGGCTGCAATAATGCCGCGGAGGCAGAGAGAAAGCTGATGAGGCTGCAATAATGCCGCGGAGGCAGAGAGAAAACCGTTGAGGCTGCAATAATGTCGCGGAGGCAGAGATAAAGCCGAGGAGGCTGCAATAATGCCGCGAGGTAGAGATAAAGCTGTTGAGGCTGTAATGATGCCGAAGGCAGAGATAAAGCCGAGGAGGCTGCAATAATGCCGCAAAGGAAGAGAGAAAGCCGTTGAGGCTGCAATGATGCCGCTGAGGCAAAGATAAAGCCAAGGATGCTGTAATAATGTCGTAGAGGCAGAGAGAAAACCGATGAGGCTGCAATAATACTGCGGAGGCAGAGAGAAAGCCGATGAGGCAGCAATAATGCCACGGAGGCAGAGAGAAAGCCGATGAGGCTGCAATAATTCCACGGAGGCAGAGAGAAAGCCGTTGAGGCTGCAATAATGCCGCGGAGGCATAGAGAAAGCCGATGAGGCTGCAATAATGCTGCGGAGGCAGAGAGAAAGCCGATGAGGCTGCAATAATGCCGGAGGCAGAGAAAAAGCCGTTGAGGCTGCAATAATGCTGCGGAGGTAGAGAGAAAGCCGTTGAGTTTGCAATAATGTGGAGGCAGAGAGAAAGCCGAAGAGGCTGCAAACTGCCTCGGGGGTTTATATGCCACCCGAGGGGCGATTCGATCGGGTACGAGCTGTTAGGGACTTAAACCAACTCGGAGGCATCTCCTAGATGGATCGAGTGGTGTCCCATTAGCCGCGTTACTGATGAGCTCCTTTAGAACCGCCTCAGGGGTTTGTGTGCCGTCCGAGGGAGACTCGATCGGGTATGGAGCTGTTAGGGACTTGAACCGACTCGGGGGCATCTTCTAGCCAGACCGAGTGGTGTCACGTTAGCCGCAATGTCGGTGAGCTCCTTTTGAACCACCTCGGGGTTGTATGCCGTTCGATAGGCGACTCGACAGGGTACGAAGCTGTTAGGGGCTTGAACCGACTCGGGGGCATCTCCTAGCCGGATCGAGTGGTGTCCCGTTAGCCGCAATATCGGTGAGCTCCTTTTGAACCGCCTTGGGGGTTTTGTGCCACCCGAGGGGTGACTCGATGGGTACGGAGCTGTTAGAACTTGAACCGACTCGGGGGCATCTCCTAGCCGGACCGAGTGGTGTCCGTTAGCCGCAATGCCGGTGAGCTCCTTTTGAACCACCTCGGGGGTTTGTGTGCCGCCCAAGGGGTGACTCGATCGGGTACGGAGCTGTTAGGGACTTGAACCGACTCGGAGGCGTCTTCTAGCTGGACCGAGTGGTGTCCGTTAGCCGTGATGCCGGTGAGCTCCTTTTGAGCCACTCGGGGGTTTGTTTGCCGCCCGAGGGGTGACTCGATCGGTACGGAGCTGTTAGGGGCTTGAACCGACTAGGGCATCTCCTAGCCGGACCGAGTGGTGTCCCGTTAGCCGCAATGCCGATGAGCTCCTTTTGAATGATAGGTTTTCCTGTAATGCATTCACACACTAATGAAAAGAAGCTTTTTCCCAAAGTGTAGCGTACTTAACTTTTTCGTTGGAGAAATTTGTAAAAGGCCGAGATGATGACCTGCCCCCCCAAGAAACTATGTTGATTGAAGGTGGGGGTTACCAGTGCTAAAATCCGAGGGCAGCTGGAATGGAATCCGCGGGAGGTCTTGGGCTCGGATTGGCTCTGGGTGCAGCTGAGAGAAAAGAGAGGGGGGAGATAGAGTCAACAGTCAAAGTCCTTTGTCCTCATCTCCCACCGATGAGCTTGAGTTTGAGGTTGCTCTTGCTCTTGAGCTTGTTGAGATATGACGGTGGTGAGTCTCTCGCTAGGAAGATCTCCCATCGGATGGATGATAGCTGGCTTGAGCGGCAACCAGAGGACCAATGTAAGCTCTTGTTTGCTGTATGTGGGTGACGATGTTTTGCTTGAATGGCCCGAGATAGTGGTGACGATGGAGCAGAGAGCCGGCCTCCTGTTTCTCAGCTCGTTGAGGGTGCCCCCCAGCGTTACTAGTGGAAGCCTCTTGGGTCTTTGTCATCACCATATTTTTATCCGGCATTGTTGTCGTAGAGGGAGTGAGAGCTTATAGCTTAGTGTCACAAAACTCTGCTTTCTCCCCCTTCCTAGCGCGCCAATCTGATGCTGCCAGATCACCCCCCCGAACGTCTGTGAGCGTTCGGTCGCCTTCTCCAGTGAGCCCGGGATCTTCCGGCGAGCTTCTCATGTCTGGGAGCCTGCAAAAAGTCCGGGGGCCAGAGATTCCGATGGGACACTCAAGTCAGTGCTCTGGGCAACAGCCGTGAGCTTGAGGAAGCTCGAAAGAGAAAGAGAAAGAGAAGCTCAGAGAAGAACTCTTGTGAGCAGAATGAGCGTTTAGAAGTGTTATGAGTGCATTACCGGGTTACCCCCCCCATCGGGGGTCCCTCTTACCCAATTTATAGATGCTTAGAGTTTGTCTGCTTGAGTGGTTGAGGCTCCATAATGATGACTTTAGTGGTGGAGTGTCAGAGCCGATGTCTATGAGGCATGGGGTGCCACCACTTGTCAGAGCATTTAAGGTGATGGCAGGGCTTGCTCCCTCCTTTGGCATATCAGGGCTGCAGATTAAATCCCATCAAAGTGGGTGGCTACAGCTGGTTGGTGGGTCAAGTTCCGTCAGAGTGGGTGGCCACTTGATTTGACCGTTGCAGGAAAGAGAGATAAAAGGTGGTGAAGTCTTATCACCATCACGAGCCACACATCTGTCTAGGATAGAAAAGTTGAAGCCAACTGTCCCTTGGAGAGCGTTGATTATAGAGTGCTTGCATGGCACCGTTCATAACAATGCCGAGGCCGAGGTGGCCAAGCACTGTTCATGCCGAGGCCGAGGCTGAGATGGCGTTGATGGCCGAGCACTGTTTAGGGCCGGAACGAATCAGGAGGCCAGGACGGGACGTCCGTGGCCAAGCTGAGGTGCCGGGGCCAGGCTGAAGGCCATCGAGGACTTCTTAGAGAAGGTAGGCGCACGTGGCCTTTATGAGGACATAAATGCCTTTGTGCGAAAGACATAACGCGGCTGTGGAAGCCGAGACGGGACGATGCCGAGGCGGGGCCGACTTGAATGAGAGGGCCGACTTGAATGAGGCGGGGCCGACTTGGAAGAGGTCGGATGGGACGATGCCGGGCCGAGCGGGGCCGACTTGGGGAAGTCGGGGCCGACTCGGCCGACTATGAGGTGCCGGGCCGGCGGGGCCGACTTGGGGAAGTCGGGGCTGACTAGGCCGACTGGGAGGTGCCGGGGCCGAGCGGGGCCGACTTAGGGAAGTCGGGGCCGACTCGGCCGACTGGGAGATGCCGGGGCCAAGCAGGCCGACTTGGGGAAGTCGGGCTGACTCGGTGACTGGGAGGTGCCGGGGCCGAGCAGGGCCGACTTGGGAAAGTCGGGGCTGACTCGGTCGACTTGGAGGTGCCAGAGCGGGGCCGCCTAGGAATTAACCGTCCAGGAAGACCGCCGTGGCCGCCTAGGAAAATTGTTGAAAATCGCTATCTTAAGAGGATGCCATCTAAAAATTATTGTCTTTATTGCCCATGGGATCAACTGGCCCCATCAGCTCTGAATAGCATTAGGCTTTAACAACAAATAAGAATAGCATTATCAAACGTTACATTGTATTCGTTAATGTACCTCAATTCATGCTATTCATCTAAGCCTTTTGTCAACTATATATGGTCGGCTACATGAATCTACTTTTTTTCACTCTATTTATTCAGAACTAAATTAATATTTAAATTATAAATAATTATATTTTTTTAATTATTTTTATTTTATCAATGTACTGAAATAGCCAAACTAAAATCCAAGAAGATGGTTTGTTGCAAAACAATCAAGTATTATCGACGATCATTCATCAACCACAAGATGAATAGCCTGTTCTTGTTCTTACATCAATTACTCACGGGCCTTGGTCTGCTTGCCAGCAGCATTAAACTCAAAGCACAGAAACGCAAGCGTGGAATGGCAAATTGACGCCGTTAACCGACCATTTAATCATCTCCTCGTGGGCGGGCGAAGGTGCTGACGATGTTATATTTCCTCATCACCTACAAGATTGGAAAGAAGTTCACCAATTGTTTGAAACCCCTCATCGTTTTCTCGCGTTTTGCAAGAAGACTAAAATATACTTTTCATCAAGAACATTGGACACCTTGACCTCGAGTAGCGATACAACTCGGGCTCATGAAATTTGGGTTTTCTCAATCCTAACCTGAACTCTATTTATAAATATCAATCCTAACCCTAACCCTAACCCTATTTTTAAAATCTCAATCCTAACCCTATTTTTAAAATTGGGTTCGACTTGAGTTTCGGGTTGAAATTTGGGTTGATAAAAAAAAATAATAAAATACTTTTTTCAAAGTAAATAAACCTGAATTATAAATCCCAGAGATGAAAAAATAAAATCCCTTCCCGAACGCATAAGCTGGACTTGGGGCTTTAACATTGTATTAAAAAAAAATCTTATATGAAACAAAGAAGAGGAGGAGTGCCGTAAACAAAAAGAGAAAGAAGATGAAAGTGAAATGAAATGTGCGGATGATTCGCCTTTGTCCTTCTTTTCCTTACCTGCAACCGATGGCCTTGCCTTTCTTGCCCTCAAGTTGGTCATCTCGTCCAACCCGACTGGCACCCTCAACGCCCTTAAAAACTTGATGCCGATAAGCTACCCCGTTCGGGTAACTTCGGGTTCGGGTTATCTCAGGTTCGGATTACGGTCAACCAGAATCTGGCTCAATTGCAAATCGGGCCGGTTAAATCCGGATCTTTCGTGTTTGGGTTAGACAATTATCAGTTTAAACACTATTGTAAATCATATTCGACGGGCCAAGTTCAGGTTGAACCCGGCCCAAGTTGCACCCAAATTTTTAGGCTCAAAATTTTTTTGGTCCTCAAAATTTCAGTTATTGCAATTTAGTTTTTAATGCCGTAATTTTAAACCATTGGTTAAAAATTCAAGGTGACCGGTCTCTCATGCGGATTTTATTCTTACAAGAGAGGGACTTAATTGTAATAAATGGAAGTTTGAGGATAAAAAAGAATATGGATCGAAAAATTTAGGGACCGAAAAGTAGGCAATGTCCGGCGACGGGGACGCAGAGTTACCGCAGAGAGTGGTGGGGAGCACGAGGCGAAAGGTGGGCCATGGCTATCGCGTCAGGGCGTTCTCTTTCCCAGAAAAAAACCGGGCAGCTAGCGTTTGACATTTTGCCGGTAGGCCCCTCCCACGGCCTTTTACTACTTCTCCCTTTTTTTTTTTCACAGTGCTCTGGGTTTTTTTTTTTTTTTTTTTTTTTTNCTCGGGGGAGACGAAGGGAGGAGGTCGGTCTTAGCCTCCTTGCACGGATATTAATGCAATGACGATTTTACCCCCCAATAGTGGACATAGTCAATTCTTGAAGAGAACCACAGAAGTATCAATTTTCTCAATAAACAAAGAAGTGTCAAGGAATGATTAAATAAAGCTAAGGTTAACAAGAGTTGGTAGCCTTACTAGGATGAAAAATACTAAATATTTGTAGAACTGACCACAATTAATTGCAGTAAAGGTAGGCATATAATTACATATTATGTTTCATTTACCTAACGAAATGAGAGGTGGCTGCTGCACCATCTTTTAAAATATTGAAGTCCAAATGTTATAGAGTTGTGAAAACGTGCCATGTATGAGGGCAGTTCAATGCAACCAGTGCCATGTATGAGGGCAGTTAAATGCAACCAGTCTTCGTCAGGGTAGTCCTTCCTGACAGCTTCAGCACTCTGCAGAAAATGCTGGATCTGGGGCTCATCAGGATCAGGATCACTCTGATCCACAAACTCATTAAGCAACTCACAGCATTCCCAAATGCTCATCTCAGCCCTGTTGAACATACCATATTCCTCTCTCATCTTCTTCACCTAAATAATGTATTATTGTTGAGGAGAGTCAATTCAAAGACGAAGTTTATATGCACATTCAATTCCAGAGCATCATAAAAATAGTAAACCATCAGCAAATTAGAACATTTTACCTACAAATTCATAAGTTTGATGAATGTGGCTTCGGTTGGATGGATAGATGGGATTACTGATGATCGGATAAGATAAGAATTTTAAATTTTGCTATGATTATCTTCAACTCTAGATAAAACGACTTGGATGTTCTGATCTTCGTGAGATCCCGTGATCAGAACAATCCGATCAAAACTCTTATCATAAAGAAGATAAGCGTGGATTAAAATATTAAATTCTATTGATGTAGAAGCGATACCAATAATCTGAACAATCATGGCAATCATTACTTAATTAGAGAAAATGATTGCGTACCTTTTTACCAAAAATTTCTGCTGGATTTTGTCGTAAGGAAACGTCCGTGCGTGAAGACTCCTCTGTGAAGGCTTCTGCACCGAAGACTCCTCAAGGAGTGGAGAAGCTCTCTGAGATCGCTGATTTCTTTTTAGGAATAAACTAGATAATCTTTAATCCTCAACTCCCTGACTGAGCAAAGGGTATGGCCAAGGAAATAAGCAAGATTTTTTTGGTGAATAAAAATCAGTCGAATTCTTTTGTATTTCTCTCTTCTGGATCTCTCTGTCTTTACTGTTCTTAAAAAATAGATAAAGATGGGGCGGATGAAAAATAAAAAAAAAGATTTCTCTCTACTTTTTTCGATCATGGTACTCGCTATTTATAAATGGGAAGCGATACTCTGATCGAAAAAAAAGCGTCGTCCCTACGGGAGAGACGCTTCTCATCATCATCCAAAGATGCGCAAGAAGACACCGCTTCATTAAAAAATACGTTGTTCTTCTGCGTTTGATCTGAGAACATCATGCCCAACTTACAATAGGCCCGCTGGTCTAAAGGCTCATTGGGACCAAGGCCCATAGAGCCTAAACCCAAAGTCCTCAAACCACCCATGGCCTCTACTTTGGTCATGGATCCATGTTACAGAGTTTAGTTTCATTAAGAAACTTTTCTCTGAATTTTTTTTTAAAAATCAAACACAATATTAGGCGGCATTACTTGCTCATCGCGTCACCTAAAATTTTAAAAATAATTCTTAAAATTTAGGAGCGAGTTTCCTTTTATGGTCTACACCTTGGACTTCGCGGGACACACATAACTAGCTCCCAAGAATATTGTCCTTACACCGCCATTCCCTATGACTCGAGACAATATTCTTAGTTGTGATTTATTTCCACTAGAAAATCATAACTGCACTCCAGGATATGCGTGACATTTACGTCGAGATATAATAAATTATCACATAAGACAATTCCATCCCTGACCTATGAGATCGATACGCAAATGGTTCCTTCATGCGACACTCGAATATTGGCATCAAGTAATTTGTGTACTATCACTTGTCCAATATCCATTAACACCTTGAGCTCTAGGTTCCCTCATATCCATCCACTGAGCGTCATGAATCAACCCGTCAATTGATCATGTCTATGCTCGATCTATAAAATCACTATGCATAGTTTTAAGATAGATTAATTTGAACCTCTCAAGGGAGTGTTATTACTTTCTCATGAAAGTACATGAATGACTATATTGCGAGTATGTTCTTAGACCCTAGTGGCATATGCCCAACCCAGTATCAATCATTTATGGATTTTGCTCATTTGGTGAATCAAAGCATATAAGCTATAAGTCTGAGTTCAGTGACTTGCTCAAGCTTAAGAACAATCGTACTCTCATAGCTATGAGTTAAATTTCATGATAGTACATTTCCAAAATTTATTCTCATGTAAGTCCGTCAATACGCAATATGCGTACTAGTATACTAATTCGAGAATCCCTCTCAAATAGTCAAGACAAACTATTTTCCCAATTGAAAATTACGTATACTTCAATTTCTCATAATAAAGCGCCTAACTTTATTAAAATTGTGACAATTGTATTTCGAATGTAATAAAATGATCCCGTGTCTTCTGTACTCATGTGTGAAGCATCTCGAGCACTCAAGATCATTATTTCTAACATTCGTAGACCTTTCAGGAGAATTACATACAACAAGTATATAGGATGCAAATATCAAATCATTTATTATATATCATCTGATGTCAATCATCATAGAAAATTTGTCTTTTAGACCACAATTTCCAACATACTCCCACTTGGGCTAAAATACATACTACCAGAACCTAACTCCTATCCCCTCAACATGACTTGTAAAAATATTTCCCTTGAGGGTCTTGGTAAAGGGATCAGCTAAGTTTTCCAATGAGGTGATCTTGAGCACTTCCATTTCTTTCCGCTGCACAAACTCTCGGATCAAGTGAAACTTGCGCTCAATGTGCTTGCCTTTAGTGTGATAACGAGGTTCCTTCACTTGAGCAATCGCAGCCGTATTGTCACAATACAGTGTTAAAGGTCTCTCAATTGAAGGTACAATCTCCAATTCCATAAGAAACTTTCTTAGCCAAACTGCTTCTTTTGCAGCCTCAGATGCTGCCACATACTCAGCTTCCATGGTGGAGTCTGCGATACAAGATTGTTTCACACTCCTCCAACTGATAGCAGCACCACCTAATGTAAATAGAAAACCAGATGTAGATCTTCTAGAATCTTTATTGCCTGAAAATCAGAATCAGTATATCCCATTGGGATAAGCTCATCACTATGATATACAAGCATATAATCTTTCGTTCTCCAAGATACTTGAAGATATGCTTGACAGCTATCCAGTGTTGTATCCCTGGGTTCGACTGGTAACGGCTGACCATACCTACGGCGTAACAGATATCAGGTCTCGTGCATAACATGGCGTACATAAGGCTACCAACAGCCGAAGCATATGGTACCTTACTCATTGTATGTTTTTTCTCATCAGTCTTGGGACATTGGTCCTTTGATAGAGGAACACCATGCCTGAAGAGTAACATACCCTTTTTGGAGTCGTGCATTGAGAACCTATGCAGAATCTTATCTATATAAGCCGCCTGAGAAAACCCAATGTTCTTGTCTTTCGATCTCGTAAACGTTTGATCCCAAGAACATAGCTAGCATCTCCGAGATCTTTCATACTGAACTGATGTGATAGCCAAATCTTGACTGAGGACAATGCTGCGACATCATTGCCAATAAGCAACAAATCATCTACATATAATATCAGAAACACTACAGCTTTACCATCTAATCTCTTGTAGACACATGACTCATCAGGGTTCTGATTAAAACCATAGGATTTAATTGCCTGATCGAATCTAATGTTCCATGATCTGGATGCTTGTTTAAGTCCATAAATGGACCTTTTAAGCTTGCAAACCATGTTCTCTTGGCCTCGAGATATGAACCCCTCTGGTTGGACCATATAGATAGTCTCGTCAAGATATCCATTGAGGAAAGTGGTCTTGACGTCCATCTGCCAAATCTCATAGTCAAAATGAGCTGCTATGGCCAAGAGAATCCGAATCGACTATAGCATGGCAACATGTGAAAAAGTTTCCTCATAATCTATACCCTCATTCTGGGTATAGCCCTTTGCCACCAACCACGCTTTGAAGGTTTCAACCTTCCCATCCGGTCCTCTCTTTCTCTTGTAGATCCACTTGCACCCAATGGGTTTGATCCCAGCCGGTGCATCTACAATATCCCAAACTTCATTCGAGTACATAGATTCCATTTCTGATTCCATAGCCTGGGCCATTGGTCTGCATCTACATCCGTGATAGCTTTATCGTAACTAGTGGGATTCGATTCTTATTCATTGGAGATCGCCACATAGGATTCTCCAAAGAACATAAACCTATTAGGTGGTCTCAAAATCCTCCCACTGCAACGAACCATGGGTGTCGCATCTAATACTGGTTCGGCAATAGGTGTTTCATCCTTATCATTATGTCTTGAATTGAAAGATGATCCCTCAGGTGTATGTTCTTGTAGAACCACCTTTTTAGGATCAGCGGTACTAATACAATCATCTTCCAATAATCTAGCATTCGTGCTAATGAACACATTTCTACTCAGGATTATAGAAGTAGCCCTATAGTTCCTTTTGGGAAACCAACCCAGTAGCAAAGTATAGATCTTGGTCCGAATTTAAACGTCTTTTCAGTCAACACATAAGCAGGACATCCCATACTTTGAGGTACCTTGGATTGGACTTACGTCCAGTCCACATCTCATAGGGAGTCTTGGGTACTGACTTAGATGGGACTAAATTCAAAATATATGCTGCCGTTTCTAGAGCATATCCCCAAAAGGATTTTGGTAAACTCGTATGACACATCATGCATCTTACCATCTCAAGTAGAGTTCTATTTCTCCTTTCCGCTACCCATTCTGTTGTGGTGTTCTAGGAGCAGTAAGTTGAGAAACAATGCCATTGTCAATGAGGAACTATTTATATTCTTCAAGAAGGTATTCACCTCCTCGATCTGATCTAACAGCTTTGATTCGTTTTCCCAACTGATTCTCAACTTCAGCCTTGAACTGCTTAAACTTTGTATAAGCTTTAGACTTATGTCGCATCAGATAAACGTATCCATATCTTGAGTAATCATCAGTAAAAGTAATGAAATACTCAAAACCTCCTCGGGCTTGTACCGTCATTGATCCGCATACATCAGTGTGCACCAAGTGCAGTAAATCAGAGGCCCTAAGGCCTTTGGTCTTAAAAGACCTTCTAGTCATTTTTCCTTCCAAACAGGATTTGCACTGAGGCATTTTATCCATATCCAATGGACCCAAGGATCCATCCTGGATAAGCCTCTAAATCCTATTAAGGTTTATGTGACCTAGTCTTAAATGCCAAAGTGTTTCTCATTGTGTTCAGCTTTTCTCTTATTTGAGACAGTATGCACTATCTCAGTGTCATTGGATGTGGGAGTTATTGGATGTACATAATATAAATTTCCTAATCTTGATCTTCTACAAATTTCTTTACCATTTCTACTAATGAAAACATTAGAATGGAAAGAAACATTGTAACCATAGGAAATCAAACATGCTACTGAAATTAAATTTCTTTTAATGTCTGGTGCATATAAGCAATCATCCAATACAAGTTTTTTGTTACATCCAAAAGATAAACTAACTCTACCAATACTAGTAGCTCCCTCTTTTACTCCTGTCCCCAGCCTCAGTAATATCTCTCCTCTATTGAGTTTCCTGGTTACCTGGAACCCCTGCAATGAATTGCATATGTGATTAGTGGCTCCTGAGTCTACAATCCAGGATACAGTAGAATCCACCACTAAACATGTTTCAATAATAAAAATATTACCTGTTGCATTCTTCTTGGCAATTAGTTTTGGGCAGTTTGTCTTCCAGTGCCCTTTCTGGTTGCAGTGAAAACATCTCCCTTTTACTGCTCCTTTAGCGGTCTTTGTTTTTTTTATCTTGCCACCGCTACTTTAGGATGCTGCTTCTTCTTTCCTTTGGGCCTTTTGGGCTTAGAAAAAGAAGCCTTAGTAAAATGAACTGCCTTTTCTTTCCCTAGAATCTGCTCAGCTGATTGCAGCTCTTTCATGAGCTCTGGGAGGGTCATGCCAAGTTTGTTCATTGAATAGTTAAGCTTAAATTGATCAAATGAACTTGAGAGGGTTTCCAATACTATATCTATCTGAGTCTCTTGGTCAATCTCAGCACCCAAATCGATGGCCTCATATAGGTAGCCCATCACTTTAAGCATATGCTCTTGGACCGGGGTACCTTCAGCCATACGAGTATTGATCAGCTTCCTGATAGCACTCTGCGTGCAGCCCTGCTCGAATGAGCGAACATCTCTTGGAGACTAAAAATCATATCATAAGCCGTCTCCATGTTTTGATGTTGCTGCTGTAGCACTGGGCTTAAGGAAGCCAAGATATAGCATTTGGCCATCTCATCAGCCTTGTTCCATTTTTCAAATTCAAGCTTTTCATTATCCGTTGGGTTTTGACCCAACTGAGGACCGATATCTGTTAGGACATACTTATACCCAGCAGAAGTGAGTACTATGCCCAAATTTCTCTTCCAATTCAAATAGTTTGGTCGGTTAACTTATTATCATTAAGCATAGAAGCAAGTGGAGAAAATGATGACGACATCTGAAATATAAATAATGGCATACATGCATAAGTTATATATGCTCCATAAATATTCTTTTAACATTAAGATTACTAAGTAGCAAAAAAATTAAAAAAAAATCTACAAAGTTTCAATGTAACAGTGTATTGACCTCCATAAAAATGAGTCAACCCAAGTCCCACTTGGTCATAGTCCCCAAGTGCTAATCCAACAGCCTTACTTGGTTATGATCACTACTTTGGTTTTTTGGCTCCTATCATTATAGGTCAAGTGTTAACCAAGGTTTAATCTTCTGGGATTAACAAGTTTGAAAACTCCATTCCTAATGGGGGTCACACATGTGACACGAGTAAGTGTTCAAATAGGATACCCTAGACTATTCATTTAATTCTTAGAACTATGCAAACTAATGGCATACCCCATCCCTAATGGGGGTCACGCATGTGACACGAGTAAGTATATCATATGAAACAAAGAATTAAATATTTTACTGAAAATTCTCCACTATAGCTGATGTATGTACTCCATCCCTAATGGGGGTCATGCATGTGACACGAGTAAGCACATGCATCATAGCGAGAATCAACCTTTTTGGGAAGCCACGGGTTACATGTTACCCTCACACACTTGATAATTTGTAATTAAGTTTTTGTATGATTTGTGATTTACCTTATGTCCAAATGGCCTTGGACATACCTTTAATCACTTAACCAATTATGTAATAAATTTTCTGATTAACGTCCATAATTTTTCATAGGTAATTTGGTTTTTAACCTATTCAATCATGCCATTTTAGAGTCCTTTAATTATTTAATTATATTTAACTCATAATATTCTAATGAGTGATACCATGGCAATAAAACATGTATGCAATACACATAAGCAATAAAAAAAAATAAATAATAATTGTTGTGCTAGCACAAATGGTAGAGGCATCGTGAACCATAATCATCTTGGCCGTCCCTTTCTAATTAACAGAATGCTTTGGTCAAGGGAAAATAAATATCCTAATAATATTGGTCTCATGTGGGCTTAGGAGGGCTGGCACTACTTCCTTGTAATCGCCACTACCATGTATTCCCATTCTTAAATGCCTCATTAAAAACTCTCTTCCAACTAAATAGCTCTTTCTCTCGCGTGGTGTTTAGACGGAAGAAGGGATGCATCCTTCTTTCTATTCGTTCCTTCTTTGTTACTAGCAACATACGGGCCAAACAAGGAATCATCGAATGGAAGAAGAGAGGCCAACGTTGCTTCCGTTTCTGGCATTAAATGGTCCAAACGGAAGGAGGCCAATCGTCTTCTCATTGCTTTAGTGGATGCTTCTAATCGCCACCAAAGTCTGTGAGGAAAAGTCTTCAACCAGCCTTCACGTCTTCCTCTACACAGAACTCCAAGTGACGAAGCCATCCACGTATTCCTCTCTTTCACCCAGCCAGATGAATTCCTATCCACGGACGTCCCACGACACTTCCACCCAGCCGGACAGCTTTATGTCGGGTCAAGGTGAGGGAGGAAAAACGTATGGCTTCTTCCGTTTCAGAAGAAGGAAAAAAAAAAAACGGTGTCCTTTTGTTGAGTCCGAACGTTCCAGTAAGAGGAAAGTTGGATGAAAGATCTATACGGCCTATTCTAATATTTTTCATTTTCTCGAGAGAGGAGGCATCACTTTTTATCAAAACCAATGCTCTTATACAAGTTTTTGTTGGATGGATAGATGGGATTACTGATGATCGGATAAGATAAGAATTTTAAATTTTCTATGGTTATCTTCAACTCTGGATAAAATGAGTTAGGTTCTGATCTCCGGTGAGATCCCCGTGATCAGAACAATCCGATCAAAACTCTTATCATAAAGAAGATAAGCGTGGATTAAAATATTAAATCCGGTTGATGCGGAAGCGATACCAATAATCTAAACAATCATGACAATCATTACTTAATTAGAGAAAATGATTGCGTACCTTTTTACCAAAGATTTCTACTGGATTTTCTCGTGAATAAGAAAACGTCAATGCGTGAAGACTCCTCTACGTGGAGGCTCCTCTGCGTGAAGGCTTCTGCACCAGAGACTCCTCAAAGGAGTGGAAAAGCTCTCTGAGATTGCTGATTTCTTCTTAGGAATAAACGGGATAATCTTTAATCCTCAACTCCCTGAATGAGTAAGGGTATGGCCAAGGAAATAAGCAAGGATTTTTTTTGTGAATAAAAATCAGCCGAATTCTTTTGTGTTTCTCTCTTCTGGAACTCTTTGTCTTTACTGTTCTTAAAAAATAGATAAAGACGGGTGGATGAAAAATGAAAAAAAAATATTTCTCTACTTTTTTTCGATCATGGTGCTCGCTATTTATAAATGGGAAGCGATACTCTGATCGAAAAAAAAAGCGTCTCATCCCTGTGGGAGAGACGCTTCTCATCATCATCCAAATATGTGCAAAAAGAAGACACCGCTTCATTAAAAAATACGTTGTTTCTTCTGCGCTTGATCTGAGAACATCATGCCCAACTTACAATAGGCAGCTGATCTAAAGGCTCATTGGGACCAAGGCCCATAGAGCCTAAACCCAAAGTCCTCAAACCATCCATGGCCTCTACTTTGGTCATGGATCCATGTTACAGAGTTTAGTTTCATTAAGAAACTTTTCTCTAATTTTTCTAAAAAATTAAACACAATATTAGGCGGCATTACTTGCTCATCGCGTCACCTAAAATTTTAAAAATAAATTCTTAAAATTTAGGAGCGAGTTTCTTTTATGGTCTACACCTTGGACTTCGCGGGACACACATAATCTAGCTCCCAAAAATATTGTCCTTACACCGCCATTCCCTATGACTCGAGACAATATTTTTAGTTATGATTTATTTTCACCAAAAAATTACAACTGTACTCCAGGATATGCGTGACATTTACGTCGAGATATAATAAATTATCACATAAGACAATTCCATCTCTAACCTATGAATCGATACGCAAATGGTTCCTTCATGCGACACTCGAATATTGGCATCAAGTAATTTATGTACTATCACTTGTCCAATATCCATCTAACACCTTGAGCTCTAGGTTCCCTCATATCCATCCACTGAGCATCATGAATCAACCCGTCGATTGATCATGTCTACGCTCGATCTACAAAGATCACTATGCATAGTTTTAAGATAGTTAATTTGAACCTCTCAATGGAGTGTTATTACTTTTCATGGAAAGTACATGAATGACTATTGCGAGTATGTTCTAGACCCTAGTGGCATATGCCCAACCCACCGAGTATCAATCATTTATGGATTTTGCTCATTTGGTAAATCAAAGCATATACGCTATAAGTCTGAGTTCAGTGACTTGCTCAAGCTTAAGAACATCATACTTTCATAGCTATGAGTTAAATTTCATGATAGTACATTTTTAAAATTTATTCTTATGTAAGTCCGTCAATACGCAATATGCGTGCTAGTATACTAATTCGAGAATTCCTCTCAAATAGTCAAGACAAACTATTTCCCCAATTGAAAATTACGCATACTTCAATTTCTCATAATAAAGCGCCTAACTTATATTAAAATTATGACAATTCTATTTCGAATGTAATAAAATGATCTCGTGTCTTATGTACTCATGTGTGAAGCATCTCGAGCACTCAAGATCATTATTTCTAACATAGACCTTTCAGGAGAATTACATATAACAAGTATATAGATGCAAATATCAAATCATTTATTATATATCTGATGTCAATCATCATAAAAAATTTATGTCTTTTAGACCACAATTTCCAATAGCTTCTTCGGTAAAATTCTTGTCTTTCCTTTCTGATTCAGCTTCATAGTTTCTGCAATAAATTTTTTTTGTCTAAACTATAGTTTTGACCTTTAAACTTAGGAAGTGTATTCATGAAATTCAAAAAGTTTCAAAATAAACTTAGGAAGCATATTCATGAACTTCAAAAAGTTTCAAAATTGGCTTTATATTTTCTTTTTTGTTCTGCTTTGATCCTCCCTACATTTAAATAGAGGAGATGCTATTTTGTTCTATCGATGTGACATCATGTGGCATCTATTACGGAGAAAATAAGTTAAAACCTGTTATGGATCTGTTAATCCATTACTCATCGCGCCACCCCTTCCCCTCCTCTCCTCTCTGGTGGCTCTTCTCAACCGCTTCTCTCTCCCCGCTCTCCCTCTCTCCCCCAATCGTAGCTCTTCTCCTCCTCCCCTCTTTGGTAACTCTTTTCGACTGCTTCTCTCTGCCCGACCCTTCCCTCTCTCAATCATGGTCCTTCTTCTTCTCTCCTCTCCCAGCTGGGAGGGGAATAGATGGCGCAATTGGGGGGGGAGGGAAGGGGCACCGCGATGGGGGGTTGCAAGCTACCATGGGATGAAGGTAGGGGAAGGGCAGCGTGATGGGTAACGAGTTAATGGATCAATAATGATTTTAACTTATTTTTGCCACAATGGATACTATGTATGTTGTCTTAGATAGAACTAAATTATGTTTTCTTTTTGACGATAGAGACAACGGGGAACAAAAAGAGAAGTATAAGATCAATTTTATAACTTTTTAAAGTTAAGAGATTAAAGTAACACATCTTCTAATTTTGAGAGTTAAAATTATAGTTTAATTTTTTTTTAATTCAGTACTTTCTTTATATAGTGAGGAATCTTTAGTCTCCATGTGTACGAATTTTACAAAAGAAAGTCACCTAAAATTTTGGTCGAAGGCATTAGTTTCAGAGCAACGAATCCACCATCCAATACCACATCTTTTGATTCCGTGGGGATTTTCTTCTCTTCCCCTTCCACTACAAGTAAGAGGAACAACTCCTCAGAAAACTAGACACACCATACCAAATAATACCAAACATAACTTTAACATCCTTGATGCAAATAATCACCCATTTGAGTATAAAAAGAAAGGAAGCCCTTTGATCTTTAAAGAGTAGTAATTTTGAAGGCCTTGAGAAGAGAGATTACCAACTGAGGCTGCTTGGCAATAGTCATCCTCTCCAAAATTCAGAAAGAACAAAGAAAAAGAGAATGGAGGGCCAGGGATTGTTTCTTTTCTGGAAGAAAAGAGAGTATTTGCCAGCCAGACTTGGCCTGTTGGCACCTTCCCATCCCACAGGAGAGCTCCCCAATTCAACTTGGGTTGGTGGAAGGTTTTTATTGGAGATTGAGATGGGTCATTCGATTTGAGAACGGGCCAATTGGCCAAAGGCTGCATGAGTAGTTGGTATGATGCTGGGGATGAGCATATTGATGACTATTTTAAGTAAAGGAGAAAAGTTCAAATGAGGAAAAAGTGGAAGGTACAAGAGTTCAGATAGACCTGAACTTAAAAACACTATTGTTTTGTTCAAACAAAGACTAAATTGGTTAAGCTAATGGCACGGATATCCCTCTAACATAAGAAATATCTTCTGTTTTCATCTAGAAAGTTAATTGACATGAGTAAGGGTTTGACCACGTAAATTACAAGTTGTTTGGAGAAAATTTATATAAAAAAGGTGTGGGAATTAGATTTGATAATGTCATGGCTTAGAGTCGGTCCATGAAAATGAACTCACAATGCACTGAGTTAACACCAAGGGCTGATGATTATCAGAGAAAGCAATGATGATCATGATCCCATCTAATAAATTTACTTACGCATTCCTCTCTCTCTCTCTCTCTCTCTCTCTCTCATTCGTTGAACTTCTTTTTATATTTTCTACATGTTCCTTTAGTTTTCATCAACTGCTCTTACTCATTATATGTTATGATTCTCATTAGAATTCTATCCTTTTCTAAATCTATTCATTAGAAAATATAAATACCTATATATTCTTAACTACATTACGAAAAGGAAAGGTGTCATGTTACATGAAAATTTTCAGGGTGAAAAAGTTACTAAATATTTTTTTGGAGTTAATCTTAATAATGCCTTATTTGCTTAGCTAGCAAAAAAGGGAAATACTTTGATATATTACATATCAAATTATCTTAAATAAATGTAGGTGTAACTTGTCATAATAATATTTTCTTACATAATTCTTTGGGTGTTTGACCATGGAGGTCAACACATATCAAGAAGGCAATCAATGGCCTAGTCAGATGGGGAATTAGAAATGTATCTCCATATTTATAATTAAATATTTATCAAAATATATTTTGATTGAATGATTCTTGACACTTCAAAAATCTTGCTAGGTTCAAGGATTAAGATGTGTTTAGTGGAAAGCAAACTTAATAATTATTTTTCTTTTAATGAAAGTAGGTCAGGTTATCCCAACAATTTCTCAAAAATAAATATTTTTTAAAAAAAAGGATAATAGGGTTTGAAACCTTAATTAAAATTGATCCTAAAAAATAAAGTTACAATCAATAAAAGCTAAAACTGACAAACTATAATAGTGTACAAGCTCTATATGGTCATCTTTTTACTTCAAATTAAACGGATTAGTGTGCCTTTTAAGGGAACCAATTTGAAAAATATGGATATAATACCTCAAGCCCATCTGCTAGTCCAATTAATCTGTTAGTGGGTCAAAATTACATGGTTCTAAGAGTAGTAGGTGAACTTGAGTTATAAGTAATTCAAACTTCTTTTTGCTTATGTGGAACTACTTTTGGGATATTACAATATTTCTCCTTATAACACGTCATATTTTGGGGTATTACAATCTCCTTTTATAATGTAATGTTATCATCACACTTGAGTTAACTCACAATTTGTAATGTCCCAAGTTCCATTATAATGTGACATCCTTATCGCACTTGAGTCAACTCTGATACCATTAGTAACGCTCGAAGTCCCAAGTCTAGCTACTTGCTTAATTAATTCATTAGTGGACGAAACCACATGGTCCTAAAAATTAGAAGTTAATTAACAGTAGCTAAACTTGAGTTATAAGCATTTTAAACTTTTTCTTTTCGTCTAATATAAGATTATTTTTAGGGTATTATACATTCAAATTAACTCAGCCTTGGTTTTCTATGATCCCACTTAATCAAACCCCTATACTTTATAATATAAATACTGCATCCAAGCTGTCTGCAATTAGTAAATCATAACACAAGAGGGTTACTAAGATATTTAGCTGATCACTGACTACTTTCCTTTATTGGTTGGTTGAAAATTCTAGCCACTCCTCATGCATATATAATCCAGAAGGATGTCTTTTGTTGAGGTTCTGGATTCAACTAAAAAATTATTGTGTAGCAAGTGTATCATGATATGATCTCAAATTTTGAGTATGTTTCTGCCATTAACTTTATCGAACTACAGAAACTACCAATCCTTTCCAAAGCTCTACACTTTATTTAGAAATTATTTTATGGGGGTCATACTACTGCCGCTAACTACTTCCTTCTCTCCTTTATGCAGGAGATGCAGACTTGAGATAAAGGATCTTGATCATCTCATTTTTCATTATGAAATGTCTCAAATAATTTGGAGCCTTTTGGATTAATTTCAACATATCATATCAGTAGAGTAGGCATATATTTTTCTGATGACTAAACCAACCAACTCATAAGAGAGTTCCTCTCAATTTTCCTTTATTTATTTGCTCTAGCTAATCTAGAAAGAGAGAAATGAGGTATCATTTGAAAATTCTACTTTTATTTTGGTTAACATTTTAGACATACGAGAGTTGTTCCACTCAAAGGAGCAACACTTTTCTAGACATTGGCATTCCAAGCCCATCTAATTCTAGTTCTTTTGCATCACAAAATCACTTTTCATTTCGTGGCAGTCCCTTCAATTGAAAGTCATCAAAATAAACTTTACGGGTCTCTTCGTTTTAATTTGATAGAAACAAGAATTATCATTCATGATCACCAAGAAAACCTATTCTTGATATGGCTATTTCCTTAACAGCTCCCTTTATCCTTTTAATTAAACTGCATGCTGCTTGGTATGGTTTATATTAGAAATGGATGCTGCCCATTTTACTCCTATTGTCTTACAAGATGATCCAGTTATGGTAGTATTTTGAATTAATGGGAATTCTGAATCTCTGTATCCTCTTCTACAAAGCATCGAATTACACTTACTGTCTACGTCTAATTTTACTTGCAGGCATGTTCTTCGTCAAGTAAATCAAGCCGCCGGTGACCTGTCTAACTTGTTCTCCATTACAGTACAACGAATGCTATGGATAGAACAATTTTCGTTGAAGCTTTGGGGCATTTTAGAGGCTGATGTAATTTAAAAGTCTTGAAAATTTGTCCCCGTACCTTTTCACACATTGGCTTAATAAATAGCGTCAATACAAAATTTTGTATCCGTCGGTAACTGCTCTGACCCATGCTTTAAGATTTGTGCTCCGCTTGCTAGCATTGTGATCTCCGCGATCTTTGCCGTGCTTTGGTAACTGACCTTATAGGATAATGGAGAACACTATCCCCCCTACTCCTCCTGCTGTGGATGGAGCTAAGGTTGATCGGATGCCATGGAGACGGGCAGCTGAAACCTGTTTCGTCTGGGCCGCTCTATCCCCATCTCCGACGGAGGTGGCAGAGCTA
Organism: Calamus simplicifolius; assembly: GCA_900491605.1. Classification (NCBI taxonomy): domain Eukaryota; kingdom Viridiplantae; phylum Streptophyta; class Magnoliopsida; order Arecales; family Arecaceae; genus Calamus; species Calamus simplicifolius. Next base: position 638,656 of record UESW01004456.1, read on the forward strand.
AAGATGCATTTCCCAGAGGTAATCCAAGTTCCTTTTGAGGCTTTGGAGGCGGAAGCTTATGGTTGGGAGAAGTTGGCCATCATAGCGAGGAGCTTCCACCACTGGGTTCCACCGGATGTAATCATCTGTGAGTTCCTGCGAGCTGGTATTCCCGAAGAAATTGATGCTGTGAGCCTTGCTCATAAGTGTTACATCTTTAAATTCTCTGATCACAATGCAAAGAAGATGGTTCTGAAGAGGTCATGGATAGCCAACGGTCAACCTATTGCCACAGAGGAATGGTCATCGGAATTCATCCCGGCGCTGGATTCAGTGGCGATGGCTCTGCTCTGGGTTAGACTTCCGAACCTGCTTTTGGAATTCTGGGTAGATGAGATATTGAGCACCATCCTCGCACCGATAGGCCATTTTGTTTGCTCTGATTCCTCAACCAAAGAGAAAAATAGGGGAGGTTTTGCTTGGACCTGTGTTCGGATCGATTTGCAACGGTCTCTTCGGCTGGGAGTCAGGGTCAGGGCAGTCGAGCTCCCTTTTGGTAGCAATACGCCTATGAACACCTGAAAGAGATCTGCCCTAGGTGTGGCTCCTTGCATTTGTATGGGTCCTACCTCTCTTGCCAGAGGCTGAGCCATCTACGACAGGCTCCAAGTATGGTCCTTGGATGGCGGCTTTGAGACAACGGATACCTTCTCAATCCCTAGCACTGGAGCTGAGGAGGAAGCCCTAAGCCATTCCTAACCTTGATTTAGCTCCTCGATCAGTGGACGGGTGGATTGAGCCATCGAAGGTTGCTCGTCGGCAGCCTAAGAACACCAGCTCAACAGTGGAAGCCCCTGTTTCAGCTTCAGTTCAGAAGACAGGGGGGATGAATTTGGATAATAGGGCAGAGGAGGGTGTGCCAGGCTCTCTGGTAAGGAATCTGAGACTGGGACTGTAGCTCTCATTTAGTGAGCAGTGAAGTTCAGCAATAGCTCAATTCAAACCTGATCTCGAAGAACCCCTTCGCCCTGCTGGGTTCAGATCAATGGGCTGGTTGGCACATTGTCAACAAGGATGCTCACCCCGGTCCATCAAAGAGGGCCAGGCCTTCGGAGACTCAATTTCATTGAGTCACTACTAAAAATGAAAAAAGAAAAGGAAAAATGACTTCACTGAACTAAAAGAGTACAGGACAAATTCATATTCTCAGCATCCATGGACTCAAGTCGGGGTAATGCTGTCCAGGTTACCAAGGGTGTTAAGTCCACCCGTAGTCAGGTTGTGACTCTTGATGGGGAGAAAAGTGTATCTGATTAGCCAAATCAGCTAGAGAGACAAAGCCATGAGTCGATTGTATCTTGCCTAAAGGAAGTCCTCACGGGACAGGGACAGGATATGCAGATTATGGCCCCGCCCCCCTCGATGGATGAGTCTGCAAAAGTTATGGAGGATACCCATCTGATGGATTGTTATAGGAAGAACCCTGATGAAGGTACCTTGATCTCCGGATGCCTTCCTGATACTGAGATGGTTGAGGACAAGGCTGGGGCCCATGGGGCAACCTTAACATGAAGATTCTTATATGGAATGTTAGAGGAGCCCGAAAACCTTCGTTTTGCTCCTCTTTTGGGAGACTTATGTAGCTTCATAATTTTGATATATGTATTCTTTTGGAAACCCGATTGTTGGGAGACAGTTTAGTCTAATTTTGGAGACAGGTTGCTAGATCGTGGTCTTCATATACAGTGAAGTCTATGGGTCTATTAGGAGGGATTTTGGCAATCTGGCGTAATACCTCCATTCGGGTTGATGTCCTTCACCGGTGTAATCAGCAGGTTCCTTTTGTCATCTCTGAGGGGCCATCTAACCCCTATCTTCTATTGGGGGCTTATGCTAGCACTGATTTCCGGAAAAGGCGTGTTCTATGGTCTGAGAGTCTTTCTCTTCTTGACAAGGGTTATCCATCCCTCATTGCTGGAGACTTTAATTGTATTATTGGGGCCAGTAAAAAGAGAGGGGCAAACAGTTTGTTGGTTCAGCGGACACAGCTGAGTTTAGGTCATTCATCTCCTCTGCTGGGCTATTAGACTTGGGGTTCTCGGGTCCCCACTTCACTTGGTGTAATAATTGCTAGGGTTCAGCTTGAGTTTGGGAGACACTGGATAGGGCTATGGCCACGGCCCAGTGGCTTCAGATTTACCCTTCTGCCACTATACTCATCTTCCTCGGATTGCTTCTAACCACTGTCCCATTCTGATATCCACGGAGGCGGCTATGCAGCAGCGGAAATAGTTTCGATTTGAGCAATTTTGGACTTGTTATTTCTTGGCTCGGGCCATTATCTCCCAGGTTTGGCGCCTGTCTATGAGAGGTAGTGCTGAGTACATGATATCTAGGCGTCTTGAGCTAGCAAGGTGTCGACTTTCCAGATGGAATAGATTGGAGGTAGGGGACCTAGTCAGGAAAGTTGAGCAGATGGAAGCTGATATCGTTACTCTTCAGACCAAAGAGGAACTAAAGGCTATCTCCCTAATTCTGATCTTATTGCTCTCAGAGCTATGCTAACTCGCCACCACTCACTTTTATAGCAGCAGGAAACTTACTGGAGATAGAGGTCTCGGATTTAGTGGGTTCGTGATGGGGATTGAAACACCAGATTTTTTTACCAGGCCATCCTGAATAGATGAGCTACCAACAGGATTCGATGGATTGCTAATGAGGAAGGGCTTACCAAGAAGACATCCAAGCCATAAGGGACTAGCTTTCTTGCTTCTTTCAGTCTAGATGGTCTGAGAATACTGGTGATGGGTTCCCTATCCACCCGGTCATGTATTCTAAGAAGGTCTCTGCATATGAGAATCACCTTCTTATTAGACCAATCATAGTGGACGAGATTCAATCGGCTTTATGGGATCTTGGGCTTGATAAGGCCCCTGGGCTTGATGGTTTTTTTCCTTTTTTTCTTCTGGTCATATTGGAACATTGTAGGCCACGATGTTGTGCAGGCCATCCTAAGTGCATTCCAATCTAAAAGTATTACTGTTGAGTGAATCGGACACTTATCACTCTTGTGCCCAAATGCACGGATACTTCCACTCCTCTACACTATCGGCCCATCAGTCTATGCACTACCTTGTATAAGGTCTGTTCCCAGCTCTTAGCTAATTGATTGAGGGATGTGATACCTCATATTATATCTGTGGAATAGGAAGCCTTTATCAGAGGATGCATCATATCGGACAATATTCTCATAGCCTAGGAATTTATACATGATCTTCATAGATCCTCTAGCCGACAAAGTCTTATGGCTGTAAAGCTTGACATGGAACGAGCTTACGATAACTGAGCTGGGGTTTTCTGCATCGTACTCTTCTTAATTTTGGTTTGATGGTCTTTTTATTGACTGGATTATGGCTTGCATCCATAGGCCATCTTTCTTGCTCATTATTAATGGCTGCCAGACGGACTTCTTCCATTCTGCTGTGGGGCTACGCCAAAGATGCCCACTCTCCCCCTTCTTGTTCATCCTTGCTACCGATGATTTATCGCACGTGCTTCACCAGGCACAGTAGGATCTTCGCATTACCCCTTCATGGTGGGTTCGAACGAGCCATCGATCTCTCATCTCCTTTTTGCTGATGACTGCATCTTGTTGGGCCAGGCTAATGTCCGTAATGCAACCACTTATGCTGCTATTGTACAAGAGTACTGTCAGGCCTCTGGGTAGAAGGTCAACCTACAAAAGTCTATGGTATGGTTTAGTCCGAAGACTTCCAGTTCTATGACGGGAGCCATTCTCCATACTTTTGGCATCTTCACTCAGGCTGACCGACTATCGTATTTGGGAATCCCCATCACTGGTAGATGGCCACGATGCTCTGATTACAGCAAGCTTGAGTGTCGGGTCCGTGATCGTATCGATGGCTGGCAGGTTACATGGTTATCTATGATGGTGAGGATCACCCTCCTTCGTTTGGTTCTAACGTCCATCCCTCTTTATCTACTATCCAATGCTGCTATCCCGATTACTTGTCTAAGAAGGATAGAGAGATGCTTTAGAGACTTTCTCTGGGCCTCGATGCAGGATGGTCATGGTATTCATTTACATGCATGGGATATTGTTGCATGCCGATCTCTGAAGGAGGCTTTGGTATTCAGTCACTGATTGTGAGGAGAGAGGCTATGCTTGCTAGACACGTCTCGTGGTTCCTTCTGGACCTGCACTACTTTTGGAGCTCCTTTATGCATGCTAAATATGGTGAGTGGACTCTTGACATGAATTTTCAATCCTTCCATGGTTATTCTTTTTTCTGGAAGGAGGTTTGCAGTCGTGCCTGACAGTCTTGGATAATATCATATGGATGATTAGAGATGGCTCATCGATGGATGTTGTCTAGCATACGTCGATTGCAGAGCTCCCACTCTCGCACTGGCCTACTTTTATCAGTACCAATGTTCCTAGCCGTATGATAGTATCTGATATGATCTCTCTGGATCTCTACTCCTGGCATAAACTTATGGTGTTCCAATTTTTTGGTGAGGAGCTAGCTTGTCGATTCTTCCTATTCCGCTTGTAGTGGGCCATGCATAGGATACCAGATTATGGAAGAGATCATATCTCTTTAGGGCTCCGACCAAGGATCTTATGAAGATCTATAGGCCATAGCCCCAAGATATGAGGGATACTGCTTGGATATAGAAGCTTCCTATCCATCCCAGGCTTCAGCTCTTTATATGGAAGCTTGAGTGGAACTGTCTTCCTACTTGCTCCTTGCTCTCAGGTAGGGGATTGTCCATTCAGGCTACTTGCCCTTTGTGTGGCTAGGAGGATGAGACTACTGATCATGCCATCTTTGACTGTCCTAGAGCGAAACAAATTTGGCATATTATGGGATACCAGCTTAGGAAGGGGGTACGAGCTCATGGCGGACCTTCTTTCTGAGAGACATAAGGATGGATAACCAGTAGCAGGGTATCATTTGAGCTGCCATAGCATACCAGATTTGGTTATCATGGAATCAGTTGATCTTCACCGAAGACTTTGTCTCCCCATAGAGGACTGCTCGGAAAGCCATATCCTTTTTTGCTGAATATACACTCCACTGCATTGCTCATGATTCTAACAGCTCTAGTCACTAGGGTTCCCCTGCTACTTCGGTAGCGAACCGGTAGACGATTTTTATCTCTTGAGAGCCCCTCCTCCCAGGGTTTGTTAAAATTAACTTTGATGGGAGTGTGCGGGGCAGATTAACTGGCTCAGCATTTATTATTTAAGGGGTCGACAGAGTTATGACAGAAGGAATTGGCCTCCTTGACTCCTCGTTCCTATGGCGGAGCTTTATACAACATGGGTAGGCATTTCCTACGCTACATGGATCCTTCATGCTATAGTCTCTTTATTGAAGGAGACTCTCTCATTGTTATACATTGGCTCTGACGAGATTTCTATGGTCATTCTTCAATTAATCCTTTGCTTCTGGACGTCTTATCTATCCTATGGAAGGTCTACAAATTTTAGATCCAATATGTTTATCGAGAAGTCAATTCAGCGATTGATTGGATGTCGGGCTTTGTTATCCATCTTTTTGTTTTTATTTTTAAAAACAGAGAAATTTTTGTTCTATTATACTTAAACAGTTTATATTATACTATTATGAACATTCGTTAAAAAAAAAAAAAAAACCGGCAAGAGAGTGGAGCCGAGCGCTAGATTGGTACTTTGAGAGCGTCAAATCTTGTTACAGAAAATTCTTATCTTACGGTTCACATATCCAAAAAAAAAAAAAAAAAAAAGGAAAAGGAAAAACGTTAACATTTCTTTTGGTCTTAAAAGTGATAATTGAATGCATAACTGAGGTGCTGCACAACTCATTGAAATCTATAACATAATTGGAGCTTGGGAAGCTGGCAAGAATATAGAATTTAGGCCAAATAGCATTAGATCAGTTTTACTTTTATTTAATTAGTAAAAAACTCCTGCCGGTGGATATTCCTTAAATTTTATGAATCTCAGCCGACGTGGGACTACAATCTCCGGACGAATAATGTGCGAACGAACGGTTCTCGTCCCTCCACGCCACCTCCTCTCCTGCGAGAACAAAGATTAATCTCAGGAGAGAAGCGTCGGAACCGATGTCACGGGCCATGGCTTCGCTTCCACCCAGTCCACCAGCGGTTTCCCCAGAGAGACCCATAGACTTTTCTCTAGTGCCGAGCATGTCCGAGATCATGGAGTCGTCGAGAGCCCAGGGACTCCGCCTCCAGCTCCGGTCCCTGGGGCCCTTCTTCCGGGTCCGGGCGGAGGGCGAGGGCGGGGCGGAGCTGGGGAGGGCCGAGGGAGTAATTAGGCCGTGGCTCGAGGGCAAAGTTCTGCACTTGGACTCCATGAGGATGAGAAGGGAGACGCTCGGCATGGACCGGTCCATCTTCGGCCTGGGCCTCTTCCTCGGGGCCGTCGCGGTTCGACACGGGTTCGACCGGGGGTGCACCCGGGCCGAGCTCCTCGCCATCAACGACTCCCCCCTCTATCACTCCAAGGTAAAGGAACCTCGCAACTCACAGCTCCTGATAATGTTATCGTTAAGAATAATAATGCCCTTTGCTTTCTAATACAAGTGCACTGCACCAAGTAATATACAAACATTTACTTATACTAGCCTTTGACTTAGTTTGAAGCAGGTGATCATGAACACGTTGTTGTTGTTGTTGTTGTTGTTTTTCCTTATGAATATTATTTTGTGACATCACAGGCATGAATGAAAGAAGCTTGTTCAACTTGACCAGTGATGACGCCAAGTCACCTTCTTCGAACGTCGAGGAAAACAGACGTCTCGCTCCTAGAAATCCTGCAAGAAAAGTCCCCGAGGACCGGTGGCACCGGTGGGGACCCTCCAACGATCAAGTTAGTAGCTTGGGTTCAGACAAGGAACCGCTCCAGCAAAGAGGAGCTGAGGCGGTTAGGGTTTTTGCTGGGAGGAAGAAAGCTCAGAAAAACCAGAGTTCCCATCCCACTTACAGTGTGAGTATGTCTTTTATACCTGTCCGAATACCGTGACTCGCGGCCTTGGAAGATCTCTGTTGTACCGTTGCTGGCTGATATGACTGGGCTCCATTGCTAGAAGTAGCGAGTCGTACGCCGTAGCGAGGCATGGCGATGCACAGAGACATGCAACGCGCCAAATACCGTTATGAGGCATGGCCCTCCGTAACGGGGCACAATCACGGAAGTACTGAATGGTACGCAGCGGCAAGGCATGGTCATGCACAGAGGCATGCAACGCGCCAAACATCGTTATGAGGCATGGCCCTCCGTAACGGGGCACAATCACGGAAGTACCGAATGGTACGCTGCGGCAAGGCATGGTCATGCGCTGAAAATCATGTATAAGTATCGTACCACCTGATATTTGTTGTTTTTCTTGGCAGTTGAGTCACGTGTTGACCGTTGATGACCCCACCCCCCGACCCCGAGGGGATGCCAGGGGTGGGGGAATGACAGTGCACCCCGAGACCGGTGGGGGTCTCGGGGTTAAGAAATGATGACCTCCCCCGACCCCGAGGGGGTGTCGGGATGGGGAAATGACAGTGCACCCCGAGACCGGTGGGGGTCTCGGGGTTAAGAAATAATGACCTACCTCCTCCGACCCCGAGGGGGTGCCGGGTGGGGAAATGACAGTGAACCCGAGGCCGGTGGGGCCCCGGGGTTAAGAAATGGTGGCCCCACCCCCCGACCCCGAGGGGGTCTCGGGGGTGGGGAAATGACAGTGCACCCCGAGACCGGTGGGGGTCTCGGGGTTAAGAAATGATGACCTCTCCCGACCCCGAGGGGGTGCCGGGGTGGGGAAATGACAGTGCACCCTGAGACCAATGAGGGTCTCGGGGTTAAGAAATGATGACCTCCCCGACCCCGAGGTGGTGCCGGGGTGGGGAAATGACAGTGAACCCCGAGGCCGGTGGGGGCCCCGGGGTTAAGAAATGGTGGCCCCACCCCCCGACCCCAAGGGGGTCCCGGGGGTGGGGAAATGACAGTGAACCCCGAGGCCGGTGGGGGCTCCGGGGTTAAGAAATGATGGCTCCACCCCCCGACCCCGAGGGGGTCCCGGGGGTGGGGGAATGACAGTGAACCCCGAGGCCGGTGGGGGCTCCGGGGTTAAGAAATGATGGCCCCACCCCCCGACTCCGAGGGGGTCCCGGGGATGGGGGAATGACAGTGCACCCCGAGATCGGTGGTGGTCTCGGGGTTAAGAAATGATGACCTCCCCCGACCCCGAGGGGGTGCCGGGGTGGGGAAATGACAGTGAACCCCGAGGTCGGTGGGGGCCCCGGGGTTAAGAAATGGTGGCCCCACCCCCCGACCCCGAGGGGGTCCTGGGGGTGGGAAAATGACAGTGAACCCCGAGGCCGGTGGGGGGCCCGGGGTTAAGAAATGATGGCCCCACCCCCCGACCCGAGGGGGTCCCGGGGGTGGGGAAATGACAGTGAACCCCGAGGCCGGTGGGGGCTCCGGGGTTAAGAAATGATGGCCCCACCCCCCGACCCCGAGGGGGTCCCGGGGGTGGGGGAATGATAGTGAACCCCAAGGCCGGTGGGGGCCCCGGGGTTAAGAAATGATGGCCCCATCCCCCGACCCCGAGGGGGTCCCGGGGATGGGGGAATGACAGTGGACCCCGTTACCTTCTAACGATTCTGGGATTAGTCATATCAACCAGGACTAGGAATTTATTATTGTGAGAAGTGGACTAGCTCCTTGCTGTTGCAAAGCAGTTTTAGAAACTAGAGTTGCATTAGTTTGGGATTAAGAAGGGATGGTAATTAGAGAAGGAAATTCTATAACTAGATTTTATATAGCTCGAATTGAAGGACTTGAACTAGAAAGATGGGAAGTATTTGATGCAATAGATAAAAATTAACAATTTTTTCTCGGTGTGTTAATACTGATATAGATGCTTGCATCTTTTCTTTGTCATTGCATTATGAATTATTTCAGTAGATTTAGGTTACTAACCTATCATCAAGTTCAAAGAATTTTATTACTAAAGTGTTACAGTTATATTGAAAGTGTAAACGAGCAAAATAGAGAAAAAAGATTTATGGGGCCAACCCTTACTAGTGTGGGATCAAGACTTTGTTGTTGTTGTTGTTGTTGTTGTTATTCCTTGAAGTAACTTAACAATACCTTGTGAACATGTAGATAAGAAAGTTAGGAAATGTGTCATCATCATCATCCCTCAAGAAAAGAGTAGAGAAAAATTGTGCACCTTGTACAATGGCCTATCAACCTAATGTCAAACCTCAGAAAAATTGTTGCCAAAATCCCAGTGAAAGCAAAGTTTAGGAAGGTGATGAGCCTGCCAAGAACACCAAGGCCAGAGAGGAAAATTCATAAATGCAAATATATTATAGGGGATGATAGAAGGAGTCCTATATATTAGAATCAAAAAGGTTAAATTTTACATTTTTCTTGCCAAGGTTGTCTCATGCAATTTAATTTCTTGACGAAATTTGCATTGTGGGATATTTGGTACTTAGCTCTATATCTGTGTGTGTGCAATGTTATAGGACTGCTGTTGGTTATCTGTTTTGAATTATTTCATGGTGATTTTGATTGTCAGCTTGTTCGGTTCTACACAAGGATGGGTTTCAAGGCAGTACATGAAGTGGATGGTTCATCAATGGGTGACCTGGCTCACTTATTGGTGTGGGGAGGTAGAGGGACTAGAATGGATGCTAGCATTGAAGAGCTTCTAATGAAATGGGCAAAAGGTTTAAACCTCAAAGTTGATAACAGTTGCCTGTGATCATGTTTACTCTTTGTGCATCCTAATGCACATTGGTGGTAGTCTCTTCATGAGGTATTATTTTTCCTTGTTGTCTATGCCATTTGGAGCTTGGTCTAAGTTGTTTAAGTATCAATGTTGTCATTCTAATGTTGAGTCCTTCAACATAATTCCATACTGATATTGTCAAACAAAGCTTGCCTACAGTGGAGCATGGTAGATTATCGGAAGTGGAAGATTATATGACTTTATAGATCAAACTACAATACAATTCCAACTATACAGTATAGTACTAGTAAGATACAGATTCTAATATACACTTTGGTACCATACAGAACCAACACATGATACTATATCCTAATTTTGCAGTGCTGGCATCAATAGGAGTACCATGTATCAGCATGGTGCCATATCATACCCATCAGCACCAGACAAATAAGTTACCAATATGGTCACAGTACCTCAACTTTAAAATTTTGATGACCTTGTGGTTAAGTTTGCTTTTGGAGCTGGAATTTCTCACCCCTAGGGGAATACCAACCAGAAGCATCGACTTGTGTGTGTGTGTCAAAGATGAGAAACTCCCAACTTAGTTCATTGAGATATTGAGAGAAACCAAAGGTTGAACTTAAACTTTGGATGATGTTGTAGTTAAGGTTGCTTTTGGAGCTGGAATTTTTCACCCTCCATAGAGAACCAACCAGGAGTTTTGACTTTTGTGTGTGTATGTGTGGATTAAGGATGTGAACCTGGCAGCCTACTTTATTGAGATAGTGAGAGATTACCTAGGTTAAACTTTGATATTTGGATGACCTTGTGGTTAAGGTTTCTTTTTGGAGCTGGGATTTAACATCACCTAGAGAAATATTGATCATAAGTATTGTAAGTGTGTGCATGTGTCTGACATATGTGCATGTGTGTGAATCCTGTTAAGGATGTGAAAGTCGTTGATTTGTTGATTGCAAGTGCCTTGATCTATTCTTCTAGATGACATTACTAGCTGGTTCATCTTTTCCACAGGTTTTAACTTCTTGGTGAAGATCCTAGTATTTCTTTCTCATCAAATTCCCTAGCAAACAGTTCCTTTTGAACTTGGCGGAATTCAAGTCACCTCTGGATGTTATCCACTGAACAATGGGAAGGTGGACCACCGATTATTCATCTAAAACTTATAAGAAGCACAAAAATCCCCTTAACATAGACATGGAAAAAAGAAAAGAAAAAAAAAATTCATAGGTGTACTTCATGGTTGGCATAAATGTTGCATGTTTTGTATTGTAGTTAATAGTTTATATTTTTATTTTCTTGATATTTGTCTTCATTATATTGTTGACATTATGTCATAACAAAGTAGTGTCAAATGTTATGCCATGTTAAACTTTGTTGATGATACTCAAGGCAGGTAGAAACATTAAGTGAAACTAAGTTAGATGGACAAAGGCTCATTGGTGTGGTTATGGCCATTATTATATTGAGAAATATTAGTCTTACTCTTCAAGAAACCACAGGTCATTCAACTTAGCTTTGATAATTAGGTACCTAAGCCCTATGATTACAATAAGATGTTCCGTACCATGAATGCCAATATGTTAATTTGAAAATATCAAGAACAATTTTTTTCTTATTTTTTTTTAATCACTGCATTTCTGCCTCATGGTAATTACTGTGGAATTGTGGTGTTGGAATTTATGTGGCTTTGCAAATGGATTAGTTATAAGATGGGTGAGTCAATGCTATGGATTAATGATCACAAAAGCTCATAAACTAGGTTTGCCCTAAGGAAAAATGAATAACATAGGTGTGGAATTTTTGAGAAGGTAGGAATCATGAGGAATATAAATAACTGGTTAGTGCCACTCTTCTCATTGGTGCAAATTCTAAAGGACTGTCTATCATAAAGCAGAACTACTAAATCAGAGAACGAGAAGGGCCAGTCTCCTCTGATGCATCTACAACTTTCCAGAGCCAGCCAACTATGCAATGGACAGAACTAACTTGATTTTCTTATATTTTTGAACTATATGATGGACGATTTGTATAGTCTACGAAATAACTGTGTAGAAAGTGGGATCCATTTGAACATTTTTCAGATCCTATTATTGAGGATTTCCTATGTTTGATAGAATCAGAAATAAAGCTGGAGATCAGTACAGTGGATACAAAAGAAGCTGGATTCATATGGCCAACATTTTTGCATGTTCTAATATCAAATCTTTGACAAGATAGTGCATATTGATACTTAAAATTTTCAAATAGTTTCAGAACAAATATTCTAGCTATATCACAAAAAAATGGAGAATGGAAACTCTGCATTATAGGTTGATGGCATGAGTTTCAGGAGAGAAAACTATGCTTAAGAACAAGTTTTCATTGCTATGTGTAAGTACTTCTAGGTGTGAATTGGATGTCAAGAGTACAGTCATGCTGATTATAGCCTCAGAAAAAGGGAACACAAGATTGCAAGCTAGAACCTAAGCAATATGTGGACCACAAGAGACCTTTTTGACAGGCTCCTAGTTGTAGATAATAAACTTCATAATCATCATGATATTTACTGCCCATCATGTCCATTGTTTTAGTTGAATGTTGAAATTCCCTTCTAGTTGGAAAACAAAGCCTACATGTGTCAACTAAAATAGAAGCAGGTTTAATACATGGTTAATGGTCAACTGTTGTGATGTATTTCTGTGAAGCAGGAGCACAAAAGATTCTCACAGTCCATGTCTTATTGAAGAGTTTTAATGATATTTAAAGAGCTTCTAATGTCAAGCTTCTGTAGCAATACTGTAGTAGGGACCATTCATGGGTGCTATTGCTGGTACTGTAACATGGAATTGTTCATTGTAATGTAACATTAACATACTTGGGGCCTTTACGTCTTTTTAAGTTTTCTCAAGTTTTAATGGATGGCCAGGATTTGTTTTTAATTTAATCGTTAAGATTTAATGTTATCAAGATTTTGAGTCTCTATAAAGATGGCAATCCTCTCTTTTAAGAGATTGTGCATAAGATTATTTGATTGAAAGAAATAAATGAAACCAAGGTTCAGTTATCTTCCTTCCCCTTCTATTCTCTCACTTTATTTCTGTTTTTGTTCCTCTGATTCCTTCTCTCTTTATTGCTCTTCCATTTAGGAAAAAAATATTACATATTCTTACCGTTTATTTTCAGTGTTTAATAATTACTCTGGGATCTGAATATAAATATATTTATTATCAATCTGTTTGCACTATTTTGATCTCTTAACTCACTGGGAATCTTGCCATCCACTCTTTAGTCCAACAATAATCACTGTTTGTCTATGCATAATTGCAGAGACCTGTGTGCATAACATAGATTTTAGCTTCCAAATGCCTTAGGATTTATGAATAGTGAAAATATATGTGAGACAAAGAAAGATATTAAACAGTTTAATATATGCGAAAATATAAGTTCTTAAGGGCCCATTTTTGCGCATATGCAGTTCCCTAGCCCCAATTTGTCCTGCATCATTCTGGTTTGGACAAAGAAAGATGCATGCACTTGGCCTTAGAAAGATGTCAATGGGTACAATGATTAGGAAAGCTATTGATCCAGTTAACTATATGAGCTGACAGATCTTAAGCATATGACAATTAGTCATCAAACAAATGAGAGTCGGATACATGGACTTGTATTAAACAGTTTAATACGGGATCTTATCAAATGTTGTGTTTAAATTACAACCAGATCATAGGACATTAAAAAAGGCTTAGCAAAGAGCAAGTAATAAAACTACTATCATAAATATAATTATCTTCTCTACATCAATAAGCTAATGAATCTCCAGCTATGATTTGAAACCAATTTGTTAGTTCACTAATTAAATTGAAGGAAAGGTACAGATGATCAAAGAAAATAAACTGAGGCTGTCTTTGATGAGAAAAGTCCTTCAACATGTATATTTTTTACTTAATTATATTTGAGGATTTCATTTCAAAAATTGGAAAGGAATTTTTTTTGTCTGAGAATTTAAATTTTATGATCTTACTATGGTTTCAAATCCCAATACAACATCCTTTGGGACGACAGGATTGTCTTAAATATCTGAACAAGTGCTTCACTCTTGTCTCAACATTCCAATTGGCATATCTTCAGACATTCCTTGTCCTAAGTGTTAAGATGGGGCAAGATAGCGGCACATCCTGGCACATTCTATTCTAAGAAAAAATCGAGATGACCCCATCCCACGTAATTTCAAATCTTAGTCTTAGTAGTTATCTATTTTTATTTCCTTCTTTGGTCAAATTCCTTATAAATTTGACTAAAGTCAAAATTGACAAGTGAAAATGCAATGATCCAAGACTTTGCCTAGAAAGAAATGGCCAGAAGTTATTAATTGAGGTCTTTGGCCTTGCTTAAGTGCCCAAGGACTCTCCAAGATGATGTATGGTCTTCAATGTGGTGGTATCTGTTGGGAGGTAAAATCGTCATTGCATCAATATCCGTACGAGGAGGCTAAGACCGACCCCATCCCTTTGCCCGCCAAGATATCCCCGAGCTTCCCATAGCTCGGCTTTCCCGAGCTTCCCGTAGCTCGGCTCCCTCGAGCTCCCACAGCTCATCTCCCCCGAGCTTCCATAGCTCGTCTCCCCCGAGCTCCCACTCCCCCGAGCTCCCACAGCTCGGCTCCTCCGAGCTTCCATAGCTCGTCTCCCTCGAGCTTCCACAGCTCGGCTCTCCCGAGCTTCCTGTAGTTCGGCTTTCCCGAGCTTCCATAGCTCATCTCCCCCGAACTCCCATAGCTCGGCCCTCCCGAGCTTCCTGTAGCTCGCTTCCCCCGAGCTTCCATGGCTCGACTTTACTGAGCGATCCACGATCCAATACTCACCTCCGCGGAACCTGACGTGGGAGAGCTTAGGCCTATCGTAACAACATCCTAGGCAAGGAATCATGTTGAGAAGTGGTCTAGAACCTAACACGGCTACCTGGGACCTACACACCTACCAGATCTCAAGCCATCAAGGAGCTCTCTAGCCGTCGATCCCTAACAAACAAGATATGGATCCCAACGGCCCCACAACGCCGATTCGATCCATCTCCATATCCTAACAACTTCGAACCTTCCAGAAGCGCTCAAGATCCAGGTGACAACCTATAAATATAACACTCCCAGATTCCCTCAGGTATGCGTTCACACCCTCACTCTCACTCTCCGCTCTCGCCAGCTGCTTGTCGGTGCTCTCACCCTCTAGAGCTCCCGATCGGCCGCCCCTGGAGAGACTCCCGGAGAGATCCACCTCCCGTTTTCTGATTGATCGCCGATTTCCTCCCACTGACTTGAGCGTCGGAGGGTCTTCCGCGGAGGGCCACCCCTAACGCCTCTCGCGCGAGGACTTGTGTGCAGGTCCGCCCCAGGAGATCGACTGCGCCCGAGTCGGAGGACGGATCCCGGCGGCAACAGATTGGCGCTAGAGGAAGGGCCTCAAGTCCCATTAAAACTTGAAGAAAGGAGATAAGGATCTCGATCGGAGTAGAACCTCTCTAATGGCCAATCGGAGAAGAGCAACCTCTGAAGCCCAAGATCAGGCCGCTTCCCAGAGGCCTGATCCGACGAGCGGTGTAGCGCCGCAACCTCCACCAATCGAAACCCCGTCACCGCCTGCCATCCCGGTGACCCAGGACCAGTTCGCCTCGCTGGTCCAGCAAGTCCAGGCCCTGACCCACCTGGTCCAGGAGCGCCTTACGGCTCCTCCCGCTCCGCACTTTCATAAGGAGGCCGCGATTCCTTCTTCGCCGGCAACTTCCTCCTCAGTCCGCATGAATCCGCGGACCCCCCACACGACCCAGAGGGGACAAACCAGTCCCGCGAGGCGGTTATGATAGGGATCCTCCAGATCTCGGCGAGCCCGATCCCTCTCCCCGTGACCTCCCACCATGATTCGACGCCATCCCTGCGATCCTCACGCCCAGCTCCTCCTGACCGTGAAGAGGAGATCCGTCGTCAGATCCAGGAGATGCGTCAGGAGCTGGACGCCGCCAAGCAGGCCCATCCGCCCCAGCCCAAAGCGGAGCAGGGCATCCCTTTCTCTAAGGGGATTATGGAGGAAGTGATTCCCTCCCATGTCAAGCTACCAGCCGTCGAACCCTACCACGGCTCTTCTGACCCGGACGACCATCTTAGCAGCTTCCGGTCAATAATGATGTTCCACGGAGCATCCGACGCGGTCCTCTGCCGCGCTTTCCCCTCCACCCTCAGAGGATCTGCCCGAACCTGGTTCAATGCCTTGAAGCCAGGTTCCATTGATTCATTTGACGAGCTGAGCCATCTTTTTATTGGCCAGTTCGTCAGCAGCCGCCGCCACCGACGAAGATCTGACTCCCTCTCCGAAGTCAAGCAGAGAGAGGGGAGTCCTTGAGAAATTATCTTGGCCGTTTTAATAAGGCCATGTTAGAGGTGGACCACCTTAATCATGAGGTGGCTATGTCCGCCTTGGCGGGGGGAGTCTCGAAGGAAAGCGACTTCTACCTGGCTATGGAAGTCAGCTACCCCCCAGCCTCTCTGATATGATGGCCCTGGCGGACAAATACGCTAGGGTCGAAGAATCGCGGAGAGTTGCCCGCGCCGAGCAGGCAAAGAAGAAGGAGCCCAAAGGTCCCGACAGGCACCGTCCCGCCCGTCGGCCAAGTCCGCCTCGCCGCCAAAGAGTTCCCCCGCCGCCAAGGAATCGCTCCCGGAGCCCTCCCAGGCGATTCGATCACACTCCGCTAACCGTGCCCCGGGCGCAAATCCTCATGGAAATAGAGCGCCAGCTCCCCGGCCAGTTCCTCTCCGAGGGAACCCGACCCGAAGAGATCCCACCAAGTACTGCCGCTACCACCGGGAGCACGGCCACGACACTGAAGAATGCTGGCAGCTGAAAAATGAAATCGAGAGGCTGATCCAGCGACTGAATCAGTTCAGGAGGGCGCCCGAGCCAGGACAAGGAGGTGACCGCCAGCCCGAACTTCAACAACCTCCTCCTCCACCGAATCCGCCCGTGATCGGCCGCATCAACATGATCGAAGAGGCCGGCGGATCGAGCCCCAGGGCGACGGTGAAGGATCGGCGCCAAAGAAGGCACGGACGGGCGAGCTCTCCTTCTCCGACGATGATCTCCAAGGGATACAGTTCCCCCATGATGACGCACTAGTTGTATCCCTCAATTTGAATAACTATGATGTAAGCCGAATCCTTGTTGATAGTGGAAGTTCGGTGAATGTTTTGTACCTCGATGTGTTTGCCAGGATGAAATTACTCATGGAAAACCTTCGAGCCGTGGATTCCACCTAATGGGATTCACAGGCGACGTCATCATCCCGGAAGGGGTCGTCACCCTGACGGTCCGCGCGGGAACCTGGCCCCTTGTGACCACTATTAGGACTTCCTAGTGACCGACCTCAGATCCCCATACAACGCAATATTCGGCAGGCCCGGCCTGATGTCCCTCAAGGCAGTTGTCTCCATCCCGCACTATCCATGAAATTCCCCACCGAGCGAGGAGTTGGAGTTGTTCGAGGAAGTCAAGCCATGGCTCGGCAGTGCTTCGTTACAAGCCTTCAGTCTAGAATGCCGGAGGTTGATGGGCTAGATGCTCGGAGGACTTCGCCGAACAGCGAGGAGAACCGGCAGAGGAATTGGAGGAGGTGCCATTGGATGAGGCTCGTCCCGACCGAACCATAAAAATCGGGTCGCTGCTCAAAGGAGAACCTCGGCACAGATTGATCAGGTTCCTCCGAAGCAACGCTGACATCTTCGCCTGGTCCGCCTCCGACATGCCAGGGATCAGCCCGAGGTTCTCGTCCATCGTCTCAACGTGGACGAGATGCACAGGCCCGTCAAGCAGAAGAAGAGGAGCTTCGCCCCAGCGACAAAAGGCCATTGAAGAAGAGGTAGACAAACTCATCAAGGCAAATTTCGTCCGGGAGGTAAATTATCCGAGCTGGCTATCAAATGTCGTCATGGTGAAGAAGTCGAACGGCAAGTGGAGGATCTGCATCGACTTCACCGACCTCAACAAAGCCTGCCCGAAGGACAGCTTCCCCTTCCCGGATCGACCAGCTCGTGGACGCCACCTCAGGTCACCAGATGCTGTCATTCATGGACGCCTATTCAGGCTACAATCAGATCCGAATGGCCCCCGAGGATGAAGAAAAGACCGCCTTCATAACCGACCGAGGTACTTACTGTTACCGTGTCATGCCTTTTGGTCTTAAAAATGCAGGTGCCACCTACCAGAGGCTGGTTAACAAAGTATTCAAGGAGCAAATCGGCCGGAATATGGAGGTGTACGTGGACGACATGCTGGTCAAAAGCAAGAAGCATCACGGCATGTCGAGGACCTCTCAGAGAGCTTTGCAACGCTGCGCAAGTATGGGATGAGACTCAATCCGACCAAATGCGCCTTCGGCGTTAACTCCGGGAAGTTTCTCGGCTTCATGGTCTCCCAGCGAGGTATCGAAGCTAACCCCCAGAAGATTCAAGCTCTCCAACAAATGGCGCCCCCGGCATCTGTTAAAGAGGTCCAGCGCCTAACCGGGAGGATAGCGGCCTTAACCGCTTTGTGGCGCGGTCGGCCGAGAGATGCCTCCCCTTCTTCAAAACCCTCCGATCGGCTAAAAACTTCCAGTGGACTCCCGAATGCCAAAAATCATTTCAAGATCTCAAGAAGTACCTCGGCTCGCCCCCACTCCTCAGCAGTCCGGCCCCGGGCGAGACCCTATTCTTGTACCTGGCTGTTTCGGAAGGTGCGTCTGTTCGGTGCTGGTCAGGGAAGAAGGCAAAGTCCAGAAGCCGATCTACTATGTCAGCAGGCTACTCCGCGATGCGGAGACAAGGTACAGCAGAATTGAAAAGATGGTGTTGGCCTTAATCACCTCAGTTCGGAAGCTGCGGCCGTACTTCCAAGCACATTCTGTGACGGTCCTGACCGACCAACCCATCAAGGCGGTAGTCCACCGTCCCGAGACATCGGGAAGAATGACCAAGTGGGCCGTCGAGCTAGCGAGCATGACATACACTTTCAGCCTCGCCCAGCCATCAAAGCTCAGGTGCTAGCCGACTTCCTCCTCGAGTGTACCATCCCGGAGGACGGTTCTACCCCAGACTCCCCCGAAGAACCAAAATCTGGAGCCCGGTGGCTCCTCCATGTCGACGGGTCATCTAATGCCCATCGCTCCGGTGCGGGCCTGGTTCTCACCAGTCCGGAGGGGATAACCTTTGAATATGGCGTCCGATTCTCCTTCCCGGCCTCCAACAACGAAGCCGAGTACGAAGCCCTGTTAGCCGGCCTCCGAATCGCCCGCAATCTGAAGGTGGAGAAGCTTAATGCCTTCACCGACTCTCAGCTGGTGGCCGGCCATGTACGAGGAGAGTTTGAAGCCGGGAGCCGAACATGGTTCGATATCTTCAGAGGTGCGGAGCCTGCTTCCCCATTTTGCCGAATTTGAATCATTCAGATTCCCAGATCCGAGAATGCCCGCGCCGACCTACTCTCCCGATTGGCGACCGCGGAGTCAATGGACGCCGAGCAAAAGTTCCACCTGGAGACTCTGGAAAAGCCCAGCATCGCGGAAGCCGACCGAATAATGCAAGTTGAGGCCGAACCATCATGGTTCGACCCTATCCTCAAATATCTCAAAGAAGGGTCGCTTCCACCGACCGGAGAGAGGCTAGAAAGCTGAAGCTGCAGGCCACCCACTACGTGTTGATCGACAACCAGCTTTACAAACGGTCCTTCTCCATGCCACTGCTCAGATGCCTTCGCCCGTCCGAAGCAGATTATGCTCTGCGCGAAGTACATGAAGGGATTTGCGGCAACCATCTGGGAAGCCGGTCCCTATGCCACAAGGTGCTGCGACAAGGCTACTACTGGCCGACCATGCAGAAGGATGCAGACGACTAGTCCGAGCCTGCGACCCATGCCAGAGGCACTCAAGCATCCAAAGGCTCCCCTCCGCCGACCTAGTTTCCATATCCTCCGCTTGGCCCTTCGCCAAATGGGGGATGGACATCCTCGGCCCATTCCCGCTTGCCACGGGACAGCGGAAATTTCTATTTGTCGCCATCGACTACTTCACTAAATGGGTCGAGGCGGAAGCGGTTGCACAAATAACCGAGGCACGGGCCAGAGATTTTGTATGGAGGTCCATCATCTGCCGATTCGGCCTCCCGCATACCATAATCACCGATAACGGTAAGCAGTTCGACAACTCTAAATTCCGCCAGTTCTGTGAGGAGCATGGAATCCGTCACCACCTCACCTCGGTCGGGCATCCACAAGCCAACGGAGCGGCCGAAGTGACCAACAGGACCCTCCTTCAGGGATCAAAGCTCGCCTCTCCAGAGCCCAAGGCAGGTGGGCGGAGGAGCTGCACCATGTCTATGGGCCTACCGCACCACCCCGAGAATCCCGACAGGTGAAACCCCATTCCGATGGCCTTCGGCACAGAGGCCGTTATCCCTGTGGAATAGGCCTCCCATCGTTGCGGGTGGAAAGCTACTCAGAGGAAGCTAGCAACGAACAGCTCCGCACCAACCTCGACCTGGTAGAGGAGATCAGAGAGAAGGCCCGGATCAGAGTGGCTGCTTATCAACAAAGGGTGGCCCGCTACCACGCCTCCAGAGTCAAAGGGAAAGCCTTCCTGCCTGGCGACCTTGTTCTCCGAAAGGCCTCTGTTTCCAAACCGCTGGAACAAGGAAAGCTGGCGCCAAACTGGGAAGGCCCGTACCAAGTAGCGGAGATCATTGGACCGGGAACCTACAAGCTGCAAGATTTAAATGGAAATCCATCCCCCGGACGTGGAACTCGGACAATCTCCGTAAGTATTATCAATAGGGTATGTCCTCTATAAGTCCATTTTCATATGCCTCATTATACCTTCCTGTCGGCACATTTTTCGTAATTTGCAACAAATCATTATGCACTACATTGCCAAAATTGCAAAAGAAACAGATGCTGCTTACCAATCCTCGGCACGACCGAGTTACCTATCTGAACAGGAACCTTTCTCCGAACCTCGGCTGGGAGGAACCTTGGCAGGGCCAAGTAAAATAATTCTCCGAACCTTGGCTGGGCCGAGCAACAAATTCTCCGAACCTTGGCAGGGCCAAGTAAAAAATTCTCCGAACCTCGGCTGGGCCGAGCAGAACCTTGGCAGGGCCAAGTAAAATTCTCCGAACCTCGGCTGGGCCGAGCAACAAATTCTCCGAACCTTGGCAGGGCCAAGTAAAAATTCTCCGAACCTCGGCTGGGCCGAGCAACAAATTCTCCGAACCTCCAAGGAACCTCGGCTGAACCTTGGCAGGGCCAAGTAGGCTGGGCCGAGCAACAAATTCTCCGAACCTTGGCAGGGCCAAGTAAAAATAACCTCGGCTGGGCCGAGCAACAAAACCTTGGCAGGGCCAAGTCTCCGAACCTCGGCTGGGCCGAGCAGAACCTTGGCAGGGCCAAGTAAAAATCTCCGAACCTCGGCTGGGCCGAGCAACAAATTCTCCGAACCTTGGCAGGGCCAAGTAAAACTCCGAACCTCGGCTCTCCGAACCTTGGCAGGGCCAAGTAACTCCGAACCTCGGCTGGGCCGAGCAACAAAACCTTGGCAGGGCCAAGTCTCCGAACCTCGGCTGGGCCGAGCAACAAATTCTCCGAACCTTGGCAGGGCCAAGTAAAACTCCGAACCTCGGCTGGGCTGAACCTCAGGGCCAAGTGAACCTCGGCTGGGCCGAGCAACAAATTCTCCGAACCTTGGCAGGGCCAAGTAAAAAATTCTCCGGCTGGGCCGAGCAACAAATTCTCCGAACCAGCAGGGCCAAGTAAAAATTCTCCGAACCTCGGCTTTCTCCGAACCTTGGCAGGGCCAAGAACCTTGGTAGAACCTCGGCTGGGCCGAGCAACAATTTCTCCGAACCTTGGCAGGGCCAAGTAAAGAACCTCGGCTGGGCCAAGCAACAAATTCTCCGAACCTTGGCAGGGCCAAGTAAAAATTCTCCGAACCTCGGCTGGGCCGAGCAACAAATTCTCCGAACCTTGGCAGGGCCAAGTAAAACTCCGAACCTTAACCTTGTCAAAGGAGGGCCCCCCGATTAAAGAAGGACTTCCAAATAGTCCCCAGAACTTCGTTTGAAAAAGGCACACAAAAACCTACGCCTCCGGCAACCCCTAAAGGGTGCCGACCGGCCAAACCCCAGGCAAAGCCGGAAAATTCCCCCTGCTAAAATCTTTGGGCAACGCCCCTATAACCCCGAACAAAGCCCCTCAAACCCATGACTTGAACCAATGGAGCCACCCAAGAATAAAATCTCGAACAAAAAAAGCCTTTTTCATTGATTAAAAGGAAACAAAAAGAGAAAAACAAAAAGAAAAAGAAAAGCCCTCTAGGTCAGTCGCTCCCGAAGCCAGCAGGTCCTCCAGGCGCTCGTGAGATCGGCACCTGCTGGCGGAGTGACAATCTCCTCCCTCTGCCGGTCCGCCACCCGGCGCAGGGCCTCCGCCTCCCTCGTGGACGTCCATATTCCTCGACGACCCTCACGAGCCGCTGGTGGCTCGCAAGGGTCGACGCCAGGCCCAGCCCGTCGACAGTGATTGGGGGGCCCCTCGGATGTAGCAGGCCGTTGATTGACGCCCTTAGTTCTCGGATGATCGCTCCCTCCTTGAGAAGCCATGTATTTCGAGACTGAACCGAGGGATGGCTAAGACCAGCACCCCCCGGTCATATTTATACTTGTCAGGCGAGTATCTCGATCGTCGGGCCGTAACCACCGACCTATGAGAACTCGCCACGTGTCATCGCTTTAATGCCTGCAGAATCCGAAGGCCGTGCCCCATCCCGAGTGAAATCGGTAATGCGACGACTGTTCGGGAACCCCCCTGAACAGAGTATCTCCCGATCTGCCGGCCCCCCGTAATAAATGCTCCCAACACTTCCCCAAGCTCTTTTAAGCTGGCCGCCTTTCGGGAAGCGCAAAAAGGGAAGAATTCCAGCGCCTGGCAGTAATTCGTCCCCTCGGGAGGGTAACGTCATAAATAAGAGCGTGACCATGCACCGCCCGTTCCGACGCCCCTCACCAAACGCCGTAGGGACCTAACACTACGGCTCATGGCGACTAAGTCACTTCTCCGAGCCCGAATCTCCGAACCTCGGCTCTCCGAACCTCGGCTGGGCTTCTCCGAACCTTGGCAGGGCCAAGTAAAATTCTCCGAACCTCGGCTGGGCCGAGCCAAATTCTCCGAACCTTGGCAGGGCCAAGTAAAAATCTCCGAACCTCGGCTGGGCCCGAGCACACGAACCTTGGCAGGGCCAAGTAATTCTCCAAACCTCGGCAAGGCCGAGCCATAAACATTCGAATGGGGAAAGCATAATCTCCGAGCTTCGACCAAGATAAGGAGCATATTCCACCGAACAATCCCTAACCTCCGTCTGGACGGGCAGTTTGCAAGCCCCGACTAGTTCGGATAGCGCGGGATCCTCGCCTAAGAACGAACGGGACGTCCTTTGTACCCCACGACAGCAACAACAAACTTGGCACAGAGAAATAGAGATTGAGAAACAGAACAAACTCTCTTTATTTCATTGCCATCAAAACCAATTACAAATGCCTGAGAGGCGTTACAAGAGCATTGAAATGCATAAAATAAAGACAAGTACAAAACTCGGGCAACTGCTCCAAAGCAGACCTGGGCAACTGTGATGCTCCGGCGTCCGACCGCGAACCAGATAAGCCGCAAACAGTCAGCTCGAGCCGATAATGGCGGGCGACATGGACCAATAGTTGCGGCCAGCTTCGTAAATAATGATATCTCGGTGACCCAACCGAGATATCAGGGTGATTGGAAAGGGTGGACCACCCCTAACCACCCAACCGAGAGGCCCCCGGCGAGTAGGTAGGAAGCCAGCGGACCCTGGCGCCGGAACGCTCTCCCAAACCGAGTGTGTACCGCCCTACCTTGCCCAAACTCAAGGCAAGGTGTCGCGGGCGGCACACTTTCACCCCCTCCCCATGTGGCAAAGATTCCCCAGGCGGGCAAGCCCAGGAATCCAAACCAGGGGAGGAGGCGAAATTCACTCAACCATGGGGAGCCCGCGTGCACTTCCTACCGTACGTCCCCAAGGGGGAACCACAAAGGTCACACTGGAAGCACATATGTGCGCTCTCCGTGTGATCTCTGCGCCCCTCCTGTGCGCTCTCCATATGATCTCCGGGACTCATCCCCTAAGGGCGAGCCATTCTTCGGCAGCTCCTTCATCGCCCCAGCTATCCGGAGGCAAGGGCTTATGAAAGGAAAGCTCGACCCTCCCACTCGCAACAGCAGAGAAATGAGCATGGTGGAAACTCCAATGGGAAAGAAACTTTGGGGATGACCTAACACGACCCCTCTTCCCCTTTTTATAGGCAAAATGAACCGGGAACAGCTACCAAGGCCAAGCCCCGAGATTCAAACACCTGGCCCATGCCTCCACGTGGCCTCCCAGGATGAAAGCAACGCCCCATTGCGCGCCGAGCCCACCGCCTGAACCATGACGCATGCAAAGATTTCCTCTTGATCCCGAATCGCGGTCATTAAATGCAGAGAATCGCCCACTGATCTTACGGAAACTGGCAGGTTCAGGAGATCGTCCTACGAAAGTAATATCCTCCAATGGTAAACGGGTGCGTGCGCCGTACGTCAAAACGACCTGCATGGGAAAAGACACCTTCCGGAAAGCCAGAGCAGCTTTTGCTCCCCACAGAGCCGTATCATCAATTTTGGTGAAATAAAAACGATTTACCTGCAGAACGGCAGGGCGCTGGCAGGGCAGCAAAAAGCACGAAAACCGATTGTTCGTCGATTGCTCCCCAACGAAGTTAATCGCTCGAAGAACTTGTGCGACAAAATTGAGCATCTCAAAACAAAAATGAGCGCGAAGGCTACGCAAACCTTCTTTCATTCACCAAAAAGGAAGTGGCAAAAGGAAACGAAAAATACTTCGGTAACCACCCTCATATGTCGGCCCTAGCCGACCTACTTTGTCGTCGGCCCTAGCCGACCTACTTTGTCATCGGCCCTAGCCGACCCACTTTGTCGTCGGCCCTAGCCGATCTACTTCATCCATCGGCCCAAGCCGAGCCGACCTACCCTACCGTCTTTAACCGACCTACTTCGTTCCTCAAGTTTAATTAATCTATTGCATCACTCAAACATGAACCGAACCAGATCGTCTTTCGGTTCACCGTCAAGGCTATCGCCCCGCCTTGGGCCAAGCCAATGCGTTCCCTCGATCCCGAAATAAAGATGACCAAAAGCGTCAACAAGCCATAAGTCGCTCGCGATTGAGGCGAAATTTGGAGCGAAGGACCGCCAAGGAAAAACACTCAAATAGAAAGAAAGTTCATTCATTGAAAGACGTCAGGCAGACTTACAAAAACAAAACAGAAGTGGCTTTTAAAGGTCCGGGAACCACGTCAGTTCCAGGAGAACCCCCATTACATCTGCAGAGGCATGACTTGATTCGCCCTTCTCAATGCCTTAGCCCCTTGGCGGCAGTTGCGAATGCCCTCAGAAGCTGCGGCTCGCTGGGACCCGGGCGGCACCAGGATCGGTATCGGAGACGTCGACGTACTCATCCTCCTCTTCTCCTTCGAGTCACACGTCAAGAGCTTCAGCATCCAGGAAAGAGAGATCCCATTCTGGATGCTCACTGGATATCTTGTCTTTGCATTCTTCCACTCCAAGTTGGAAGGCGTCAACGCCAATTACGTCCTGCTCCCCTTGAGTATGGCGAGTTGCACCTCAGCCTCGGCAACTTGCCTCTCAGCCTCCGCAACTTGAGCCCGCAGAATTTTGCTCCTCGAACTCGCCGGCCCGCGCCTCGAGTTCTGAGCTCCTATTCGGCTGGACACGAGCTCACCTTGCAAGGCCCGATTCTCCAGCTCTAACTTGCCATCTGAAAACCAAATCAGTCGGCATCCAAGAGACCAACAAAAGAAACTAAAAAAGGGGGATAAGGTCGTACCTCCTCCTCTCGTCGGGCCAACCTTTTGGTCAGCTCCTCGGCCTCACCCCTGGCCCTTGTTTATCAGCCCTAACCAACTCGACCCTCTCTTGGAGAGTTAATCCTTGACTGCTTCTCTTCGACCTCTCCCGGGCTTGGGATAGCTCGTTACTCACCGAGCTATCATCCCTTGGTGCCATTTAGCGCTGACTCTCAAGTCAGCGATTCGCCATCGCGCCGCTGCAGCTTCTCCTCCACTTCATTGAGCATTCTGCCAGGCGCTTTCTCTCGTCGGCAGCCTCCTTCCCCAGCCGGCCCAAACTCTCATTATGTTCCCGCTGCATCGCCGCCACTTCCTCGGAATGTTTTGACTTAACCTAGCCAGCTCCAGCACGCGTCGTCATTCTTCGCCAGGAGCCCCTGCAACTCCTCCACTTTACGCTTTTGCTTGGATGCTTCGGCTAGAGCGGCCTGATACGACGCCTTCATCCCCGCCAAGCTTTTGTTGCTAATGGCCAGGAGTTCCTCGAACTTCTCGGACACCTCTACTCGCGATCGGAGTCGGCGTTGTCTCTCCTGGCCTGAATGCTGGCCCCCGTCGCCAAACTCAAACGCCAGCACATCGCCCGATCGCCCGAGAAAGCAAAACACTCTGCAGGATAAAAAATGAGTAAGAATATGCAATCAAGTCAACCGAAAAGTATCCACCACCCAAGAGTGATGACTCACCCGCGAGGCATAGGCCCGTGTCATCTTCATGAGGGTCGGATTGTCAATATCGGGAAGAAGATGGACACTTTCGGCCACGCCCTGCTGCCCGAACGCAGCATCAACCAACTCCAAGTCCGCAAACTTGTCCGCCGAGGGATCTGCACCCGGGTACAAGGCCGACCTCATTAAAGGCAGAAAACGCCTCCTCAACGCCCATGTTCGAGCTACTGGGCTGGCCGTCTCCACCCGAGGGACCAACCCGGGCGACCTCCGACTGAGAGGCCTTCAACTTCCCAGCCTCTTCTATCAGGCCTGGCTTGAGCCTCCTTCAGATAATTCGGCCAACCCAAGCGCCAGCCTCCCCAAAACCCTTCTCGAAGGAGTCTCCATTGCGGGACTCTCATCTCGCTGCTCCCTCTTCCAACCCGCCTCCTTCGGTCACTGTCACTTGCGCCTCCCCTGCAGGCTCTGCCGGAACCTCTATCCGGCTTGCTTCTGAACCGCCGCGGGCGACCCAGCGTCGCTACCCCCGGACTCCTCCCGAACCTCTCCACCAGCGGCCGCTCCCTTCCTCTCCTACTGGGCGGAGTAAACCCGGGGGGAAGCCCCCCAGAAACGACGATTCCGCCGAATCCGTCGCGGCTCATCTTTCAAAGGGGATGCGGCCGGATGAGCCAATGGAATCTCGTCCGAACTATCCGATAGTTCCACACAGGGACAAGGGATCCCAGCTGTCCTCCCCAAATCCTCCCTCGCTCGACGCCCCCTCGTGGTCACCCCCATCCGGAGATCTTGCGGAAGTATGAGCCCTCTTCTCGGGCCTACTTCTATCCACGCCGCTGCTCTCCCCTGGGCGCTTGCCTCTCTTCCTCTTGGAAGACTCGACACGCCGACCTCTTGGCTGCAGAGCAGAGGGTATACAGTTAAATCCAAACACGTTCGCCTGGGTAACAAAACGAAGAAGAAAAGAGGACTCACCTTGCGGGTCCAGAGGACTAAGCCCGGCCACAAAAAGGGCACCCTCCGATAGCAAGTCATTGGCCGAGAACACCTGGCCATTGCGGAGGACGTCCAAATCTCTCTCCTCTTGCTCGGACAAAACTGGATGCGTCTCCGCATCCGGACGAAATTCCCCCATCTCCGAGGGAAGTCGAAACCAATGTTCCCCTCGGCGATGACGAACCGACTCTTCCATCCCTTTATGGAGGACGGCTTATCCATGATCGTGTTGAAGGACCTCCGAAGGTCCGATGTATGGCCACTCCGATTTCCTCCCGAGTATCAGATGATAGCAGGCGGAAAAGAGGGAGAGTGGCGACAATCCGAATCTGATGGCACATTGAGATAAATCCGATGATGCTCCGCCAGCTGTTTGGGGCCACCATCGCCGGACAGATGTTATAGTGAGTCATGATTTCCTTCACCAAGGGGTGGAGAGGAAACCGGAGGCCTGCTTTCAAGCTGTCTTCGTAAACGAAGACCCCATGCTCCAAATCTCGCGAGACCCTATGTTCAGGTCCCGCACTCGCAGAACGACATCTGGGGGTATGCCATACCTCTGGCGAATCCTTCCCACATCCTCGGCAATGACCTCCGTAGCTACGTCGTCGGGACTCATCATCATCCTAGCCAAAAAAGCACCAGCGAACGGCGAACGTCGCAGAAGACGAGACTCTCCAGAAAACAGATGAGAAAATATTGCAAACAGATACTGCACTGCTATCGCTTTGCTTCCCCCCTAAGGAAGCATCTTAAGAAGGTGAGGCGCTTCGCCCGAGGCGTCCGAAACTGCCTCGATAAATGCCGCATTAATCGGGATTTACTACGTAAAGTTTCCCCAACCGTCGTCCCTGGAGGAGCCTTACCCACGAAGGCATGATGACCCTGCCGCATTAATTAGGGCATCATTGCGCGGGCTATCTAAACCAGATCGCCCCATCCAAAGCGTGCACCTGGACTTATACTCCTATGCCCGAACCTACGCTTCGAACTAGGGAGTGGAGGGCATGTGTTGGGGGGTAAAATCGTCATTGCATCAATATCCGTGCAAGGAGGCTAAGACCACCCCCATCCCTTCGCCCGCCAAGATATCCCCGAGCTTCCCATAGCTCGGCTTTTCCGAGCTTCTGTAGCTCGGCTCCCCCGAGCTTCCCGTAGCTCGGCTCCCCCGAGCTTCCTGTAGTTCGGCTTCCCCGAGCTTCCATAGCTCATCTCCCCCGAACTCCCATAGCTCGGCCCTCCCGAGCTTCCTGTAGCTCGCTTCCCCCGAGCTTCCATGGCTCGGCTTCACTGAGCGATCCACGATCCAATACTCACCTCCGCGGAACCTGATGCGGAAGAGTCTAGGCCTATCGTAACAACATCCTAGGCAAGGAATCATGTTGAGAAGTGGTCTAGAACCTAACACGGCTACCTGGGACCTACACACCTACCATATCTCAAGCCATCAAGGAGCTCTCCTAGCCATCGATCTCTAACAAACAATATATGGATCCCAACGGCCCCACAACAGCCCGATTCGATCTATCTCCATATCCTAACAACCTTCGAACCTTCCAGAAGGCGCTCAAGATCCAGGTGACAACCTATAAATATGACACTCCCAGATTTCCTCAGGTATGCGCTCATACCCTCACTCTCACTCTCCTGCTCTGCCAGCTGCTCGTCAGTGCTCTCACCCTCTAGAGCTTCCGATCGGCCGCTCCTGGAGAAACTCACCGGAGAGATCCACCTTCCCGTTTTCTGATTGATCGTCGATTTTCTCCCACTGACTTGAGCGTCGGAGGGTCTTCCGCGAAGGGCTACCCCCAACGCCTCTCGCGCAAGGACTTGTATGCAGGTCCGCCCAGGAGATCGACTGCGCCCGAGTCGGAGGACGGATCCCGGCGGCAACTATCCATTAAAGATATGAATATTCTAGGTACCATGGCTGATCAATTATAAGTTGTGGCCAATGAGATAATAGAAAGAAAACCAACTTTGCTCAATTGAATAATCCATAAAAAAAGGACGTTCTTTCTCATACTACCGACTGAATTCTTTTTTGCTAGTCATTCGTAGCTATTTTTATAAGTTCACTCTTTATATTTATATTATAGGTCAATCCTCATCAGACAACTGGCTGGACACTAAAGCCCTCCTGCTCATTACTTCAGAGTGATTCTTAAGCCATGCCATTTCTTAATAAGTATAGAAGCATATCGAACTTCAAGCTGAATATGATGCTTCTTTATGTGTTAATTGACTATGATCCTGAGCCTGTTAAAAAACAAGGAACTTGTCCTGCATTGCAGACTTGGACCTGCATTGCAGCCTGCAAGATGAGCAGCAAGAAGACAAAGACGGAGTGGTCACAAGCAGGTGCCTTTTGCTGTTCTATTTGAGTGGTCAGCCCTTGAGCTAAAAGCTTTGTTATCCTCGCCAGAACAAATGAGGCTGAGTATTGCTGCTGTAGGTGGAGCTATCAATTGTGTGACTTGTTTTATTGTTTTAAAGAATTCCAGTATCTTTTGAGAGGACTTCAGAGGAAACATAACCCCTAAATCCATTCTCTCACTATCTTACTTCGAAGCAGACCCTAGCGCATGAGTCATGGAAATCCCGAGAGGATGTGGGTTTAGATATGTTCCACAGCATGTTTATAGCATTATGATAGCCGATAGCTGTTGTGATGGTTACAGAGGCTCCCCAAGGGACATCTGTTTACTGTTTTAAGAATAAAGTAATATCTCTCTCGCTTATCGTTATTATAATGGTTAACAATGTTAGTCGTTAGTAAAATTGGATTGTAATGGTTAACAATGGATGTCTTTTTCACCTTTAGCATCCAGATGCATATGCTTCTGGAACACTAACCCTGATAGAGAAGCCATTGTTTGTAGTTGAATGAAACTAAAAATCTCTCCTGGACTTTGGGCCGACCGTTAGGCAAAACTGCATTATGCGAGCGTTGTTTGGAAATATGAAGTATCCATCTTTACAAAGAATATATTCTTATAATATAAAATATTCATGTGACACGTTACAGTGCTGTCACAATGTTACTAACCTTAAACTTCGTAAAACAAAGGTTTACAGAGCAAAACATCACACACAGCATCCAGAAAGGTACAGCCTTCTTACTTCACAAAACACAATATTATGCGGCATTACTTGCTCATCGCGTCACCTAAAATTTTAAAAATAAATTTTTAAAATTTTGGAGCGAGTTTTCTTTTATGGTCTACACCTTGGACTTCGCGGGACACATTATCTAGCTTCCAAGAATATTGTTCTTACACCACCATTCCCTATGACTCGAGACAATATTTTTAGTTGTGATTTATTTTCACCAGAAAATTACAACTGCACTTCAAGATATGCGTGACATTTACGTCGAGATATAATAAATTTCACATAAGACAATTCCATCTCTGACCTATGAGATCGATACGCAAATGGTTCCTTCATGCGACACTCGAATATTGGCATCAAGTAATTTATGTACTATCACTTGTCCAATATCCATCTAACACCTTGAGCTCTAGGTTCCCTCATATCCATTCACTGAGCATCATGAATCAACCCGTCGATTGATCATGTCTACGCTCGATCTACAAAGATCACTATGCATAGTTTTAAGATAGATTAATTTGAACCTCTCAATGGAGTGTTATTACTTTCTCATGGAAAGTACATGAATGACTATTGCGAGTATGTTCTTAGACCCTAGTGGCATATGCCCAACCCACCGAGTATCAATCATTTATGGATTTT
The DNA here is from genome assembly GCA_900491605.1 of Calamus simplicifolius. Taxonomy (NCBI): domain Eukaryota; kingdom Viridiplantae; phylum Streptophyta; class Magnoliopsida; order Arecales; family Arecaceae; genus Calamus; species Calamus simplicifolius. The sequence continues at coordinate 669,843 of UESW01004456.1, forward strand.
GCTCATTTGGTGAATCAAAGCATATACGCTATAAGTCTGAGTTCAGTGACTTGCTCAAGCTTAAGAACGATCGTACTCTCATAGCTATGAGTTAAATTTCATGATAGTACATTTTCAAAATTTATTCTTATGTAAGTCCGTCAATACGCAATATGTGTATTATACTAATTCGAGAATTCCTCTCAAATAGTCAAGACAAACTATTTCCCCAATTGAAAATTACGCATACTTCAATTTCTCATAATAAAGCACCTAACTTATATTAAAATTATGACAATTGTATTTCGAATGTAATAAAATGATCTCGTGTCTTATGTACTCATATGTGAAGCATCTCGAGCACTCAAGATCATTATTTCTAACATTCGTAGACCTTTCAGGAGAATTACATATAACAAGTATATATGATGCAAATATCAAATCATTTATTATATATCATCTGATGTCAATCATCATAAAAAATTTATGTCTTTTAGACCATAATTTCCAATAGCTTCTTCGGTAAAATTCTTGTCTTTCCTTTCTGATTCAGCATCATAGTTTCTGCAATAAATTTTTTTTGTCTAAACTATAGTTTTGACCTTTAAACTTAGGAAGTGTATTCATGAAATTCAAAAAGTTTCAAAATAAACTTAGGAAGCATATTCATGAACTTCAAAAGTTTCAAAATTGGCTTTATATTTTCTTTTTTGTTCTGCTTTGATCCTCCCTACATTTAAATAGAGGAGATGCTATTTTGTTCTATCCGATGTGACATCATGTGGCATCTATTACGGCGAAAATAAGTTAAAACCTGTTATGGATCTGTTAATCCATTACTCATCGCGCCACCCCTTCCCCTCTCTCCTCTCTGGTGGCTCTTCTCAACCGCTTCTCTCTCCCCACTCTCCCTCTCTCCCCCCAATCGTAGCTCTTCTCCTCCTCCCCTCTTTGGTAACTCTTTTCGACTGCTTCTCTCTGCCCGACCCTTCCCTCTCTCAATCATGGTCCTTCTTCTCTCCTCTCCCAGCTGGGAGGGGAAGAGATGGCGCAATTGGGGGGGAGGGAAGGGGCACCGCGATGGGGGGTTGCAAGCTACCATGGGATGAAGGTAGGGGAAGGGCAGCGTGATGGGTAACGAGTTAATGGATCAATAATGGATTTTAACTTATTTTTGCCACAATGGATACTATGTATGCTGTCATGTTAGATAGAACTAAATTATGTTTTCTTTTTGATGATAGAGACAACGGGGAACAAAAAGAGAAGTATAAGATCAATTTTATAACTTTTTAAAGTTAAGAGATTAAAGTAACACATCTTCTAAGTTTGAGAGTTAAAATTATAGTTTAAATTTTTTTTTTAATTCAGTACTTTCTTTATATAGTGAGGAATCTTTAGTCTCCATGTGTACGAATTTTACAAAAGAAAGTCACCTAAAATTTTGGTCGAAGGCATTAGTTTCAGAGCAACGAATCCACCATCCAATACCACATCTTTTGATTCCGTGGGGATTTTCTTCTCTTCCCCTTCCACTACAAGTAAGAGGAACAACTCCTCAGAAAACTAGACACACCATACCAAATAATACCAAACATAACTTTAACATCCTTGATGCAAATAATCACCCATTTGAGTATAAAAAGAAAGGAAGCCCTTTGATCTTTAAAGAGTAGTAATTTTGAAGGCCTTGAGAAGAGAGATTACCAATCTGAGGCTGCTTGGCAATAGTCATCCTCTCCAAAATTCAGAAAGAACAAAGAAAAAGAGAATGGAGGGCCAGGGATTGTTTCTTTTCTGGAAGAAAAGAGAGTATTTGCCAGCCAGACTTGGCCTGTTGGCACCTTCCCATCCCACAGGAGAGCTCCCCAATTCAACTTGGGTTGGTGGAAGGTTTTTATTGGAGATTGAGATGGGTCATTCGATTTGAGAACGGGCCAATGGCCAAAGGCTGCATGAGTGGTTGGTATGATGCTGGGGATGAGCATATTGATGACTATTTTAAGTAAAGGAGAAAAGTTCAAATGAGGAAAAAGTGGAAGGTACAAGAGTTCAGATAGACCTGAACTTAAAAACACTATTGTTTTGTTCAAACAAAGACTAAATTGGTTAAGCTAATGGCACGGATATCCCTCTAACATAAGAAATATCTTCTGTTTTCATCTAGAAAGTTAATTGACATGAGTAAGGGTTTGACCACGTAAATTACAAGTTGTTTGGAGAAAATTTATATAAAAAAGGTGTGGGAATTAGATTTGATAATGTCATGGCTTAGAGTCGGTCCATGAAAATGAACTCACAATGCACTGAGTTAACACCAAGGGCTGATGATTATCAGAGAAAGCAATGATGATCATGATCCCATCTAATAAATTTACTTACGCATTCCTCTCTCTCTCTCTCTCTCTCTCTCTCTCATTCGTTGAACTTCTTTTTATATTTTCTACATGTTCCTTTAGTTTTCATCAACTGCTCTTACTCATTATATGTTATGATTCTCATTAGAATTCTATCCTTTTCTAAACCTATTCATTAGAAAATATAAATACCTATATATTCTTAACTACATTACGAAAAGGAAAGGTGTCATGTTACATGAAAATTTTCAGGGTGAAAAAGTTACTAAAATATTTTTTTGGAGTTAATCTTAATAATGCCTTATTTGCTTAGCTAGCAAAAAAGGGAAATACTTTGATATATTACATATCAAATTATCTTAAATAAATGTAGGTGTAACTTGTCATAATAATATTTTCTTACATAATTCTTTGGGTGTTTGACCATGGAGGTCAACACATATCAAGAAGGCAATCAATGGCCTAGTCAGATGGGGAATTAGAAATGTATCTCCATATTTATAATTAAATATTTATCAAAATATATTTTGATTGAATGATTCTTGACACTTCAAAAATCTTGCTAGGTTCAAGGAATTAAGATGTGTTTAGTGGAAAGCAAACTTAATAAATTATATTTTTCTTTTAATGAAAGTAGGTCAGGTTATCCCAACAATTTCTCAAAAATAAATATTTTTCAAAAAAAGGATAATAGGGTTTGAAACCTTAATTAAAATTGATCCTAAAAAATAAAGTTACAATCAATAAAAGCTAAAACTGACAAACTATAATAGTGTACAAGCTCTATATGGTCATCTTTTTTACTTCAAATTAAACGGATTAGTGTGCCTTTTAAGGGAACCAATTTGAAAAATATGGATATAATACCTCAAGCCCATCTGCTAGTCCAATTAATCTGTTAGTGGGTCAAAATTACATGGTTCTAAGAGTAGTAGGTGAACTTGAGTTATAAGTAATTCAAACTTCTTTTTGCTTATGTGGAACTACTTTTGGGATATTACAATATTTCTCCTTATAACACGTCATATTTTGGGGTATTACAATCTCCTTTTATAATGTAATGTTATCATCACACTTGAGTTAACTCACAATTTGTAATGTCCCAAGTTCCATTATAATGTGACATCCTTATCGCACTTGAGTCAACTCTGATACCATTAGTAACGCTCGAAGTCCCAAGTCTAGCTACTTGCTTAATTAATTCATTAGTGGACGAAACCACATGGTCCTAAAAATTAGAAGTTAATTAACAGTAGCTAAACTTGAGTTATAAGCATTTTAAACTTTTTCTTTTCGTCTAATATAAGATTATTTTTAGGGTATTATACATTCAAATTAACTCAGCCTTGGTTTTCTATGATCCCACTTAATCAAACCCCTATACTTTATAATATAAATACTGCATCCAAGCTGTCTGCAATTAGTAAATCATAACACAAGAGGGTTACTAAGATATTTAGCTGATCACTGACTACTTTCCTTCAATATTGGTTGGTTGATAAAATTCTAGCCACTCCTCATGCATATATAATCCAGAAGGATGTCTTTTGTTGAGGTTCTGGATTCAACTAAAAAATTATTGTGTAGCAAGTGTATCATGATATGATCTCAAATTTGAGTATGTTTCTGCCATTAACTTTATCGAACTACAGAAACTACCAATCCTTTCCAAAGCTCTACACTTTATTTAGAAATTATTTTATGGGGGTCATACTACTGCCGCTAACTACTTCCTTCTCTCCTTTATGCAGGAGATGCAGACTTGAGATAAAGGATCTTGATCATCTCATTTTTCATTATGAAATGTCTCAAATAATTTGGAGCCTTTTGGATTAATTTCAACATATCATATCAGTAGAGTAGGCATATATTTTTCTGATGACTAAACCAACCAACTCATAAGAGAGTTCCTCTCAATTTTCCTTTATTTATTTGCTCTAGCTAATCTAGAAAGAGAGAAATGAGGTATCATTTGAAAATTCTACTTTTATTTTGGTTAACATTTTTAGACATACGAGAGTTGTTCCACTCAAAGGAGCAACACTTTTCTAGACATTGGCATTCCAAGCCCATCTAATTCTAGTTCTTTTGCATCACAAAATCACTTTTCATTTCGTGGCAGTCCCTTCAATTGAAAGTCATCAAAATAAACTTTACGGGTCTCTTCGTTTTAATTTGATAGAAACAAGAATTATCATTCATGATCACCAAGAAAACCTATTCTTGATATGGCTATTTCCTTAACAGCTCCTTTTATCCTTTTAATTAAACTGCATGCTGCTTGGTATGGTTTAATATTAGAAATGGATGCTGCCCATTTTACTCCTATTGTCTTACAAGATGATCCAGTTATGGTAGTATTTTGAATTAATGGGAATTCTGAATCTCTGTATCCTCTTCTACAAAGCATCGAATTACACTTACTGTCTACGTCTAATTTTACTTGCAGGCATGTTCTTCGTCAAGTAAATCAAGCCGCCGGTGACCTGTCTAACTTGTTCTCCATTACAGTACAACGAATGCTATGGATAGAACAATTTTCGTTGAAGCTTTGGGGCATTTTAGAGGCTGATGTAATTTAAAAGTCTTGAAAATTTGTCCCCGTACCTTTTCACACATTGGCTTAATAAATAGCGTCAATACGAAATTTTGTATCCGTCGGTAACTGCTCTGACCCATGCTTTAAGATTTGTGCTCCGCTTGCTAGCATTGTGATCTCCGGCGATCTTCGCCGTGCTTTGGTAACTGACCTTATAGGATAATGGAGAACACTATCCCCCCTACTCCTCCTGCTGTGGATGGAGCTAAGGTTGATCGGATGCCATGGAGACGGGCAGCTGAAACCTGTTTCGTCTGGGCCGCTCTATCCCCATCTCCGACGGAGGTGGCAGAGCTAAAGATGCATTTCCCAGAGGTAATCCAAGTTCCTTTTGAGGCTTTGGAGGCGGAAGCTTATGGTTGGGAGAAGTTGGCCATCATAGCGAGGAGCTTCCACCACTGGGTTCCACCGGATGTAATCATCTGTGAGTTCCTGCGAGCTGGTATTCCGAAGAAATTGATGCTGTGAGCCTTGCTCATAAGTGTTACATCTTTAAATTCTCTGATCACAATGCAAAGAAGATGGTTCTGAAGAGGTCATGGATAGCCAACGGTCAACCTATTGCCACAGAGGAATGGTCATCGGAATTCATCCCGGCGCTGGATTCAGTGGCGATGGCTCTGCTCTGGGTTAGACTTCCGAACCTGCCTTTGGAATTCTGGGTAGATGAGATATTGAGCACCATCCTCGCACCGATAGGCCATTTTGTTTGCTCTGATTCCTCAACCAAAGAGAAAAATAGGGGAGGTTTTGCTTGGACCTGTGTTCGGATCGATTTGCAACGGTCTCTTCGGCCGGGAGTCAGGGTCAGGGCAGTCGAGCTCCCTTTTGGTAGCAATACGCCTATGAACACCTGAAAGAGATCTGCCCTAGGTGTGGCTCCTTGCATTTGTATGGGTCCTGCACCTCTTTGCCAGAGGCTGAGCCATCTACGACAGGCTCCAAGTATGGTCCTTGGATGGCGGCTTTGAGACAACGGATACCTTCTCAATCCCTAGCACTGGAGCTGAGGAGGAAGCCCTAAGCCATTCCTAACCTTGATTTAGCTCCTCGATCAGTGGACGGGTGGATTGAGCCATCGAAGGTTGCTCGTCGGCAGCCTAAGAACACCAGCTCAACAGTGGAAGCCCCTGTTTCAGCTTCAGTTCAGAAGACAGGGGGGATGAATTTGGATAATAGGGCAGAGGAGGGTGTGCCAGGCTCTCTGGTAAGGAATCTGAGACTGGGACTGTAGCTCTCATTTAGTGAGCAGTGAAGTTCAGCAACAGCTCAATTCAAACCTGATCTCGAAGAACCCCTTCGCCCTGCTGGGTTCAGATAAATGGGCTGGTTGGCACATTGTCAACAAGGATGCTCACCCCGGTCCATCAAAGAGGGCCAGGCCTTCGGAGACTCAATTTCATTGAGTCACTACTAAAAATGAAAAAAGAAAAGGAAAAATGACTTCACCTGGAACTAAAAGAGTACAGGACAAATTCATATTCTCAGCATCCATGGACTCAAGTCGGGGTAATGCTGTCCAGGTTACCAAGGGTGTTAAGTCCACCCGTAGTCAGGTTGTGACTCTTGATGGGGAGAAAAGTGTATCTGATTAGCCAAATCAGCTAGAGAGACAAAGCCATGAGTCGATTGTATCTTGCCTAAAGGAAGTCCTCACGGGACAGGGACAGGATATGCAGATTATGGCCCCGCCCCCCTCGATGGATGAGTCTGCAAAAGTTATGGAGGATACCCATCTGATGGATTGTTATAGGCAGAACCCTGATGAAGGTACCTTGATCTCCGGATGCCTTCCTGATACTGAGATGGTTGAGGACAAGGCTGGGGCCCATGGGGCAACCTTAACATGAAGATTCTTATATGGAATGTTAGAGGAGCCCGAAAACCTTCGTTTTGCTCCTCTTTTGGGAGACTTATGTAGCTTCATAATTTTGATATATGTATTCTTTTGGAAACCCGATTGTTGGGAGACAGTTTAGTCTAATTTTGGAGACAGGTTGCTAGATCGTGGTCTTCATATACAGTGAAGTCTATGGGTCTATTAGGAGGGATTTTGGCAATCTGGCGTAATACCTCCATTCGGGTTGATGTCCTTCACCGGTGTAATCAGCAGGTTCCTTTTGTCATCTCTGAGGGGACATCTAACCCCTAGCTTCTATTGGGGGCTTATGCTAGCACTGATTTCCGGAAAAGGCGTGTTCTATGGTCTGAGAGTCTTTCTCTTCTTGACAAGGGTTATCCATCCCTCATTGCTGGAGACTTTAATTGTATTATTGGGGCCAGTAAAAAGAGAGGGGGCAAACAGTTTGTTGGTTCAGCGGACACAGCTGAGTTTAGGTCATTCATCTCCTCTGCTGGGCTATTAGACTTGGGGTTCTCGGGTCCCCAGTTCACTTGGTGTAATAATTGCTAGGGTTCAGCTTGAGTTTGGGAGACACTGGATAGGGCTATGGCCACGGCCCAGTGGCTTCAGATTTACCCTTCTGCCACTATTACTCATCTTCCTCGGATTGCTTCTAACCACTGTCCCATTCTGATATCCATGGAGGCGGCTATGCAGCAGCGGAAATAGTTTCGATTTGAGCAATTTTGGACTTGTTATTTCTTGGCTCGGGCCATTATCTCCCAGGTTTGGCGCCTGTCTATGAGAGGTAGTGCTGAGTACATGCTATCTAGGCGTCTTGAGCTAGCAAGGTGTCGACTTTTCAGATGGAATAGATTGGAGGTAGGGGACCTAGTCAGGAAAGTTGAGCAGATGGAAGCTGATATCGTTACTCTTCAGACCAAAGAGGAACTAAAGGCTATCTCCCTAATTCTGATCTTATTGCTCTCAGAGCTATGCTAACTCGCCACCACTCACTTTTATAGCAGCAGGAAACTTACTGGAGATAGAGGTCTCGGATTTAGTGGGTTCGTGATGGGGATTGAAACACCAGATTTTTTCACCAGGCCATCCTGAAGAGATGAGCTACCAACAGATTCGATGGATTGCTAATGAGGAAGGGCTTACCAAGAAGACATCCAAGCCATAAGGGACAGCTTTCTTACTTCTTTCAGTCTAGATGGTCTGAGAATACTGGTGATGGGTTCCCTATCCACCCGGTCATGTATTCTAAGAAGGTCTCTGCATCTGAGAATCACCTTCTTATTAGACCAATCACAGTGGACGAGATTCAATCGGCTTTATGGGATCTTGGGCTTGATAAGGCCCCTGGGCTTGATGGTTTTTTCCTTTTTTTCTTCTGGTCATATTGGAACATTGTAGGCCACGATGTTGTGCAGGCCATCCTAAGTGCATTCCAATCTAAAAGTATTACTGTTGAGTGGAATCAGACACTTATCACTCTTGTGCCCAAATGCACGGATACTTCCACTCCTCTACACTATCGGCCCATCAGTCTATGCACTACCTTGTATAAGGTCTGTTCCCGGCTCTTAGCTAATTGATTGAGGGATGTGATACCTCATATTATATCTGTGGAATAGGAGCCTTTATCAGAGGATGCATCATATCGGACAATATTCTCATAGCCTAGGAATTTATACATGATCTTCATAGATCCTCTAGCCGACAAAGTCTTATGGCTGTAAAGCTTGACATGGAACGAGCTTACGATAACTGAGCTGGGGTTTTCTGCATCGTACTTTTCTTGAATTTTGGTTTGATGGTCTTTTTATTGACTGGATTATGGCTTGCATCCATAGGCCATCTTTCTTGCTCATTATTAATGGCTGCCAGACGGACTTCTTCCATTCTGCTGTGGGGCTACGCCAAAGATGCCCACTCTCCCCCTTCTTGTTCATCCTTGCTACCGATGATTTATCGCACGTGCTTCACCAGGCACAGTAGGATCTTCGCATTACCCCCTTCATGGTGGGTTCGAACGAGCCATCGATCTCTCATCTCCTTTTTGCTGATGACTGCATCTTGTTGGGCCAGGCTAATGTCCGTAATGCAACCACTTATGCTGCTATTGTACAGGAGTACTGTCAGGCCTCTGGGCAGAAGGTCAACCTACAAAAGTCTATGGTATGTTTTAGTCCGAAGACTTCCAGTTCTATGACGGGAGCCATTCTCCATACTTTTGGCATCTTCACTCAGGCTGACCGACTATCGTATTTGGGAATCCCCATCACTGGTAGATGGCCACGATGCTCTGATTACATCAAGCTTGAGTGTCGGGTCCGTGATCGTATCGATGGCTGGCAGGTTACATGGTTATCTATGATGGTGAGGATCACCCTCCTTCGTTCGTTCTAACGTCCATCCCTCTTTATCTACTATCCAATGCTGCTATCCCGATTACTTGTCTAAGAAGGATAGAGAGATGCTTTAGAGACTTTCTCTGGGCCTCGATGCAGGATGGTCATGGTATTCATTTACATGCATGGGATATTGTTTGCATGCCGATCTCTGAAGGAGGCTTTGGTATTCAGTCACTGATTGTGAGGAGAGAGGCTATGCTTGCTAGACACGTCTCGTGGTTCCTTCTGGACCTGCACTGCTTTTGGAGCTCCTTTATGCATGCTAGATATGGTGAGTGGACTCTTGACATGAATTTTCAATCCTTCCATGGTTATTCTTTTTTCTGGAAGGAGGTTTGCAGTCGTGCGCCGGCAGTCTTGGATAATATCACATGGATGATTAGAGATGGCTCATCGATGGATGTTGTCTAGCATACGTGATTGCAGAGCTCCCACTCTCGCACTGGCCTACTTTTATCAGTACCAATGTTCCTAGCCGTATGATAGTATCTGATATGATCTCTCAGGATCTCTGCTCCTGGCATAAACTTATGGTGTTCCAATTTTTTGGTGAGGAGCTAGCTCGTCGGATTCTTCCTATTCCGCTTGTAGTGGGCCATGCAGAGGATACCAGATTATGGAGGAGATCATATCTCTTTAGGGCTCCGACCAAGGATCTTATGAAGATCTATAGGCCATAGCCCTAAGATATGAGGGATACTGCTTGGATATAGAAGCTTCCTATCCATCCCAGCTTCAGCTCTTTATATGGAAGCTTGAGTGGAACTGTCTTCCTACTTGCTCCTTGCTCTCAGGTAGGGGATTGTCCATTCAGGCTACTTGCCCTTTGTGTGGCCAGAGGATGAGACTACTGATCATGCCATCTTTGACTGTCCTAGAGCGAAACAGATTTGGCATATTGTGGGATACCAGCTTAGGAAGGGGGTACGAGCTCATGGCGGACCTTCTTTCTGAGAGACATAAGGATGGATAACCAGTAGCAGGGTATCATTTGAGCTGCCACAGCGTACCAGATTTGGTTATCACGGAATCAGCTGATCTTCACCGAAGACTTTGTCTCCCCACAGAGGACTGCTCGGAAAGCCATATCCTTCTCTGCTGAATACACACTCCACTGCACTGCTCATGATTCTAACAGCTCTAGTCACTAGGGTTCCCTGCTACTTCGGTAGCGAACCGGTAGACGATTTTTATCTCTTGAGAGCCCCTCCTCCCAGGGTTTGTTAAAATTAACTTTGATGGGAGTGTGCGGGGCAGATTAACTGGCTCAGCATTTATTATTTAAGGGGTCGACAGAGTTATGAGCAGAAGGAATTGGCCTCCTTGACTCCTCCGTTCCTATGGCGGAGCTTTATACAGCATGGGTAGGCATTTCCTACGCTACATGGATCCTTCATGCACATAGTCTCTTTATTGAAGGAGACTCTCTCATGTTATACGTTGGCTCTGACGGATTGCTATGGTCATTCTTCAATTAATCCTTTGCTTCTGGACGTCTTATCTATCCTATGGAAGGTCTACAAATTTCAGATCCAATATATTTATCGAGAAGCCAATTCAGCGATCGATTGGATGCGGGCTTTGTGATCCATCTTTTTGGTTTTTATTTTAAAAACAGAGAGATTTCTGTTCTATTATACTTAAATAGTTTATATTATACTATTATGAACATTCGTTAAAAAAAAAAAAAAAACCGGCAAGAGAGTGGAGCTGAGCGCTAGATTGGTACTTTGAGAGCGTCAAATCTTGTTACAGAAAATTCTTATCTTACGGTTCACATATCCAAAAAAAAAAAAAAAAAAAAAAAAGGAAAAACGTTAACATTTCTTTTGGTCTTAAAAGTGATAATTGAATGCATAACTGAGGTGCTGCACAACTCATTGAAATCTATAACATAATTGGAGCTTGGGAAGCTGGCAAGAATATAGAATTTAGGCCAAATAGCATTAGATCAGTTTTACTTTTATTTAATTAGTAAAAAACTCCTGCCGGTGGATATTCCTTAAATTTTATGAATCTCAGCCGACGTGGGACTACAATCTCCGGACGAATAATGTGCGAACGAACGGTTCTCGTCCCTCCACGCCACCTCCTGTCCTGCGAGAACAAAGATTAATAATCTCAGGAGAGAAGCGTCGGAACCGAGGTCACGGGCCATGGCTTCGCTTCCACCCAGTCCACCAGCGGTTTCCCCAGAGAGACCCATAGACTTTTCTCTAGTGCCGAGCATGTCCGAGATCATGGAGTCGTCGAGAGCCCAGGGACTCCGCCTCCAGCTCCGGTCCCTGGGGCCCTTCTTCCGGGTCCGGGCGGAGGGCGAGGGCGGGGCGGAGCTGGGGAGGGCCGAGGGAGTAATTAGGCCGTGGCTCGAGGGCAAAGTTCTGCACTTGGACTCCATGAGGATGAGAAGGGAGACGCTCGGCATGGACCGGTCCATCTTCGGCCTGGGCCTCTTCCTCGGGGCCGTCGCGGTTCGACACGGGTTCGACCGGGGGTGCACCCGGGCCGAGCTCCTCGCCATCAACGACTCCCCCCTCTATCACTCCAAGGTAAAGGAACCTCGCAACTCACAGCTCCTGATAATGTTATCGTTAAGAATAATAATGCCCTTTGCTTTCTAATACAAGTGCACTGCACCAAGTAATATACAAACATTTACTTATACTAGCCTTTGACTTAGTTTGAAGCAGGTGATCATGAACACGTTGTTGTTGTTGTTGTTGTTGTTTTTTTTCCTTATGAATATTATTTTGTGACATCACAGGCATGAATGAAAGAAGCTTGTTCAACTTGACCAGGACTAGGAATTTATTATTGTGAGAAGTGGACTAGCTCCTTGCTGTTGCAAAGCAGTTTTAGAAACTAGAGTTGCATTAGTTTGGGATTAAGAAGGGATGGTAATTAGAGAAGGAAATTCTATAACTAGATTTTATATAGCTCGAATTGAAGGACTTGAACTAGAAAGATGGGAAGTATTTGATGCAATAGATAAAAATTAACAATTTTTTCTCGGTGTGTTAATACTGATATGGATGCTTGCATCTTTTCTTTGTCATTGCATTATGAATTATTTCAGTAGATTTAGGTTACTAACCTATCATCAAGTTCAAAGAATTTTATTACTAAAGTGTTACAGTTATATATTGAAAGTGTAAACGAGCAAAATAGAGAAAAAAGATTTATGGGGCCAACCCTTACTAGTGTGGGATCAAGACTTTGTTGTTGTTGTTGTTGTTGTTATTCCTTGAAGTAACTTAACAATACCTTGTGAACATGTAGATAAGAAAGTTAGGAAATGTGTCATCATCATCATCCCTCAAGAAAAGAGTAGAGAAAAATTGTGCACCTTGTACAATGGCCTATCAACCTAATGTCAATCCTCAGAAAAATTGTTGCCAAAATCCCAGTGAAAGCAAAGTTTAGGAAGGTGATGAGCCTGCCAAGAACACCAAGGCCAGAGAGGAAAATTCATAAATGCAAATATATTATAGGGGATGATAGAAGGAGTCCTATATATTAGAATCAAAAAGGTTAAATTTTACATTTTTCTTGCCAAGGTTGTCTCATGCAATTTAATTTCTTGACGAAATTTGCATTGTGGGATATTTTGGTACTTAGCTCTATATCTGTGTGTGTGCAATGTTATAGGACTGCTGTTGGTTATCTGTTTTGAATTATTTCATGGTGATTTTGATTGTCAGCTTGTTCGGTTCTACACAAGGATGGGTTTCAAGGCAGTACATGAAGTGGATGGTTCATCAATGGGTGACCTGGCTCACTTATTGGTGTGGGGAGGTAGAGGGACTAGAATGGATGCTAGCATCGAAGAGCTTCTAATGAAATGGGGCAAAAGGTTTAAACCTCAAAGTTGATAACAGTTGCCTGTGATCATGTTTACTCTTTGTGCATCCTAATGCACATTGGTGGTAGTCTCTTCATGAGGTATTATTTTTCCTTGTTGTCTATGCCATTTGGAGCTTGGTCTAAGTTGTTTAAGTATCAATGTTGTCATTCTAATGTTGAGTCCTTCAACATAATTCCATACTGATATTGTCAAACAAAGCTTGCCTACAGTGGAGCATGGTAGATTATCGGAAGTGGAAGATTATATGACTTTATAGATCAAACTACAATACAATTCCAACTATACAGTATAGTACTAGTAAGATACAGATTCTAATATACACTTCGGTACCATACAGAACCAACACATGATACTATATCCTAATTTTGCAGTGCTGGCATCAATAGGAGTACCATGTATCAGCATGGTGCCATATCATACCCATCAGCACCAGACAAATAAGTTACCAATATGGTCACAGTACCTCAACTTTAAAATTTTGATGACCTTGTGGTTAAGTTTGCTTTTGGAGCTGGAATTTCTCACCCCTAGGGGAATACCAACCAGAAGCATCGACTTGTGTGTGTGTGTCAAAGATGAGAAACTCCCAACTTAGTTCATTGAGATATTGAGAGAAAGCAAAGGTTGAACTTAAACTTTGGATGATGTTGTAGTTAAGGTTGCTTTTGGAGCTGGAATTTTTCACCCTCCATAGAGAACCAACCAGGAGTTTTGACTTTTGTGTGTGTATGTGTGGATTAAGGATGTGAACCTGGCAGCCTACTTTATTGAGATAGTGAGAGATTACCTAGGTTAAACTTTGATATTTGGATGACCTTGTGGTTAGGTTTCTTTTTGGAGCTGGGATTTAACATCACCTAGAGAAATATTGATCATAAGTATTGTAAGTGTGTGCATGTGTCTGACATATGTGCATGCGTGTGAATCCTGTTAAGGATGTGAAAGTCCTTGATTTGTTGATTGCAAGTGCCTTGATCTATTCTTCTAGATGACATTACTAGCTGGTTCATCTTTTCCACAGGTTTTAACTTCTTGGTGAAGATCCTAGTATTTCTTTCTCATCAAATTCCCTAGCAAACAGTTCCTTTTTGAACTTGGCGGAATTCAAGTCACCTCTGGATGTTATCCACTGAACAATGGGAAGGTGGACCACCGATTATTCATCTAAAACTTATAAGAAGCACAAAAATCCCCTTAACATAGACATGGAAAAAAGAAAAGAAAAAAAAAATTCATAGGTGTACTTCATGGTTGGCATAAATGTTGCATGTTTTGTATTGTAGTTAATAGTTTATATTTTTTATTTTCTTGATATTTGTCTTCATTATATTGTTGACATTATGTCATAACAAAGTAGTGTCAAATGTTATGCCATGTTAAACTTTGTTAATGATACTCAAGGCAGGTAGAAACATTAAGTGAAACTAAGTTAGATGGACAAAGGCTCATTGGTGTGGTTATGGCCATTATTATATTGAGAAATATTAGTCTTACTCTTCAAGAAACCACAGGTCATTCAACTTAGCTTTGATAATTAGGTACCTAAGCCCTATGATTACAATAAGATGTTCCGTACCATGAATGCCAATATGTTAATTTGAAAATATCAAGAACAATTTTTTTCTTATTTTTTTTTTAATCACTGCATTTCTGCCTCATGGTAATTACTATGGAATTGTGGTGTTGGAATTTATGTGGCTTTGCAAATGGATTAGTTATAAGATGGGTGAGTCAATGCTATGGATTAATGATCACAAAAGCTCATAAACTAGGTTTGCCCTAAGGAAAAATGAATAACATAGGTGTGGAATTTTTGAGAAGGTAGGAATCATGAGGAATATAAATAACTGGTTAGTGCCACTCTTCTCATTGGTGCAAATTCTAAAGGACTGTCTATCATAAAGCAGAACTACTAAATCAGAGAACGAAAGGGCCAGTCTCCTCTGATGCATCTACAACTTTCCAGAGCCAGCCAACTATGCAATGGACAGAACTAACTTGATTTTCTTATATTTTTGAACTATATGATGGACGATTTGTATAGTCTATGAAATAACTGTGTAGAAAGTGGGATCCATTTGAACATTTTTCAGATCCTATTATTGAGGATTTCCTATGTTTGATAGAATCAGAAATAAAGCTGGAGATCAGTACAGTGGATACAAAAGAAGCTGGATTCATATGGCCAACATTTTTGCATGTTCTAATATCAAATCTTTGACAAGATAGTGCATATTGATACTTAAATTTTTCAAATAGTTTCAGAACAAATATTCTAGCTATATCACAAAAAAATGGAGAATGGAAACTCTGCATTATAGGTTGATGGCATGAGTTTCAGGAGAGAAAACTATGCTTAAGAACAAGTTTTCATTGCT
Source organism: Calamus simplicifolius (assembly GCA_900491605.1). NCBI lineage: Eukaryota > Viridiplantae > Streptophyta > Magnoliopsida > Arecales > Arecaceae > Calamus > Calamus simplicifolius. The sequence continues at coordinate 685,287 of UESW01004456.1, forward strand.
ATGTGTAAGTACTTCTAGGTGTGAATTGGATGTCAAGAGTACAGTCATGCTGATTATAGCCTCAGAAAAAGGGAACACAAGATTGCAAGCTAGAACCTAAGCAATATGTGGACCACAAGAGACCTTTTTGACAGGCTCCTAGTTGTAGATAATAAACTTCATAATCATCATGATATTTACTGCCCATCATGTCTATTGTTTTAGTTGAATGTTGAAATTCCCTTCTAGTTGGAAAACAAAGCCTACATGTGTCAACTAAAATAGAAGCAGGTTTAATACATGCTTAATGGTCAACTGTTGTGATGTATTTCTGTGAAGCAGGAGCACAAAAGATTCTCACAGTCCATGTCTTATTGAAGAGTTTTAATGATATTTAAAGAGCTTCTAATGTCAAGCTTCTGTAGCAATACTGTAGTAGGGACCATTCATGGGTGCTATTGCTGGTACTGTAACATGGAATTGTTCATTGTAATGTAACATTAACATACTTGGGGCCTTTACGTCTTTTTAAGTTTTCTCAAGTTTTAATGGATGGCCAGGATTTGTTTTTAATTTAATCGTTAAGATTTAATGTTATCAAGATTTTGAGTCTCTATAAAGATGGCAATCCTCTCTTTTAAGAGATTGTGCATAAGATTATTTGATTGAAAGAAATAAATGAAACCAAGGTTCAGTTATCTTCCTTCCCCTTCTATTCTCTCACTTTATTTCTGTTTTTGTTCCTCTGATTCCTTCTCTCTTTATTGCTCTTCCATTTAGGAAAAAAATATTACATATTCTTACCGTTTATTTTCAGTGTTTAATAATTACTCTGGGATCTGAATATAAATATATTTATTATCAATCTGTTTGCACTATTTTGATCTCTTAACTCACTGGGAATCTTGCCATCCACTCTTTAGTCCAACAATAATCACTGTTTGTCTATGCATAATTGCAGAGACCTGTGTGCATAACATAGATTTTAGCTTCCAAATGCCTTAGGATTTATGAATAGTGAAAATATATGTGAGACAAAGAAAGATATTAAACAGTTTAATATATGCGAAAATATAAGTTCTTAAGGGCCCATTTTTGCGCATATGCAGTTCCCTAGCCCCAATTTGTCCTGCATCATTCTGGTTTGGACAAAGAAAGATGCATGCACTTGGCCTTAGAAAGATGTCAATGGGTACAATGATTAGGAAAGCTATTGATCCAGTTAACTATATGAGCTGACAGATCTTAAGCATATGACAATTAGTCATCAAACAAATGAGAGTCGGATACATGGACTTGTATTAAACAGTTTAATACGGGATCTTATCAAATGTTGTGTTTAAATTACAACCAGATCATAGGACATTAAAAAAGGCTTAGCAAAGAGCAAGTAATAAAACTACTATCATAATATAATTATCTTCTCTACATCAATAAGCTAATGAATCTCCAGCTATGATTTGAAACCAATTTGTTAGTTCACTAATTAAATTGAAGGAAAGGTACAGATGATCAAAGAAAATAAACTGAGGCTGTCTTTGATGAGAAAAGTCCTTCAACATGTATATTTTTTACTTAATTATATTTGAGGATTTCATTTCAAAAATTGGAAAGGAATTTTTTTTTGTCTGAGAATTTAAATTTTATGATCTTACCATGGTTTCAAATCCCAATACAACATCCTTTGGGACGACAGGATTGTCTTAAATATCTGAACAAGTGCTCCACTCTTGTCTCAACATTCCAATTGGCATATCTTCAGACATTCCTTGTCCTAAGTGTTAAGATGGGGCAAGATAGCGGCACATCCTGGCACATTCTATTCTAAGAAAAAATCGAGATGACCCCATCCCACGTAATTTCAAATCTTAGTCTTAGTAGTTATCTATTTTTATTTCCTTCTTTGGTCAAATTCCTTATAAATTTGACTAAAGTCAAAATTGACAAGTGAAAATGCAATGATTCAAGACTTTGCCTAGAAAGAAATGGCCAGAAGTTATTAATTGAGGTCTTTGGCCTTGCTTAAGTGCCCAAGGACTCTCCAAGATGATGTATGGTCCTCAATGTGGTGGTATCCATTAAAGATGTGAATATTCTAGGTACCATGGCTGATCAATTATAAGTTGTGGCCAATGAGATAATAGAAAGAAAACCAACTTTGCTCAATTGAATAATCCATAAAAAAGGACGTTCTTTCTCATACTACTGACTGAATTCTTTTTTGCTAGTCATTCGTAGCTATTTTTATAAGTTCACTCTTTATATTTATATTATAGGTCAATCCTCATCAGACAACTGGCTGGACACTAAAGCCCTCCTGCTCATTACTTCAGAGTGATTCTTAAGCCATGCCATTTCTTAATAAGTATAGAAGCATATCGAACTTCAAGCTGAATATGATGCTTCTTTATGTGTTAATTGACTATGATCCTGAGCCTGTTAAAAAACAAGGAACTTGTCCTGCATTGCAGACTTGGACCTGCATTGCAGCCTGCAAGATGAGCAGCAAGAAGACAAAGACGGAGTGGTCACAAGCAGGTGCCTTTTTGCTGTTCTATTTGAGTGGTCAGCCCTTGAGCTAAAAGCTTTGTTATCCTCGCCAGAACAAATGAGGCTGAATATTGCTGCTGTAGGTGGAGCTATCAATTGTGTGACTTGTTTTATTGTTTTAAAGAATTCCAGTATCTTCTGAGAGGACTTCAGAGGAAACATAACCCCTAAATCCATTCTCTCACTATCTTACTTCCAAGCAGACCCTAGCGCATGAGTCATGGAAATCCCGAGAGGATGTGGGTTTAGATATGTTCCACAGCATGTTTATAGCATTATGATAGCCGATAGCTGTTGTGATGGTTACAGAGGCTCCCCAAGGGACATCTGTTTACTGTTTTAAGAATAAAATAATCTCTCTCTCGCTTATCGTTATTATAATGGTTAACAATGTTAGTCGTTAGTAAAATTGGATTGTAATGGTTAACAATGGATGTTCTTTTTCACCTTGAGCATCCAGATGCATATGCTTCTGGAACACTAACCCTGATAGAGAAGCCATTGTTTGTAGTTGAATGAAACTAAAAATCTCTCCTGGACTTTGGGCCGACCGTTAGGCAAAACTGCATTATGCGAGCGTTGTTTGGAAATATGAAGCATCCAATCTTTACAAAGAATATTCTTATAATATAAAATATTCATGTGCCACGTTACAGTGCTGTCACAATGTTACTAACCTTAAACTTCGTAAAACAAAGGTTTACAGAGCAAAACATCACACACAGCATCCAGAAAGGTACAGCCTTCTTACTTCACAAAACACAATATTATGCGGCATTACTTGCTCATCGCATCATCTAAAATTTTAAAAATAAATTCTTAAAATTTTGGAGCGAGTTTTCTTTATGGTCTACACCTTGGATTTCGCGGGACACATAATCTAGCTCCCAAGAATATTGTCCTTACACCACCATTCCCTATGACTCGAGACAATATTTTTAGTTGTGATTTATTTTCACCAGAAAATTACAACTGCACTCCAGGATATGCGTGACATTTACGTCGAGATATAATAAATTTCACATAAGACAATTCCATCTCTGACCTATGAGATCGATACGCAAATGGTTCCTTCATGCGACACTCGAATATTAGCATCAAGTAATTTATGTACTATCACTTGTCCAATATCCATCTAACACCTTGAGCTCTAGGTTCCCTCATATCCATCCACTGAGCATCATGAATCAACCCGTCGATTGATCATGTCTAAGCTCGATCTACAAAGATCACTATGCATAGTTTTAAGATAGATTAATTTGAACCTCTCAATGGAGTGTTATTACTTTCTCATGGAAAGTACATGAATGACTATTGCGAGTATGTTCTTAGACCCTAGTGGCATATGCCCAACCCACCGAGTATCAATCATTTATGAATTTTGCTCATTTGGTGAATCAAAGCATATACGCTATAAGTCTGAGTTCAGTGACTTGCTCAAGCTTAAGAACGATCGTACTCTCATAGCTATGAGTTAAATTTAATGATAGTACATTTTCAAAATTTATTCTTATGTAAGTCCGTCAATACGCAATATGCGTACTAGTATACTAATTCGAGAATTCCTCTCAAATAGTCAAGACAAACTATTTCCCCAATTAAAAATTACGCATACTTCAATTTCTCATAATAAAGCACCTAACTTATATTAAAATTATGACAATTGTATTTCGAATGTAATAAAATGATCTCGTGTTTTATGTACTCATGTGTGAAGCATCTCGAGCACTCAAGATCATTATTTCTAACATTCGTAGACCTTTCAGGAGAATTACATATAACAAGTATATATGATGCAAATATCAAATCATTTATTATATATCATCTGATGTCAATCATCATAAAAAATTTATGTCTTTTAGACCACAATTTCCAATAGCTTCTTCGGTAAAATTCTTGTCTTTCCTTTCTGATTCAGCTTCATAGTTTCTGCAATAAATTTTTTTTGTCTAAACTATAGTTTTGACCTTTAAACTTAGGAAGTGTATTCATGAAATTCAAAAAGTTTCAAAATAAACTTAGGAAGCATATTCATGAACTTCAAAAAGTTTCAAAATTGGCTTTATATTTTCTTTTTTTGTTCTGCTTTGATCCTCCCTACATTTAAATAGAGGAGATGCTATTTTGTTCTATCCGATGTGACATCATGTGGCATCTATTACGGCGAAAATAAGTTAAAACCTGTTATGGATCTGTTAATCCATTACTCATCGCGCCACCCCTTCCCCTTCTCTCCTCTCTGGTGGCTCTTCTCAACCGCTTCTCTCTCCCCGCTCTCCCTCTCTCCCCCCAATCGTAGCTCTTCTCCTCCTCCCCTCTTTGGTAACTCTTTTCGACTGCTTCTCTCTGCCCGACCTTCCCTCTCTCAATCATGATCTTTCTTCTCTCCTCTCCCAGCTGGGAGGGGAAGAGATGGCGCAATTGGGGGGGAGGGAAGGGGCACCGCGATGGGGGGTTGCAAGCTACCATGGGATGAAGGTAGGGGAAGGGCAGCGTGATGGGTAACGAGTTAATGGATCAATAATGGATTTTAACTTATTTTTGCCACAATGGATACTATGTATGCTGTCATGTTAGATAGAACTAAATTATGTTTTCTTTTGATGATAGAGACAACGGGGAACAAAAAGAGAAGTATAAGATCAATTTTATAACTTTTTAAAGTTAAGAGATTAAAGTAACACATCTTCTAAGTTTGAGAGTTAAAATTATAGTTTAATTTTTTTTTTTAATTCAGTACTTTCTTTATATGTGAGGAATCTTTAGTCTCCATGTGTACGAATTTTACAAAAGAAAGTCACCTAAAATTTGGTCGAAGGCATTAGTTTCAGAGCAACGAATCCACCATCCAATACCACATCTTTGATTCCGTGGGGATTTTCTTCTCTTCCCCTTCCACTACAAGTAAGAGGAACAACTCCTCAGAAAACTAGACACACCATACCAAATAATACCAAACATAACTTTAACATCCTTGATGCAAATAATCACCCATTTGAGTATAAAAAGAAAGGAAGCCCTTTGATCTTTAAAGAGTAGTAATTTTGAAGGCCTTGAGAAGAGAGATTACCAATCTGAGGCTGCTTGGCAATAGTCATCCTCTCCAAAATTCAGAAAGAACAAAGAAAAAGAGAATGGAGGGCCAGGGATTGTTTCTTTTCTGGAAGAAAAGAGAGTATTTGCCAGCCAGACTTGGCCTGTTGGCACCTTCCCATCCCACAGGAGAGCTCCCCAATTCAACTTGGGTTGGTGGAAGGTTTTATTGGAGATTGAGATGGGTCATTCGATTTGAGAACGGGCCAAATGGCCAAAGGCTGCATGAGTGGTTGGTATGATGCTGGGGATGAGCATATTGATGACTATTTTAAGTAAAGGAGAAAGTTCAAATGAGGAAAAAGTGGAAGGTACAAGAGTTCAGATAGACCTGAACTTAAAAACACTATTGTTTTGTTCAAACAAAGACTAAATTGGTTAAGCTAATGGCACGGATATCCCTCTAACATAAGAAATATCTTCTGTTTTCATCTAGAAAGTTAATTGACATGAGTAAGGGTTTGACCACGTAAATTACAAGTTGTTTGGAGAAAATTTATATAAAAAGGTGTGGGAATTAGATTTGATAATGTCATGGCTTAGAGTCGGTCCATGAAAATGAACTCACAATGCACTGAGTTAACACCAAGGGCTGATGATTATCAGAGAAAGCAATGATGATCATGATCCCATCTAATAAATTTACTTACGCATTCCTCTCTCTCTCTCTCTCTCTCTCTCTCATTCGTTGAACTTCTTTTTATATTTCTACATGTTCCTTTAGTTTTCATCAACTGCTCTTACTCATTATATGTTATGATTCTCATTAGAATTCTATCCTTTTCTAAATCTATTATTAGAAAATATAAATACCTATATATTCTTAACTACATTACGAAAATGAAAGGTGTCATGTTACATGAAAATTTCAGGGTGAAAAAGTTACTAAATATTTTTTTGGAGTTAATCTTAATAATGCCTTATTTGCTTAGCTAGCAAAAAAGGGTAATACTTTGATATATTACATATCAAATTATCTTAAATAAATGTAGGTGTAACTTGTCATAATAATATTTTCTTACATAATTCTTTGGGTGTTTGACCATGGAGGTCAACACATATCAAGAAGGCAATCAATGGCCTAGTCAGATGGGGGAATTAGAAATGTATCTCCATATTTATAATTAAATATTTGTCAAAATATATTTTGATTGAATGATTCTTGACACTTCAAAAATCTTGCTAGGTTCAAGGCATTAAGATGTGTTTAGTGGAAAGCAAACTTAATAAATTATATTTTTCTTTTAATGAAAGTAGGTCAGGTTATCCCAACAATTTCTCAAAATAATATTTTTCAAAAGGATAATAGGGTTTGAAACCTTAATTAAAATTGATCCTAAAAATAAAGTTACAATCAATAAAGCTAAAACTGACAAACTATAATAGTGTACAAGCTCTATGGTCATCTTTTTTACTTCAAATTAAACGGATTAGTGTGCCTTTTAAGGAACCAATTTGAAAAATATGGATATAATACCTCAAGCCCATCTGCTAGTCCAATTAATCTGTTAGTGGGTCAAAATCACATGGTTCTAAGAGTAGTAGGTGAACTTGAGTTATAAGTAATTCAAACTTCTTTTTGCTTATGTGGAACTTTTTGGGATTTACAATATTTCTCCTTATAACACGTCATATTTTGGGGTATTACAATCTCCTTTTATAATGTAATGTTATCATCACACTTGAGTTAACTCACAATTTGTAATGTCCCAAGTTCCATTATAATGTGACATCCTTATCGCACTTGAGTCAACTCTGATACCATTAGTAACGCTCGAAGTCCCAAGTCTAGCTACTTGCTTAATTAATTCATTAGTGGACGAAACCACATGGTCCTAAAATTAGAAGTTAATTAACAGTAGCTAAACTTGAGTTTAAGCATTTTAACTTTTTCTTTTCGTCTAATATAAGATTATTTTTAGGGTATTATACATTCAAATTAACTCAGCCTTGGTTTTCTATGATCCCACTTAATCAAACCCCTATACTTTATAATATAAATACTGCATCCAAGCTGTCTGCAATTAGTAAATCATAACACAAGAGGGTTACTAAGATATTTAGCTGATCACTGACTACTTTCCTTCAATATTGGTTGGTTGATAAAATTCTAGCCACTCCTCATGCATATATAATCCAGAAGGATGTCTTTTGTTGAGGTTCTGGATTCAACTAAAAATTATTGTGTAGCAAGTGTATCATGATATGATCTCAAATTTTGAGTATGTTTCTGCCATTAACTTTATCGAACTACAGAAACTACCAATCCTTTCCAAAGCTCTACACTTTATTTAGAAATTATTTTATGGGGGTCATACTACTGCCGCTAACTACTTCCTTCTCTCCTTATGCAGGAGATGCAGACTTGAGATAAAGGATCTTGATCATCTCATTTTTCATTATGAAATGTCTCAAATAATTGGAGCCTTTTGGATTAATTTCAACATATCATATCAGTAGAGTAGGCATATATTTTTCTGATGACTAAACCAACCAACTCATAAAGAGTTCCTCTCAATTTTCCTTTATTTATTTGCTCTAGCTAATCTAGAAAGAGAGAAATGAGGTATCATTTGAAAATTCTACTTTTATTTTGGTTAACATTTTAGACATACGAGAGTTGTTCCACTCAAAGGAGCAACACTTTTCTAGACATTGGCATTCCAAGCCCATCTAATTCTAGTTCTTTTGCATCACAAAATCACTTTTCATTTCGTGGCAGTCCCTTCAATTGAAAGTCATCAAAATAAACTTTACGGGTCTTTTTAATTGATAGAAACAAGAATTATCATTCATGATCACCAAGAAAACCTATTCTTGATATGGCTATTTCCTTAACAGCTCCTTTTATCCTTTTAATTAAACTGCATGCTGCTTGGTATGGTTTAATATTAGAAATGGATGCTGCCCATTTTACTCCTATTGTCTTACAAGATGATCCAGTTATGGTAGTATTTTGAATTAATGGGAATTCTGAATCTCTGTATCCTCTTCTACAAAGCATCGAATTACACTTACTGTCTACGTCTAATTTTACTTGCAGGCATGTTCTTCGTCAAGTAAATCAAGCCGCCGGTGACCTGTCTAACTTGTTCTCCATTACAGTACAACGAATGCTATGGATAGAACAATTTTCGTTGAAGCTTTGGGGCATTTTAGAGGCTGATGTAATTTAAAAGTCTTGAAAATTTGTCCCCGTACCTTTTCACACATTGGCTTAATAAATAGCGTCAATACGAAATTTTGTATCCGTCGGTAACTGCTCTGACCCATGCTTTAAGATTTGTGCTCGCTTGCTAGCATTGTGATCTCCGGCGATCTTCGCCGTGCTTTGGTAACTGACCTTATAGGATAATGGAGAACACTGTCCCCCCTACTCCTCCTGCTTGGATGGAGCTAAGGTTGATCGGATGCCATGGAGACGGCAGCTGAAACCTGTTTCGTCTGGGCCGCTCTATCCCCATCTCCGACGGAGGTGGCAGAGCTAAAGATGCATTTCCCAGAGGTAATCCAAGTTCCTTTTGAGGCTTTGGAGGCGGAAGCTTATGGTTGGGAGAAGTTGGCCATCATAGCGAGGAGCTTCCACCACTGGGTTCCACCGGATGTAATCATCTGTGAGTTCCTGCGAGCTGGTATTCGAAGAAATTGATGCTGTGAGCCTTGCTCATAAGTGTTACATCTTTAAATTCTCTGATCACAATGCAAAGAAGATGGTTCTGAAGAGGTCATGGATACCAACGGTCAACCTATTGCCACAGGAATGGTCATCGGAATTCATCCGGCTGGATTCAGTGGCGATGGCTCTGCTCTGGGTTAGACTTCCGAACCTGCCTTTGGAATTTGGGTAGATGAGATATTGAGCACCATCCTCGCACCGATAGGCCATTTTGTTTGCTCTGATTCCTCAACCAAAAGAAAAATAGGGGAGGTTTTGCTTGGACCTGTGTTCGGATCGATTTGCAACGGTCTCTTCGGGGGGTCAGGGTCAGGGCAGTCGAGCTCCCTTTGGTAGCAATACGCCTATGAACACCTGAAAGAATCTGCCCTAGGTGTGGCTCCTTGCATTTGTATGGGTCCTGCACCTCTTTGCCAGAGGCTGAGCCATCTACGACAGGCTCCAAGTATGGTCCTTGGATGGCGGCTTTGAGACAACGGACCTTCTCAATCCCTAGCACTGGAGCTGAGGAGGAAGCCCTAAGCCATTCCTAACCTTGATTTAGCTCCTCGATCAGTGGACGGGTGGATTGAGCCATCGAAGGTTGCTCGTCGGCAGCCTAAGAACACCAGCTCAACAGTGGAAGCCCCTGTTTCAGCTTCAGTTCAGAAGACAGGGGGGATGAATTTGGATAATAGGGCAGAGGAGGGTGTGCCAGGCTCTCTGGTAAGGAATCTGAGACTGGGACTGTAGCTCTCATTTAGTGAGCAGTGAAGTTCAGCAACAGCTCAATTCAAACCTGATCTCGAAGAACCCCTTCGCCCTGCTGGGTTCAGATAAATGGGCTGGTTGGCACATTGTCAACAAGGATGCTCACCCCGGTCCATCAAAGAGGGCCAGGCCTTCGGAGACTCAATTTCATTGAGTCACTACTAAAAATGAAAAAAGAAAAGGAAAAATGACTTCACTGGAACTAAAAGAGTAGGACAAATTCATATTCTCAGCATCCATGGACTCAAGTCGGGGTAATGCTGTCCAGGTTACCAAGGGTGTTAAGTCCACCCGTAGTCAGGTTGTGACTCTTGATGGGGGAGAAAAGTGTATCTGATTAGCCAAATCAGCTAGAGAGACAAAGCCATGAGTCGATTGTATCTTGCCTAAAGGAAGTCCTCACGGGACAGGGACAGGATATGCAGATTATGGCCCCGCCCCCCTCGATGGATGTCTGCAAAAGTTATGGAGGACCCATCTGATGGATTGTTATAGGCAGAACCCTGATGATGTACCTTGATCTCCGGATGCCTTCCTGATACTGAGATGGTTGAGGACAAGGCTGGGGCCCATGGGCAACCTTAACATGAAGATTCTTATATGGAATGTTAGAGGAGCCCGAAAACCTTCGTTTTGCTCCTCTTTTGGGAGACTTATGTAGCTTCATAATTTTGTATATGTATTCTTTTGGAAACCCGATTGTTGGGAGACAGTTTAGTCTAATTTGGAGACAGGTTGCTAGATCGTGGTCTTCATATACAGTGAAGTCTATGGGTCTATTAGGAGGGATTTTGGCAATCTAATACCTCCATTCGGGTTGATGTCCTTCACCGGTGTAATCAGCAGGTTCCTTTTGTCATCTAAGGGGACATCTAACCCCTAGCTTCTATTTGGGGGCTTATGCTAGCACTGATTTCGGAAAAGGCGTGTTCTATGGTCTGAGAGTCTTTCTCTTCTTGACAAGGGTTATCCATCCCTCATTGCTGGAGACTTTAATTGTATTATTGGGGCCAGTAAAAAGAGGGGGGCAACAGTTTGTTGGTTCAGCGGACAGCTGAGTTTAGGTCATTCATCTCCTCTGCTGGGCTATTAGACTTGGGGTTCTCGGGTCCCCACTTCACTTGGTGTAATAATTGCTAGGGTTCAGCTTGAGTTTGGAGACTGGATAGGGCTATGGCCACGGCCCAGTGGCTTCAGATTTACCCTTCTGCCACTATTACTCATCTTCCTCGGATTGCTTCTAACCACTGTCCCATTCTGATATCCAGAGGCGGCTATGGCAGCGGAAAATTTTCGATTTGAGCAATTTTGGACTTGTTATTTCTTGGCTCGGGCCATTATCTCCCAGGTTTGGCGCCTGTCTATGAGAGGTAGTGCTGAGTACATGATATCTAGGCGTCTTGAGCTAGCAAGGTGTCGACTTTTCAGATGGAATAGATTGGAGGTAGGGGACCTAGTCAGGAAAGTTGAGCAGATGGAAGCTGATATCGTTACTCTTCAGACCAAAGAGGAACTAAAGGCTATCTCCCTAATTCTGATCTTATTGCTCTCAGAGCTATGCTAACTCGCCACCACTCACTTTTTAGCAGCAGGAAACTTACTGGAGATAGGTCTCGGATTTAGTGGGTTCGTGATGGGGATTGAAACACCAGATTTTTTCACCAGGCCATCCTGAAGAGATGAGCTACCAACAGATTCGATGGATTGCTAATGAGGAAGGGCTTACCAAGAAGACATCCAAGCCATAAGGGACAGCTTTCTTACTTCTTTCAGTAGATGGTCTGAGAATACTGGTGATGGGTTCCCTATCCACCCGGTCATGTATTCTAAGAAGGTCTCTGCATCTGAGAATCACCTTCTTATTAGACCAATCACAGTGGACGAGATTCAATCGGCTTTATGGGATCTTGGGCTTGATAAGGCCCCTGGGCTTGATGGTTTTTTCCTTTTTTTCTTCTGGTCATATTGGAACATTGTAGGCCACGATGTTGTGCAGGCCATCCTAAGTGCATTCCAATCTAAAAGTATTACTGTTGAGTGGAATCAGACACTTATCACTCTTGTGCCCAAATGCACGGATACTTCCACTCCTCTACTATCGGCCCATCAGTCTATGCACTACCTTGTATAAGGTCTGTTCCCGGTCTTAGCTAATTGATTGAGGGATGTGATACCTCATATTATATCTGTGGAATAGGAGCCTTTATCAGAGGATGCATCATATCGGACAATATTCTCATAGCCTAGGAATTTATACATGATCTTCATAGATCCTCTAGCCGACAAAGTCTTATGGCTGTAAAGCTTGACATGGAACGAGCTTACGATACTGGCTGGGGTTTTCTGCATCGTCTTTCTTAATTTTGGTTTGATGGTCTTTTTATTGACTGGATTATGGCTTGCATCCATAGGCCATCTTTCTTGCTCATTAATGGCTGCCAGACGGACTTCTTCCATTCTGCTGTGGGCTACGCCAAAGATGCCCACTCTCCCCCTTCTTGTTTATCCTTGCTACCGATGATTTATCGCACGTGCTTCACCAGGCACAGTAGGATCTTCGCATTACCCCCTTCATGGTGGTTCGAACGAGCCATCGATCTCATCTCCTTTTTGCTGATGACTGCATCTTGTTGGGCCAGGCTAATGTCCGTAATGCAACCACTTATGCTGCTATTGTACAGGAGTACTGCAGGCCTCTGGGGAAGGTCAACCTAAAAGTCTATGGTATGTTTTAGTCCGAAGACTTCCAGTTCTATGACGGGAGCCATTCTCCATACTTTTGGCATCTTCACTCAGGCTGACTATCGTATTTGGGAATCCCCATCACTGGTAGATGGCCACGATGCTCTGATTACAGCAAGCTGAGTGTCGGGTCCGTGATCGTATCATGGCTGGCAGGTTACATGGTTATCTATGATGGTGAGGATCACTCCTTCGTTCTGTTCTAATTTATCTACTATCCAATGCTGCTATCCGATTACTTGTCTAAGAAGGATAGAGAGATGCTTTAGAGACTTTCTCTGGGCCTCGATGCAGGATGGTCATGGTATTCATTTACATGCATGGGATATTGTTGCATGCCGATCTCTGAAGGAGGCTTTGGTATTCAGTCACTGATTGTGAGGAGAGAGGCTATGCTTGCTAGACACGTCTCGTGGTTCCTTCTGGACCTCACTGCTTTTGGAGCTCCTTTATGCATGCTAGATATGGTGAGTGGACTCTTGACATGAATTTTCAATCCTTCCATGGTTATTCTTTTTCTGGAAGGAGGTTTGCAGTCGCGCCGGCAGTCTTGGATAATATCACTGGATGATTAGAGATGGCTCATCGATGGATGTTGTCTAGCATACATAGATTGCAGAGCTCCCACTCTTCGCACTGGCCTACTTTTATCAGTACCAATGTTCCTAGCCGTATGATAGTATCTGATATGATCTCTCAGGATCTCTGCTCCTGGCATAAACTTATGGTGTTCCAATTTTTTGGTGAGGAGCTAGCTCGTCGGATTCTTCCTATTCCGCTTGTAGTGGCCATAGAGGATACCAGATTATGGAGGAGATCATATCTCTTTAGGGCTCCGACCAAGGATCTTATGAAGATCTATAGGCCATAGCCCTAAGATATGAGGGATACTGCTTGGATATAGAAGCTTCCTATCCATCCAAGCTTCAGCTCTTTATATGGAAGCTTGAGTGGAACTGTCTTCCTACTTGCTCCTTGCTCATGTAGGGGATTGTCCATTCAGGCTACTTGCCCTTTGTGTGGCCAAGGAGGATGAACTACTGATCATGCCATCTTTGATTGTCTAGAGCGAAACAGATTTGGCATATTGTGGGGATACCAGCTTAGGAAGGGGTACGAGCTCATGGCGGACCTTCTTTCTGAGAGACATAAGGATGGATAACAGTAGCAGGGTATCATTGAGCTGCCACACGTACCGATTTGGTTATCACGGAATCAGTTGATCTTCACCGAAGACTTTGTCTCCCCACAGAGGACTCTCGGAAAGCCATATCCTTCTCTGCTGAATACACACTCCATTGCACTGCTCATGATTCTAACAGCTCTAGTCACTAGGGTTCCCTGCTACTTCGTAGCGAACCGGTAGACGATTTTATCTCTTGAGAGCCCCTCCTCCCAGGGTTGTTAAAATTAACTTTGATGGGAGTGTGCGGGCAGATTAACTGGCTCAGCATTTATTATTTAAGGGTCGACGGAGTTATGAGCACGGAAGGAATTGGCCTCCTTGACTCCTCCGGTCCTATGGCGGAGCTTTATACAAGCATGGGTAGGCATTTTCCTATGCTACATGGATCCTTGCACATAGTTCTTTATTGAAGGAGACTCTCTCATGTTATACGTTGGCTCTGACGGGATTTGCTATGGTCATTCTTCAATTAATCCTTTGCTTTTGGACGTCTTATCTATCCTATGGAAGGTCTAAAATTTTCAGATCCAATATATTTATCGAGAAGCCAATTCAGCGATCGATTGGATGTCGGGCTTTGTGATCCATCTTTTTGGTTTTTATTTTAAAAACAGAGAGATTTCTGTTCTATTATACTTAAATAGTTTATATTATACTTATGAACATTCGTTTAAAAAAAAAAAAACCGGCAAGAGAGTGGAGCTGAGCGCTAGATTGGTACTTTGAAGCGTCAAATCTTGTTACAGAAAATTCTTATTTACGGTTCACATATCCAAAAAAAAAAAAAAGGAAAAAAAGGAAAAAAAACGTTAACATTCTTTTGGTCTTAAAAGTGATAATGAAGCATAACTGAGGTGCTGCACAACTCATTGAAATCTATAACATAATTGGAGCTTGGGAAGCTGGCAAAGAATATAGAATTTAGGCCAATAGCATTAGATCAGTTTTACTTTTATTTAATTAGTAAAAAACTCCTGCCGGTGGATANATGAATGGGTTCGAGAACGAAAAAACCTACAAACCATATCGAATGGTATTACAAACTTTGCTTGCTAATAATAAATGGCACGGGCTGGCATGACTCGGCACGAGCCGGCATAGGCTAGCACGGGTCGGCATGGACCAAACCGCATGCCCCGCCATGGTCCGACACACATCGGCACGCCCCGATACACATCGGCATGATACTCATTTTAAAAATAAAACAAATGTTTCTTACCATCTTCCTCAGCTGCCTTTTTTGCACTAGAGTCATTGGGGTGCCCGTACCAGGTGAGTAATTATCTTGTCCAGAGAGAACCAACTCAAAGGCAAAAGGATCATGGTGAGTAGATGTATCAACCTTCAATGATGTGCGGCCATGCGGACCAGTCATCCTTTTTGCAGGTTCTTCAAGCGAAGTACTATCTGAGCTTGCAATCTCTCTCAATTTTCTTAACATCTGCAATGAGAAGCCCCATCTAACTGTTTGAATTTTTGAGCAATTATATCCAACTCTGGTTCACAGCTCAGCTTCATACTTTGTACATTTGAAGGAGGCACCATATCAAGTTTTCTCTAATGAGGATCTATGCAGTCGAGGAGAATAGGCCGACCTTCCATCCTGTACCACATAATCTCATGAGCGCATGGTAAACCATGTGCGTCGAATAGCACGTCCACAAACTGATTCATCAATCCCAGCTGAATTGGCTCGGTTCGCTTGGGCGAGGATATGATTTAATGCTCTTATAGATATAAAACCTCACAGTTCTTTGAATTTAGCAGGCTTGAAGTTATGTTTCATGACCATCAAACTCTTTTCAAATGAGGCTTTAATGTCATTGTGCTGCAACTCAATCAAACTCTGAATTTTTGTTCAAGATGACTCAAAAGATCCTTGGCTTGATCCAAGCTGTCTTTTAAGCCTTGCATGTGCACTTTCAGCCCTAGTAAAGTAAATAAAATTAAATAAAAGTTATATAAAAAAATACGTAATTAAATTATAAATTTCTAAAATGAATCAATTTCTTGTGATACCTATTAGTTGTCACATTTCCGTTGTGCCTACGTGCATCCGTCCACACTGTGATAAATCTTTCCTTGTATTTGCTCAGCCAAGTATCTGACACATACTGTAAATCATCTGGATAGTTACTAAACTCTCTCTGGAGTGCACTCCAGTGATCGTTATACTCATCTTTTGTGCTGGACAATACTAGTATATTCCAAGTCATTATAAACTTATCACATTTCTCCTTCGTTTCAAATAATCTTTTGCACTGGGCCAAAAGATTTCTACTAATATGCCATCTACATAATAAATGTGTTGCCATAAGAAATACCTTTTGAATTGCATTCAATAGAACCAAGTCTCTATCTATGACTATCACCTCAGACAGACCATCAATGTCCATGATATTGCGCAATCTCTCTAGTGCCCATGTATAGTTATCTTTCTGCTCAGAGTCCATGTATACAAAAGCAATAGAAAATGTGAGGTTAATTGATGTCACCCCCACAATCTCTAAGAGAGGAAGATGATATCTGTTCATCTTGTACGTGCATTCCATTATCAAAATACGAGAAAATGCACATAACAAATCTATGCTGCCAGGGTGAGTCCAAAACAAGTCACGCACAGCATCCGACTCAATACAATTCCTATGCCACTCAATGTATTTATCCTCGAATAATTTACCCAGAAGATGTTGCATCTGAGATCTCCCCGCTTTCTCTACAACCTTACACCTCTGTCGTGCATTGTAGATCGTCTTCACTGTCGTAACATTGAGGGCATCCCTTTGCTTCAATGTGGACATATGGCCTTTGGCCAAACTAAAGTCTTCGACATGTCCACTAACAATGAAGTCTCCTGCTTCGATAATCGTTCAGCATATGAGTGCCTCTCGAGATGCTTCGCAGCTGGATGATTGTGCAATTCACAAATGACCATTAACATCCAATCATCTGTAGTGTCTAATTTCTTTCCTCTTAATGCAAAAGGACATCCACACTTCTTAGTGCCACTAGCCCTAGTCTTTAATCCCTTTTTCTTTATGCTTTTACTTCTGCAGGTATTACTCCTCTTGTAAGCAAGTACAATTCTTGGTTTCTTGCTATCAGTACCCGAATTAGAAGTTTTAATAATAACAACAAATCCATTCCTCCTCCCAGCTTTCTGACACCAATTACACAAGTCTTCTCTACTTTTGAATATCTACACAATAAATAGTTTAATGTCAGTAGAAAATTTTACACATTGCTCAGTCAACTAATAAAATAATTGCAATCAAAATTATCAGACCTCGTAAGTTATAAATTTATTTGTGTAATCCATCACATATTCAGAGCCAATCATGCTGCCTTCGGTTGAAGCATCGTCCTACACGGTCAAAAAATAATCAATTTAAATCCTAACCCTAAACCCTAAACTACCTAAACCCCCCTTGTTCGGCCCTGTTTCGCCAAACAGGGGCCCTCTGTTCGGCCGGGATGGCCCGAACAGAGGGTTGGCCGAACAGGGGCCTTCTGTTCAGTCACACATGGCCGAACAGAGGCTTTCTATTCGGCCCTCCATGGCTGAACAGAAGGCCTCTGTTCGGCCAGGATGGGTCGAACATAAGGCCTCTGTTCGGCCCTGTGTGGCCGAACATAAGGCCCTGTTCGGCTAGGATGGGCCAAACATAAGGTTTATGTTCGCCAACCAGGGCTGAATAGAAGGCCTCTGTTCGGCCTATGTGGCCAACAAAACATGGATCGTGAAAAAAAATCAATATAACTTAAAAAATGAACCTTTGCGTTCGTAGATCCTTCCAAATCGCTAGTTGCTTGTCCATTGTTCAATTGAGGGTTGAAATCTCTTCAGACAAAGACCTCAATGGATTGAGCAAATTTTTTTTCAGATCATTGGGAGGAGGGAGGGGGAGGGGGGGTGGGTGTACGATTGGAGGGGGGGCTATTTTTGTTGAGGGGTGTAGAGAGTAAAAATAGGGGCATTTTGGTCTAATTTTATAAGGGTAAAATTGAGGTTTTTTTTGTTAAGTGGGGGGTGCATTAAGCAATTCGAGCGATGCAAATAGAAGTTCCTAGAATGAATGGAAAGATTTGGCTTATAGAGTGGAGAAAATAAAAATGAGAGTGGGGCAGAACAAAGAGGAGGGGTGAAAGGATCAATTGATGATTGCCGATGATGCTCTTTTATAAGCAATGAAGATGCATCGACTCTGTATGTGATCTGCGTTAACTACTCGTCTTACTCTGCAGATCAAGTTTGTTCATTTCAAAGTTCAAATCGCAGCTTTAAAAATATCGCACGATTTTCTTTGGTCCGCCACTGCTTTAAATTTCGTGTAATTCCTGGGTTAAATCTTAAAAAATCCATTTTGAGCTCGTTTCAAGTTCGATTTAAGTGTTGTTTGTACCGTTAGACTCCTAAAATCGAGCTCTTCAAGTTGGCAGGATTTGTTTTCTAAAAATATTATATAAAAGTATCAAATTTAAAAGAATAATAATAATTTAGTATATAAATCAATACTTTTATGGCTAGTATTTATGTACTTATCACTTCCTATAACTTAAATCTTACTTGTCCTTGAGTAAACTAGAAAATCTAGCAATATGTACGAAATCGATTCAAGAAGTGATAGTTATCTTACTATTCTAAGATCAGTAGATATCCGGCTAGACCATAAAGAGGTACTTCATAAGATTATCAAGTTCACCCATTTATTGATGGAGTGAATTTCATAGAAATTTATAGAGTTCTTCCTTCACCAACTTTCTACGTCACTCTTTAAGTCCTCTAACTTAATTTGGGTTGGATGAAGTGTCTTCTTCAATTTAGTCTCCTCTCCATCTTTTTTTTTTTAAAGTCAGTGCAATGTCCTAACCCCTTGCTTTCTAGTTGATCCTTGTAGTGAGCTTTAGGCCAATGACTCCCAAGCCAGTGAGCTTTAAGGCATTAGGTGTAAAATACCCCTCGGGCTTACTGACTCGAGTCAAAAAGGCTTCGGGTTAAGGTGACTCTATTTAGATTTCTTCAAATTCTCACCTTTTTACGCAAACAATATCACTTGCTTAGGTAATAGGGACCGGTTACTCAGTGAAAGATGCTGAGAACCTACTTTATTAATATTAAACTTTAAGAAGAATTTGATACATTCTTTGACATTTCTACCTATACCCTCATCAATTAGATTTCTTATCAAGATCAATGGTTAGAAGGTCTAAAATCACTCTAATTTTTTTTTTTTGGCTTACACCCAATCTTTTACTAGGTTTCCTTAATAATTTGCCCCTCAATATCTCTAAAATTATCTAAGCCATTAATCATTCATCAATTAGAATGCTCGATTAACTTCAAATCGAGACACAATTTGGTATATTACACTAATTAATTTTAGTCATACTCAAGGACTTAGATTAATTTAATTATTCTTTTTCCTGCCAAACTTAGTTTTCTATTATGCTAAAAAAATTGCAAGAAAGGTGTTGGCCCAGATGACAACTCAAGAGGGGGGAGGGGGTGAATTGGATTCTTAAAAATTTTGGCGCTTAAAAATAATTTCATAAAGTGATAGTGCATAAGGATAAATGCAATGAGTGCGGTATTAAGAATGCAAATCAGTGTATGAAGATAGAGTAAAGAGAAAGAGAGACAAGCACAACAAACACAAGAAATTTATAGTGGTTCGGTATTAGCTACACCTACATCCACTCCCAAGCAACTCTTGGGCCCACACTATAATCCCCCTAATTATAGCCGAATTGTTTTGCAAGCTCACAACTCAAACTTGTCAGGATCACAATGAACCCAGTCGGTTTTCATAGGATCACTAGCACAAAATCTATTACAAGCTTTCTAACTTGCACAAGGCCAAACTACCTCACCTGATTCAATCCCATGATTGAATCAGTAACCAAATGTTTTAATAGTAAGGTTACAACATAAATAAAGCTCCTTAAATAAGCAAATAAGCAATATAAACAAGATAGAAATAGAAGAGCCTAGTTTAGAAGAATTCTGAAGTTGAGCTTTTCTTCTTTTCTTCTTTTCCTCTGAGATGATCTTTCTCAAGTTGGACTTGAAGCTTTGGAAGATTCGTTGATAAAAAGGCTTTTGAAGAACTAGAATCTCTTCTTCTTCTTTCTATTTGATGGAAATCCTTCAAGATTGGCTTTTGAATGCCTTGGATTTCTCTAAACTCTTTTCGAATACTTAGGATTTCAAATTTAAACTTTTTCTTTTTGATTTTTCTCTATTTGTTCTCTTTTTCCTCTTCTTTAAAACGGTCGGTTGGCTACTTTTTATAATCTCTTCTTAATCCTCTTTTTGAAGAAAATTAGCCGTTAAAAGTACTTGTGGATGAGTTTAGTACGAAAGAAAAAAGAGCTTTTGAGGTTTATTAGAGAAAAGACAAGGTTTTAGAGTCGTTTCTGACATTTCAGAAATCCGTCTCTAACAGGTTAGAGCCGACTCTATTCTTTCTATATACACATCCAAGTAGAATGCTGCAGCAACGTGCATTTACGCATGGTGAAACCATGCCATCGCTTCTTCTTGGGCTCTCTCTCTCTCATTTTATGATGTGAAGTGGGTCTAATTCATGCTGCATGTAGATGGGATTCATCTGATCAATTGTCTCCAAACCTGTCTTGGGATATCGGCTTGATACTTTAATCTGTACCTTGCTCCTATTTGATAAGCTAAATATTTGAAGCAGGAGTTTGTGATCTAGAAGAAATCAAATAAGAAAACAAACCAAAAATTAAGAAACACTAAATCTTCACCTTACGCTTCTGGTGGCCGAACCAAACTGGAGGCCTCCAGAGCACTGTACTCCAAACTGGAAATCAAAAACCATCAACTCTTTTGAGCAACCGGCGGAAAGCCCACCTCACATTTCATCAAGAAAACAAAAGGAGAACGCAACTCAAGGGAAAGAAATCTAAACAAGGGAAAGAAATCCAAACAGAGCTTCCAGCACTACGTTTTTGGCAGAAACTTAAGACTATCTGAATCAAACTTCTTGTGCACCATCGATAATCTCTCTTTCATGCGGTGTGGTTGTGGTTTGTGAGCCAACGCTACCGAGGGTCAGATCGGATCCCTGAAGCTTTTCGTCCATGACTGCGTCCAATGTCCGAGCCATCTCAGGGCTCAGATGATTCCTCCAATCCCCCACCTTCCCTGTCCGAAAGTAACAAGAGTTTAGTATGGTGGTAATCTCTTCCACCACCCCTTCCTTCTCCTCCTCCAAGGAGAAGGGACATCCCAAAAACTCCGCCAACCTTTTCGCCTTCGCCACCGGATCCTCCATCAACTCCTCATACTTCAAGAAGAACACCTTCTCAGGCCTTCTCAAGGCCTCCCTCCAGTACTCCAGAATATGGTCCCACTCCGGCCCCCAGGAGGAGTTCCCTCGGCACACCATCTCGAAGACCGTGGCGAGCGACAGGGACTCCGTCGTCGCCGACATCGGCCACGTCGTCTTCTTGCTGCGATGCAACGACTTGATGAAATGCCACAAAGAGACCACCCGGTCTTTGGGGTCCCGGCAAGCATATATAATTCGGCAGTCGGACGCTCTGATCGAGTCCGGCAACACAGAGTACGGCAAGTGGGTGCTGAGGAGCCGAGGGGATGGGAGGGCCTCGATCTTGGAAGCTTGGCCGGTGGCAAAGAACTCCTCCAGGTAGTGGACGCAGTTGTGGGGGTTGAGGCTGAGGAGAGGGTGGCGAGCAAAGGAGTACTGGCTTCGAGCATGGTGGCGAAGATGAGTGCTTTGAGCCATGTGGTGCCGGCCTTGGGCAAGGTGACCAGGAGGAGGTCAGTGGGACGAGGCTTGAAGTGGTCTTGGACGGCCAAGGCTCCCCGGAGGTGGACTTGATCAGGGATCCAAAAGCCCTTGTACTTTCGAAGGGAGAAGGGTTGCCAGCCTTGCTCTAGTGGAAGGGCAGAGATGAGGTCGTCGTACTCCTGTGGAAGCTCTGGCAGAAGCTTTGAAACATGTGATGCTTTGGAGCTACTGGAATTAGATGGATCACTGGCCATGAGAGGAAGGAGGAAGCTACAGGGGGTCTGAAGAGCAGAGACACACCAGAGAGAATCAAAGAGATTGGCTTGTCCATACCATGTACCCATCTTTGGGTAGAATAAATAAATGCAGACTTCATTGCAGGGATGGCAACGGCCGGGGACAGCCGCGGCAGCCTCTACCGGTCCCGTCCCGTCCCGTTGAGAAAAATCTTTTCGTTCCCCTACCCCATTAAGTAGTTATGACAAGGATGGGATACCCGACCCGAATAAACGGATGCGTATTTAATCATTTAAATAAAAAATTATTTTATTAAATTTATAATTTACTAAAAGTTTAAAAAAAATTACTAATTGGGGGTAAAATCGTTATTGCATTGATAGTCATGCGAGGAGGCTAAGACCGACCCCATCCCTTCGCCCCCTATGATGTCCCCGGGTTTCCGGAGCTCGGCTCTCCCGAGCTTCCTATAGCTCGTCTTCCCCGAGCTTCCCATAGCTCGTCTTCTTCCGGACTTCCGTGGCTTAGCTCCCCCGAGCTTCCCATAGCTCGTCTTCCCCGAGCTTCCGTAGCTCGGCTCCCCGAGCTTCCCATAGCTCGTCTCTCCGAGGCTCGTCCCCCGAGCTAGCTCGAGCTTCCCTCGAGCTTCCCATAGCTCGTCCTTCCCCGAGCTTCCGCTAGCTCGGCTCCCTCGAGCTTCCCATAGCTCGTCTTCTCCGGGCTCCCGTAGCTCGGCTCCCCCGAGCTTCCCATAGCTCGTCTTCCCGAGCTCCCGTAGCTCGGCTCCCTCGAGCTTTCCATAGCTCGTCTTCTCCGGGCTCCCGTAGCTCGGCTCCCCTGAGCTTCCTATAGCTCGGCTTCCCCGAGCTTCCATAGCTCGGCTCTCCCGAGCTCTCCACAGCTCGGTTTTCTTCGAGCTTCTGTAGCTCGGCTTCACTGAGCGATCCACGATCCAATACTCACCTAGGCCTATCGTAACAGCGTCCCAGGCAAGGAATCATGTCGAGGAGTGGTCTAGAACCTATCACGGCTACCTGGGGCCCATGCACCTATCAGATCTCAAGCCGTCAAGGAGCTCTCCTAGCCATCAATCCCCTAACGAATAAGATACGGATCCCAACGGCCCCACAACGGCCTGATTCGATCCATCTCTGTATCCTAACAACCTTCGAACCTTCCAGAAGGCGCTCAAGATACAGGTGACAACCTATAAATACGACACTCCCAGATTCTCTCAGGTATGCGCTCACTCTCACTCTCACTCTTCCACTCTCCCCAGCTGCTCGTCGGTGCTCCCCCCTAGAGCTCCCGATCGGCCGTCCCTGGAGAGACTCCTCGGAGAGATCCACCTCCTCATTTTCTGATTGATCGCCAATTTTCCCACTGACTTGAGCGTCGGAGAGTCTTCCGTGGAGGGCCACCCCCAACGCCTCTCGCGTGAGGACTTCTGTGCAGGTCTGCCCCAGGAGATCGACTGTGCCTGAGTCGGAGGACGGATTCGGTGGCAAAAGATTGGCGCTAGAGGAAGGGCCTCAAGTCCCGTTAAAACTTGAAGAAAGGAGATAAGGATCTCGATCTGGAGTAGAACCTCTCTAATGGCCAATCGAAAAGAGCGACCTCTGAAGCCCAAGATCAGGCCGCTTCCCAGAGACCTGATCCGGTGAGTAGTGTAGCGCCACAGCCTCCACCAATTGAAACCCCGTCGTCGCCAGCTATCCCGGTGACCCAGGACCAGTTCGCCTCACTGGTCCAACAAGTCCAGGCCCTGACCCACCTGGTCCAGGAGCGCTTCGCAGCTCCTCCCGCTCTGCACCTTCATAAGGAGGCCGTGATTCCTTCTTCGCCGGTGACTTCCTCCCCCGGTCCGCATGAAGCCGCGGACCCCCCACATCGACCCAGAGGGGACAAACCAGTCCCGCGAAGCGGCTACGACAGGGATCCTCCCATATCTCGGCGAGCCCGGACCCTCTCCCTAGTGTCCTCCCACCATGATTCGACGCCGTCCCTGCGCTCCCCTTGCCCAGCTCCTCCTCTTACCGCTGAAGAGGAGATCCGTCGACAGATCAGGGAGATGCGCCAGGAGCTGGACGCCGCCAGGCAGGCCCATCCGCCTCAGCCCAAAGCGGAGCAGGGCATCCCTTTCTCCAAAGGGATCATGGAGGAAGTGATTCCCTCCCATGTCAAGCTACTAGCCGTCGAACCCTACCACGGCTCTTCTGACCCGGACGACCATCTCAGCAGCTTCCGGTCAATAATGATGTTCCACGGAGCATCCGACGCAATCCTCTGCCGCGCTTTCCCCTCCACCCTGAGAGAATCTGCCCGAACCTGGTTCAATGCCTTGAAGCCAGGTTCCATTGATTCATTTGACGAGCTGAGTCGTCTTTTTATTGGCCAGTTCGTCAGCAGCCGCCGCCACCGACGGAGATCTGACTCTCTCTCCGAAGTCAAGCAGAGAGAGGGGGAGTCCTTGAGAAGTTATCTTGGCCATTTCAATAAGGCCATGTTGGAGGTGGACTACCTTAATCATGAGGTGGCTATGTCCGCCTTGGCGGGGGGAGTCTCAAAGGAAAGCGACTTCTACCTAAAAAATATTGGGGGAACGGGATGACCCAGCAACAGAAACACCTAAAAAATATATAAAAAGTAAACAAAATGATTTAAGAGTCATTTAAGGATGAGTAAGGGACATTTAATTAATACCTCCATAAAATGATTGCCATTTACAAATGCTACTGCAATGTCTTTGTGGGATAGAGGAAAAAAGGCACCGATCGAAGAGGTAGGAATGTAAGACATTGTTGCAAAGAGAGGTGGTATAGGACAACATTATGGCAGGACGCTATAAGGTGCTCCATATCCGGCAACATCATCCATCGGTCAGATGGTGGATAATTCTCAAAACATGATAATGCATGAGCGATATCGTCAAACCTCCCTTCGACAACAAATAAAGTGCGATAGTGCTCTGAATGACATTGCAACTCATATAATAAATCCTTCCTAACACAGAGCCAATCCTCCTCTCCAAATCCCAGCAAGTCAGCTATTGCTATGAATCCGCAGTTGCCATCAGCTTTTACATCCTTGATATGCTGAATGAACAGCCTCAACCCATCTGGAATTTGATCAATATAGATTGTTGGCTTATATGAATGGGTTCGAGAACGAAAAACCTACAAACCATATCGAATGGTATTACAAACTTTTGCTTGCTAATAATAAATGGCACGGGCTGGCATGACTCGGCACGAGCCGGCATAGGCTAGCACGGGTCGGCATGGACCAAACCGCATGCCCCGCCATGGTCCGACACACATCGGCACGCCCCGATACACATCGGCATGATACTCATTTTTAAAAATAAAACAAATGTTTCTTACCATCTTCCTCAGCTGCCTTTTTTGCACTAGAGTCATTGGGGTGCCCGTACCAGGTGAGTAATTATCTTGTCCAGAGAGAACCAACTCAAAGGCAAAAGGATCATGGTGAGTAGATGTATCAACCTTCAATGATGTGCGGCCATGCGGACCAGTCATCCTTTTTGCAGGTTCTTCAAGCGAAGTACTATCTGAGCTTGCAATCTCTCTCAATTTTCTTAACATCTGCAATTGAGAAGCCCCATCTAACTGTTTGAATTTTTGAGCAATTATATCCAACTCTGGTTCACAGCTCAGCTTCATACTTTGTACATTTGAAGGAGGCACCATATCAAGTTTTCTCTAATGAGGATCTATGCAGTCGAGGAGAATAGGCCGACCTTCCATCCTGTACCACATAATCTCATGAGCGCATGGTAAACCATGTGTGCGTCGAATAGCACGTCCACAAACTGATTCATCAATCCCAGCTGAATTGGCTCGGTTCGCTTGGGCGAGGATATGATTTAATGCTCTTATAGATATAAAACCTCACAGTTCTTTGAATTTAGCAGGCTTGAAGTTATGTTTCATGACCATCAAACTCTTTTCAAA
The DNA here is from genome assembly GCA_900491605.1 of Calamus simplicifolius. Classification (NCBI taxonomy): domain Eukaryota; kingdom Viridiplantae; phylum Streptophyta; class Magnoliopsida; order Arecales; family Arecaceae; genus Calamus; species Calamus simplicifolius. Next base: position 711,255 of record UESW01004456.1, read on the forward strand.
TGAGGCTTTAATGTCATTGTGCTGCAACTCAATCAAACTCTGAATTTTTGTTCAAGATGACTCAAAAGATCCTTGGCTTGATCCAAGCTGTCTTTTAAGCCTTGCATGTGCACTTTCAGCCCTAGTAAAGTAAATAAAATTAAATAAAAGTTATATAAAAAAATACGTAATTAAATTATAAATTTCTAAAATGAATCAATTTCTTGTGATACCTATTAGTTGTCACATTTCCGTTGTGCCTACGTGCATCCGTCCACACTGTGATAAATCTTTCCTTGTATTTGCTCAGCCAAGTATCTGACACATACTGTAAATCATCTGGATAGTTACTAAACTCTCTCTGGAGTGCACTCCAGTGATCGTTATACTCATCTTTTGTGCTGGACAATACTAGTATATTCCAAGTCATTATAAACTTATCACATTTCTCCTTCGTTTCAAATAATCTTTTGCACTGGGCCAAAAGATTTCTACTAATATGCCATCTACATAATAAATGTGTTGCCATAAGAAATACCTTTTGAATTGCATTCAATAGAACCAAGTCTCTATCTATGACTATCACCTCAGACAGACCATCAATGTCCATGATATTGCGCAATCTCTCTAGTGCCCATGTATAGTTATCTTTCTGCTCAGAGTCCATGTATACAAAAGCAATAGAAAATGTGAGGTTAATTGATGTCACCCCCACAATCTCTAAGAGAGGAAGATGATATCTGTTCATCTTGTACGTGCATTCCATTATCAAAATACGAGAAAATGCACATAACAAATCTATGCTGCCAGGGTGAGTCCAAAACAAGTCACGCACAGCATCCGACTCAATACAATTCCTATGCCACTCAATGTATTTATCCTCGAATAATTTACCCAGAAGATGTTGCATCTGAGATCTCCCCGCTTTCTCTACAACCTTACACCTCTGTCGTGCATTGTAGATCGTCTTCACTGTCGTAACATTGAGGGCATCCCTTTGCTTCAATGTGGACATATGGCCTTTGGCCAAACTAAAGTCTTCGACATGTCCACTAACAATGAAGTCTCCTGCTTCGATAATCGTTCAGCATATGAGTGCCTCTCGAGATGCTTCGCAGCTGGATGATTGTGCAATTCACAAATGACCATTAACATCCAATCATCTGTAGTGTCTAATTTCTTTCCTCTTAATGCAAAAGGACATCCACACTTCTTAGTGCCACTAGCCCTAGTCTTTAATCCCTTTTTCTTTATGCTTTTACTTCTGCAGGTATTACTCCTCTTGTAAGCAAGTACAATTCTTGGTTTCTTGCTATCAGTACCCGAATTAGAAGTTTTAATAATAACAACAAATCCATTCCTCCTCCCAGCTTTCTGACACCAATTACACAAGTCTTCTCTACTTTTGAATATCTACACAATAAATAGTTTAATGTCAGTAGAAAATTTTACACATTGCTCAGTCAACTAATAAAATAATTGCAATCAAAATTATCAGACCTCGTAAGTTATAAATTTATTTGTGTAATCCATCACATATTCAGAGCCAATCATGCTGCCTTCGGTTGAAGCATCGTCCTACACGGTCAAAAAATAATCAATTTAAATCCTAACCCTAAACCCTAAACTACCTAAACCCCCCTTGTTCGGCCCTGTTTCGCCAAACAGGGGCCCTCTGTTCGGCCGGGATGGCCCGAACAGAGGGTTGGCCGAACAGGGGCCTTCTGTTCAGTCACACATGGCCGAACAGAGGCTTTCTATTCGGCCCTCCATGGCTGAACAGAAGGCCTCTGTTCGGCCAGGATGGGTCGAACATAAGGCCTCTGTTCGGCCCTGTGTGGCCGAACATAAGGCCCTGTTCGGCTAGGATGGGCCAAACATAAGGTTTATGTTCGCCAACCAGGGCTGAATAGAAGGCCTCTGTTCGGCCCTATGTGGCCAACAAAACATGGATCGTGAAAAAAAATCAATATAACTTAAAAAATGAACCTTTGCGTTCGTAGATCCTTCCAAATCGCTAGTTGCTTGTCCATTGTTCAATTGAGGGTTGAAATCTCTTCAGACAAAGACCTCAATGGATTGAGCAAATTTTTTTTCAGATCATTGGGAGGAGGGAGGGGGAGGGGGGGTGGGTGTACGATTGGAGGGGGGGCTATTTTTGTTGAGGGGTGTAGAGAGTAAAAATAGGGGCATTTTGGTCTAATTTTATAAGGGTAAAATTGAGGTTTTTTTTGTTAAGTGGGGGGTGCATTAAGCAATTCGAGCGATGCAAATAGAAGTTCCTAGAATGAATGGAAAGATTTGGCTTATAGAGTGGAGAAAATAAAAATGAGAGTGGGGCAGAACAAAGAGGAGGGGTGAAAGGATCAATTGATGATTGCCGATGATGCTCTTTTATAAGCAATGAAGATGCATCGACTCTGTATGTGATCTGCGTTAACTACTCGTCTTACTCTGCAGATCAAGTTTGTTCATTTCAAAGTTCAAATCGCAGCTTTAAAAATATCGCACGATTTTCTTTGGTCCGCCACTGCTTTAAATTTCGTGTAATTCCTGGGTTAAATCTTAAAAAATCCATTTTGAGCTCGTTTCAAGTTCGATTTAAGTGTTGTTTGTACCGTTAGACTCCTAAAATCGAGCTCTTCAAGTTGGCAGGATTTGTTTTCTAAAAATATTATATAAAAGTATCAAATTTAAAAGAATAATAATAATTTAGTATATAAATCAATACTTTTATGGCTAGTATTTATGTACTTATCACTTCCTATAACTTAAATCTTACTTGTCCTTGAGTAAACTAGAAAATCTAGCAATATGTACGAAATCGATTCAAGAAGTGATAGTTATCTTACTATTCTAAGATCAGTAGATATCCGGCTAGACCATAAAGAGGTACTTCATAAGATTATCAAGTTCACCCATTTATTGATGGAGTGAATTTCATAGAAATTTATAGAGTTCTTCCTTCACCAACTTTCTACGTCACTCTTTAAGTCCTCTAACTTAATTTGGGTTGGATGAAGTGTCTTCTTCAATTTAGTCTCCTCTCCATCTTTTTTTTTTTAAAGTCAGTGCAATGTCCTAACCCCTTGCTTTCTAGTTGATCCTTGTAGTGAGCTTTAGGCCAATGACTCCCAAGCCAGTGAGCTTTAAGGCATTAGGTGTAAAATACCCCTCGGGCTTACTGACTCGAGTCAAAAAGGCTTCGGGTTAAGGTGACTCTATTTAGATTTCTTCAAATTCTCACCTTTTTACGCAAACAATATCACTTGCTTAGGTAATAGGGACCGGTTACTCAGTGAAAGATGCTGAGAACCTACTTTATTAATATTAAACTTTAAGAAGAATTTGATACATTCTTTGACATTTCTACCTATACCCTCATCAATTAGATTTCTTATCAAGATCAATGGTTAGAAGGTCTAAAATCACTCTAATTTTTTTTTTTTGGCTTACACCCAATCTTTTACTAGGTTTCCTTAATAATTTGCCCCTCAATATCTCTAAAATTATCTAAGCCATTAATCATTCATCAATTAGAATGCTCGATTAACTTCAAATCGAGACACAATTTGGTATATTACACTAATTAATTTTAGTCATACTCAAGGACTTAGATTAATTTAATTATTCTTTTTCCTGCCAAACTTAGTTTTCTATTATGCTAAAAAAATTGCAAGAAAGGTGTTGGCCCAGATGACAACTCAAGAGGGGGGAGGGGGTGAATTGGATTCTTAAAAATTTTGGCGCTTAAAAATAATTTCATAAAGTGATAGTGCATAAGGATAAATGCAATGAGTGCGGTATTAAGAATGCAAATCAGTGTATGAAGATAGAGTAAAGAGAAAGAGAGACAAGCACAACAAACACAAGAAATTTATAGTGGTTCGGTATTAGCTACACCTACATCCACTCCAAGCAACTCTTGGGCCCACACTATAATCCCCCTAATTATAGCCGAATTGTTTTGCAAGCTCACAACTCAAACTTGTCAGGATCACAATGAACCCAGTCGGTTTTCATAGGATCACTAGCACAAAATCTATTACAAGCTTTCTAACTTGCACAAGGCCAAACTACCTCACCTGATTCAATCCCATGATTGAATCAGTAACCAAATGTTTTAATAGTAAGGTTACAACATAAATAAAGCTCCTTAAATAAGCAAATAAGCAATATAAACAAGATAGAAATAGAAGAGCCTAGTTTAGAAGAATTCTGAAGTTGAGCTTTTCTTCTTTTCTTTTTCCTCTGAGATGATCTTTCTCAAGTTGGACTTGAAGCTTTGGAAGATTCGTTGATAAAAAGGCTTTTGAAGAACTAGGAATCTCTTCTTCTTCTTTCTATTTGATGGAAATCCTTCAAGATTGGCTTTTGAATGCCTTGGATTTCTCTAAACTCTTTTTCGAATACTTAGGATTTCAAATTTAAACTTTTTCTTTTTGATTTTTCTCTATTTGTTCTCTCTTTTTCCTCTTCTTTAAAACGGTCGGTTGGCTACTTTTTATAATCTCTTCTTAATCCTTTTTTGAAGAAAATTAGCCGTTAAAAGTACTTGTGGATGAGTTTAGTACGAAAGAAAAAAGAGCTTTTGAGGTTTATTAGAAAAAAAGACAAGGTTTTAGAGTCGACTCTATTCTTTCTATATACACATCCAAGTAGAATGCTGCAGCAACGTGCATTTACGCATGGTGAAACCATGCCATCGCTTCTTCTTGGGCTCTCTCTCTCTCATTTTATGATGTGAAGTGGGTCTAATTCATGCTGCATGTAGATGGGATTCATCTGATCAATTGTCTCCAAACCTGTCTTGGGATATCGGCTTGATACTTTAATCTGTACCTTGCTCCTATTTGATAAGCTAAATATTTGAAGCAGGAGTTTGTGATCTAGAAGAAATCAAATAAGAAAACAAACCAAAAATTAAGAAACACTAAATCTTCACCTTACGCTTCTGGTGGCCGAACCAAACTGGAGGCCTCCAGAGCACTGTACTCCAAACTGGAAATCAAAAACCATCAACTCTTTTGAGCAACCGGCGAAAAGCCCACCTCACATTTCATCAAGAAAACAAAAGGAGAACGCAACTCAAGGGAAAGAAATCTAAACAAGGGAAAGAAATCCAAACAGAGCTTCCAGCACTACGTTTTTGGCAGAAACTTAAGACTATCTGAATCAAACTTCTTGTGCACCATCGATAATCTCTCTTTCATGCGGTGTGGTTGTGGTTTGTGAGCCAACGCTACCGAGGGTCAGATCGGATCCCTGAAGCTTTTCGTCCATGACTGCGTCCAATGTCCGAGCCATCTCAGGGCTCAGATGATTCCTCCAATCCCCCACCTTCCCTGTCCGAAAGTAACAAGAGTTTAGTATACTGAAGACCGAGGCCTGGTCACCGCTCTTGTTCACCTCCAGTTTGCTCAGGTTATCAAAGCTACACAGCCTTATAATCTCTTCCACCACCCCTTCCTTCTCCTCCTCCAAGGAGAAGGGACATCCCAAAAACTCCGCCAACCTTTTCGCCTTCGCCACCGGATCCTCCATCAACTCCTCATACTTCAAGAAGAACACCTTCTCAGGCCTTCTCAAGGCCTCCCTCCAGTACTCCAGAATATGGTCCCACTCCGGCCCCCAGGAGGAGTTCCCTCGGCACACCATCTCGAAGACCGTGGCGAGCGACAGGGACTCCGTCGTCGCCGACATCGGCCACGTCGTCTTCTTGCTGCGAAGCCACGACGAGATGAAATGCCACGCAGAGACCACCGTCTTTGGGGTCCCGGCAAGCATATATAATTCGGCAGTCGGACGCTCTGATCGAGTCCGGCAACACAGAGTACGGCATGTGGGTGTTGAGGAGCCGAGGGGAAGGGAGGTCCTCGATCTTGGAAGCTTGGCCGGTGGCAAACAACTCCTCCAGCTGGTGGACGCAGTTGTGGGGGTTGAGGCTGAGGAGAGGGTGGCGAGCAAAGGAGTACTGGCTTCGAGTCATGGTGGCGAAGATGAGTGCTTTGAGCCATGTGGTGCCGGCCTTGGGCAAGGTGACCAGGAGGAGGTCAGTGGGACGAGGCTTGAAGTGGTCTTGGACGGCCAAGGCTCCCCGGAGGTGGACTTGATCAGGGATCCAAAAGCCCTTGTACTTTCGAAGGGAGACCGGTTGCCAGCCTTGCTCTAGTGGAAGGGCAGAGATGAGGTCGTCGTACTCCTGTGGAAGCTCTGGCAGAAGCTTTGAAAAATGTGATGCTAGGGAGCTACTGGAATTGGATGGATCACTGGCCATGAGAGGAAGGAGGAAGCTACAGGGGGTCTGAAGAGCAGAGACACACCAGAGAGAATCAAAGAGATTGGCTTGTCCATACCATGTACCCATCTTTGGGCAGAATAAATAAATGCAGACTTGATTGCAGGAATGGCATCCGCCGGGGACAGCCCGGGCAACCTCTGCCAGTCCCGTCCCGTCCCGTTGAGAAAAATCTTCTCGTTCCCCTATCCCATTAAGTAGTTATGACAAGGATGGGATACCCGACCCGAATAAACGGATGCGTATAACCCATAGGGGCTTTAAGCAGTTGTTTCCATTCAATCTATTAGCGATAAAAGTAATAAATTTTAAAAAATAAAATAATAATTATTAATTAATTTAAATAGAAAAAAAACTTAAAAAATCTTAAATGTTTCTTATTATCCTCTTCTCGTAAGAAGAATAAATATTATCTATCTTTAATAAAAGTACAGATCATACTCGAAGATCATGGCTCATCCTTTTTAAGAATAAATAAGATCTAAGTTTATCTTCATTGAAAAAATTTTACCTCTAGAGTACAACTCGTATCCTTCGATCACAGCTTATCCTGGAGCCTAAGCTATCATCTTCAAAGGAAACAATAAAATAGCATAAATAAGTTTTATTTCTTAATAAAAAGAGTACATAATAAAAAAAAATCATAATTTACTCCTGCTTCATGAGAAGATTGTTATTTGCTTTCTGAGATAATGGTTATCTACTTTCCGAGATAGAAAAATGGTTGTTTGTCGAGACTGTGGATGGTTGGTGGATAGAGAACGAATGGGGATTTCTATTTGCACCGCTCGTATTGCTCAATGCATTCCCATTTAAATTATTTTTTTTACTCTCTGCACCCCCATAAAAAAATTATATTCCTAAACTACCCCTTCCTACACCCCCTCCCCCCAAATTAGTCTGCACCCCCTCTCCCTCAACGCACCACCCCATTCCCCTCTTCCCTCTCTCCCTGCTCCTTCCTCGGTACAACAGCTGGCATCTCAGCGATCTTCTTCCCCGACACCGGCAGCAAGCAGCGGCGTCCCTGGCATCGGCTAGTAGCGGCATCCTCGACACCTTCTTCTCCGGCACCGGCAGCATGAAGCGGCGATGAGTTTCCTAAACCCACCGCCTCTGCCTCTCTTGCCTCCCTTGCCTCTGCCCCCCTCCCTCACCTCCGCCCCCCTCCATCCCTCCCTTCGGCCTCCTTCATCCCCTCCACCCTCCTCCGGCAAGAACAGCTGGGCTGACTCTCTATTCGACTTATTAGGGCCGAACAAAGATCACTCTGTTCGGCCCATGCAAAGAGCATCTTGTTCGGCCCCGTTGGGCCGAACAACATGTGATTTAAAATTTTTTTAATTTTTTTAATTTATTATATGTACTTTTATAAAAAATAATTTATTATATAAGTAGTTTTTTAAAAAATTGATATTTAGTAAAATTTTTAAATTAATATAATCAATTTATAAATTTAATCAAATTAATTTTTTTAAATTATTATATAAGTATATTTAATAAATTAGATATTTAGTAAAATAAATAAAATTTTAATTTATTATATAAGTAGTTTTAAAAAAATTTGGTAATTTATTATAAATAGTTTTAAAAAAATTTGATATTTAGTGAAATTTTTATTGATATATAATCAATTTTTTAATTTTTTTTTTAAAATTATTATATAAGTAGATTAGACATTTAGTAAATAAATAATTTTAAATTTTATATAAGTAGTTTTTTTTTGGTTTTTTATAGTTTTTTTGTAGTTTTTAAATTGATAATTTTTTTTTTTTTAGTATATTATATAAAATTTTATTTTTTTTTATCTAAGTAGTTTTTTAAAAAATTGGTAATTTATTATAAAAGTAGTTTTCAAAAAATTTGATATTTAGGAAAATTTTAAATTGATACCTCCAATTTATCAATTTAATCAAATTAATTTTTTTATTATTAGGTAGATTTATTTTAGATATTTAGTAAATAAATTTTTTTTATAATTAGTTTTAAAATTATTTATTTATATATAAGTATTTTTTGATATTTAGTAAAATTTTTAAATCAATTATAATTTAAAAACTTTCTTAAGTTATTACATAAGTAGTTTAAAAAAATGATATTTAGTAAATATTTATATTTAATAAATTGATTATTTAGTAAATATTTATATATCTTATTATGTTATTTTAATAAAAAAACTGTATAAACGGTATAGTTTAGTTTTTCGAGAAAAAATTTGGACATACTCAAATCTTGTGGATTAATGCTGATTAATGCCATGTTTAAGATATGGATGTTGGTCCCTCACGAGTTAGACCCACATCATCAATCCAAGAGATTCGTGGCAGGCATGCTGAGCCTGAGGATTTCATTGCACCATCGCTCCCAGCTGAGCTAGTAGACGAGGACATCCCAGCTATGGATGTTGAAGATGAAGCGGATGGGCCATATCTAGGCGGTTCCAGAGGATGAGTCTGTCCTTAGTAGTTTCAGGACATATATAGCAGCCTCCATATAAGGCAATAGGTATTGCTTGTTTGCTATTCTACTGTATTTCCTTTAATATATTATTACAATATTAATATTATTAATTAATATTTACAGGAATGGGCCCTACTGAAGTGCATGAACCATACTGCCAAGGTAGGTGAGTGGCAGTGGTGGGCATCAGGGCAATCGAATAGGAGGTTCAGAGCATTAGTTCAGCAGTTAGGCCTGGTTGAACTAGTGCACTACTCTTATCGGTTCGCCAATAAGATTCTTATCTCGGGCTTCGTAGAGAGATGACAGCCCGAGAAGAACACTTTCATTTTCCTTTGGCAAGATGACTATCACGTTGGATGATGTAACCACCATATTAGGGATTAATGTCATGGGTGCCTCAGTGTCACTATCATGTGATAGGATTAGTGATCGAAATGCTGAGGACCTACTAGTGGAGCTATTGGGTATGTCATAAGTAGACGCGCGTCAGGAGATGCTATCAGTATGCGGTCAGTCTGTGAGGTTAGAGTGGCTGAAGAGTCATTTTCATGCTGTATCGACAGAGATAGCCACCATAGGATAGAGTGTGCAGTGCAAGGATATTTGCTATTTTTGTTAGGGTGCACACTCTTTGTTGATAAAAGCGGGACAAGGGTGCATATAGCTTATCTTTCTTTATTTTGAAATTTGGATAGGGTGAGCACATATGCCTGGGGTGCGGGTGCCTTGGCTCATTTATATCAGCAATTGGGGATTGTATCTAAAACATCCGTTAGACAGATTAGTGGATATATGATGCTGCTTTAGGCATGGATTTATGAGCATTATCCATATCTCACTCCTTACCCATCCCTGGATTACACTAATGCCAGGCCTCGCATGCACCGACGGATTTTTGGCAGTCCATCACGTACCATGATGGACCATTTATTGATTTTATGAGAGTCATTGGACGTTTTGAGGGCTGATGGGATAAGTACCATAAACCATACACTTATATTTCTATGATCTGCCATATATTATCAAACTGATTAGGATTTATCTATTGCAGGTAGTTTGGGATCCCCATCGTCATATTCGGGAGGATCGTCCATTCCTAGATATCGCATTATTTAGTGGATGCCTAAAGTATGTGGATGTCATAGAACCCTATCAGGATGATAGGGTTCTACGATAGTTCGGCAAGATACAGATGATCCCCCGTGTGCCACTAGCCCCTGAGCGAGCCAGTAGAGGATTGACAGCAGCATCGTACCATATTCGATACATCTTCTATGATTATATGTGGGAGAGATCGAGGATCACCTGCTGAGCCGAGCGTGCAGGAGCCATTCAGTGACCCAACTATCAGATTGCGTACCAAGATATATAGATTGGTATTCTCGTATCATGCACCTTATAGTTCATCCCTCAGAAAGCCGATCTAGTATTTATTTTCGATCATGTTCCGATGATGTTGATGCTGACGTGCAAGGGCAACGTATTGCAGATGCCATTAGCATTGGCACTAGCATTCTACATATGGGTCAGGAGGAGGTTGCGTCACAGGGGACCAACCTGTACGATGTTATTTCTTAGAAGACACGTGTTTCAAGGTTAGCATATCTCAGTAGTTGAGCATAATGTACCTAGCCTTAGTCATGCATCACCACAGTAGTACAGGCATCGACGATGGCGAGATGGGGATCGATGATATACCTTATGTATTTTTGTAGCTTTTAGCATATCTTTTTGTAAAATACATTAAAATTTGAATGAAAATTGGAGTTTCCTTTAAATGTTCTTTTTGTGCCAGTTTCCTTTAAATGTATTTTTGTAGCTTTTAGCATGCCTCGACACATGCTGGCATGCCCCGGCACGGGCACAGTATGAATCAGCACATGTCGGCACAGGCCGACACTCATCGGCACGGGCAGCATGGGTCGATCGACACGCACCCACATGGGCCGACCAGCATGCCCCAACATGTGCTAGCACTGGTCGGCACGCCTCGATACACATTGGCATGATACTCTTTGTTAAAAATAAAAGAAATGTTATTAGATAATTGAATACATTGCTCAGTGGACCAAGAAAATAATGCACTTTATATAAAAATTTCAAACATTATACAAATTTGTATATTATTAAAAATTGCACTCTACAACTCAACAATCTCGCTAATAATAACATCTGACGAGATCATTTGTTTGAACTGTTGAATCCTAAATTCATATGAAGTTGCACATCCGGAAGCACAAGGTAAATGATATCTTCGCCAGTTGCTCGCTATTGGGGGAACGGGATGACCCAGCAACAAAACACCTAAAAATATATAAAGAAGTAAACAAAATGATTTAAGAGTCATTTAAGGATGAGTAAGGGACATTTAATTAATACCTCCATAAAATGATTGCCATTTACAAATGCTACTGCAATGTCTTTGCGGGATAGAGGAGAAAAAGGCACCGATCGAAGAGGTAGAATGTAAGACATTGTTGCAAAGAGAGGTGGTATAGGACAACATTATGGCAGGACGCTATAAGGTGCTCCATATCCGGCAACATCATCCATCGGTCAGATGGTGGATAATTCTCAAAACATGATAATGCATGAGCGATCTCGTCAAACCTCCCTTCGACAACAAATAAAGCGCGATAGTGCTCTGAATGACATTGCAACTCATATAATAAATCCTTCCTAACACAGAGCCAATCCTCCTCTCCAAATCCCAGCAAGTCAGCTATTGCTATGAATCCGCAGTTGCCATCAGCTTTTACATCCTTGATATGCTGAATGAACAGCCTCAACCCATCTGAATTTGATCAATATAGATTGTTGGCTTATATGAATGGGTTCGAGAACGAAAAACCTACAAACCATATCGAATGGTATTACAAACTTTGCTTGCTAATAATAAATGGCACGGGCTGGCATGACTCGGCACGAGCCGGCATAGGCTAGCACGGGTCGGCATGGACCAAACCGCATGCCCCGCCATGGTCCGACACACATCGCACGCCTCGATACACATCGGCATGATACTCATTTTTAAAAATAAAACAAATGTTTCTTACCATCTTCCTCAGCTGCCTTTTTTGCACTAGAGTCATTGGGGTGCCCGTACCAGGTGAGTAATTATCTTGTCCAGAGAGAACCAACTCAAAGGCAAAAGGATCATGGTGAGTAGATGTATCAACCTTCAATGATGTGCGGCCACGCGAGCCGGTCATCCTTTTTGCAGGTTCTTCAAGAGAAGTACTATCTGAGCTTGCAATCTCTCTCAATTTTCTTAACATCTGCAATTGAGAAGCCCATCTAACTGTTTGAATTTTTGAGCAATTATATCCAACTATGGTTCATAGCTCAGCTTCATACTTTGTACATTTGAAGGAGGCACCATATCAAGTTTTCTCTAATGAGGATCTATGCAGTCAGGAGAATAGGCCGACCTTCCATCCTGTACCACATAATCTCATGAGCGCATGGTAAACCATGTGTGCGTCGAATAGCACGTCCACAAACTGATTCATCAATCCCAGCTGAATTGGCTTGGTTCACTTGGGCGAGGTTATGATTTAATGCACTTATAGATATAAAACCTCACAGTTCTTTGAATTTAGCAGGCTTGAAGTTATGTTTCATGACCATCAAACTCTTTTCAAATGAGGCTTTAATGTCATTGTGCTGCAACTCAATCAAACTCTGAATTTTTGTTCAAGATGACTCAAAAGTTCCTTGGCTTGATCCAAGCTGTCTTTTAAGCCTTGCATGTGCACTTTCAGCCCTAGTAAAGTAAATAAAATTAAATAAAAGTTATATAAAAAAATACGTAATTAAATTATAAATTTCTAAAATGAATCAATTTCTTGTGATACCTATTAGTTGTCACATTCCCGTTGTGCCTACGTGCGTCCGTCCACACTGTGATAAATCTTTCCTTGTATTTGCTCAGCCAAGTATCTGACACATACTGTAAATCATCTGGATAGTTACTAAACTCTCTCTGGAGTGCACTCCAGTGATCGTTATACTCATCTTTTGTGCTGGACAATACTAGTATATTCCAAGTCATTATAAACTTATCACATTTCTCCTTCGTTTCAAATAATCTTTTGCACTGGGCCAAAAGATTTCTACTAAATATCTAAAATTTTAAATTCTGAGACAATTACTGTTTAAGTTTTTGAGAGCAGTAGACTCTATTAATCTTTAGAACTGATTTTGGCTATAAATGATCAAATATTTTGATGGTAGAAAGTGAAAGATTTTAGCAATAATGAGAATAAGATAAACTCCTGATAAAGAATTTTATGGGGATTTTCATCTTTTAATAGATTTCTAAATCAAGATATTTATTCATTAATTTATCGTGCATACTTATTGTACCTTTCTTCATAGTTCCTAAGTAGATATCTTTCTCCAGGATGGATAAATTATCAATCATCCATAGGTGGCATAATTATTGTTAAGAAAATAGGAGAGAGATGATTTTATTTTTGATTATTATCAGTTATGGATTATGGTTAAGGGTACATCTATTATCACTTTCAAGTCATAGAGAGATTACTATAATTTTCAATTATGTCTTTTGGATGGTAAGTGCATTTTCAATCTTTATTGACCTTATAAGTCTTGTATCCATCTGAGCTAGATTAGTGAAGTCACTTTGAGATATTTGAAGGGTTTAAATTAGTTGGTCATGTTATGGCATGAGACATTGCATAATCTATAGATGATTTTGATAATCATTGTAACGAAATAATCGATTCAAGAATTTGAATCATTTAAATTGCATTATTTATGGAGGATATACTGACCTATTCAAGAGAAATTGATTGGTTATGATGGTATTATTGATAAATATGAAGGAGATAAATTAATCATACTGATGATTAATGATGGCACTATTATTCAAAGAAATTAAATTAGTTGATTATGATAATTATGAAAGATATCCTAAATGATTGGATTAATGTTCATTGATGTTAGCTTGAAGTATTCAAGAGTGAAACCTAGTATGTTATGATGATTAAAATAAGTATCGTAATGATTAGTGGCACATTCACTATTTATGAGTTGAGAGAGCATTGGAAGAAAACTATCTTATATTAAGTCACAAGAATTTAGAACTGTCTTATCGAGGAATTAAGAGTACCTGATATTTTACTAACCTTAAGAACGGATAACATAATATATGTGATGGACTCTATGATATTTATGATGATTGTGTTATGAGAAGTTAAGGTATTAAAAAAAAAGGGACAAAAAAAAATACTTCTTAAGGAATTTAATTTTATTTGGTAGAAAGATTAAATTAATTTTGAAAGTTGGACATGTCATTTGGGTACCTAGGAATGAAATAAAAGTTGCTAGTGAGCATCTATAATGGTACAAAAATTCGTGAACATTTAAGTTCGAGGATAAAATTTTAACGGGATAAAATCTGGTTTAGTAGTAAACTGAGTAAATTGAGTTTGTATTCATTGTCTTACTCTTTTAACTTGATGATGTCATAAAAAGGCTTAGTGGATTAAGCTGAATTTCTAGCCTTCCACCCTCAAATAGATGGACAAACTGTAGGAACCAATTATATTTTAGATCATATACTGCGAGCTTATGTGAGGTGCTAGGTATAGCTTCTTACCCTTAGTGAAATTGCTTATTTTAATGGTTGCCAAGCCAATATTCAAATGGATTCATTTTAATTGTCTATGATATAAGGTGTAGATTCTCTTCATATTGAGATGAGGTGAGAGAGAGACAATTTTGGACTAAGCTAGTGTAGCAACTATGAAAAGTATCGTTAATTAAAGCAGCTTCATGTAACTCAAAGTCAATAGAAAAGTTATGTTGATGTTAAAAAGAAAGATTTGAAATTTCAGGTTGAAGGTCATTTGGAAGTTTTACTAATCATTGATATGATGAGATTTGTGTTAGAGGTGATCTGAGTCCACAATACATTGGGCCATTTGAGATTTTGATCAAGATATAGGTAGCGGCTTATAGCTTAGCACTGTCTTCATTACTCTTTGGGTGTTAAATGTGTTTCATATCTTTATGACTGAGGAGGTGTATTTCAAACCCCCGTTATGTTAGAATTTGAACCAATTTAGCTTAAGAAAGAATTGACCTATGAAGATCATCTTGTGCACATTGTGGACCGCAAGGATTAAATTTTGAGATAGTGTAGTATTCCTTATGTCAAAGTTCAGCGGAGTAATTATTCTGAGAGGAAGATTATTTGGGAGTCTAAGGAGAAAATGAAAAAGAAACATCCACAAATATTTGTATCTTATTACAGATCAATGATGTATCGATGATTGTGACTTTTGAATAAAATTTAGCTGATTATGAGATAGAAAATTTGGATTATGTATTCTATTGGATGTATATCAAATTTCAAGGCCAAAATTTTTATAAGGGGGGAGAATGTAACCCCCAGCATTTATTTAAGGAAACCTGCCACCTAGACTTTATTATGACATTTAGGTTCCCAGTATGACGCTTGGATTCCCGAGTCTTTGCGTGTCTGATGGGTTTTCCGAGTCCCGCGTCGCGTGATGTTTATAATGAGAAGGAGGACTCCTTCCTTGATCCTGGCGCGCGTCATTCTCAGGTATGTCCCCCTGCCGCACAGAGCCAGAGAGAGAGAGAGCCAGAGAGAGAAAGAACCGGGAAGAGAGAGAGATAGAGAGAGCCAGAGAGAGAGAGAGAAGGCCCGAGCGTTGGCCGGTGATCTCCACCGGCGCCGGACGTGCGTCCGGCGGAGGTTCGGTCGGCCTTGGTGGCCGGCCGAGCCACCGGCACCGTGCGCACAGTGCGGAGAGAAAAAGAGAGAAAGAGAGGGAGAGAGAGAGAATTAAGGAGAGAGAGAGAGGGGGAGGCCGGCCGCGGCGGCGGCCGGCTCTGGTCCGGCCAACGGTGGCCGGACCGGCCCTATTTTGGTCGGAATCGACGCCGGCGCGGTAAATTTCAAGCGGGAGCCGAAGAGAGAAAGAGAGAAATTGAGAGAAATATATAGGGGAAGGCAGCCGGCCGCGGCGGTGGTCGGCTTTGGCCCGGCTTCGGTGGCTGGGCCGGACGGAATTAGGCCAGCGGCAGCCCTGGCCGCCGGCCGGGAGCTATCCCCTGTTTCGGGCAAAACAGGGAGCAGGGGGGGGGGGGGGATGGTTTGGCCATGGGCTGGTTGGGCCGCTTAGTCTGGGCCTTTGGGCCTTTTGGGCCGTGCAGCGAGCAATTTTGGGCCGGCTTTTGGGCTCCGTAACGGGTCGAGATTAGCAAAAAAATTATATGGCTAGAATCTGGGTTAATTTTAGTTTCTTGGGGTATTTTTACTTTCCCAATTGGGTGTGTATAGTGGGAGATATTCGAGCCCAAAGTTGGGCCCGTGAACTAGTCTGGGTAGGGTCTTAGGGTTATTTTATTAATTAGATTTCAATGAATTAATTGTGTACATTGATCCTGTAGGTGCCCGGACATCTGATTAGTTGGTACATCATTTGAATTTTTGCGTAGGAGGTAAGTAAGACTATTATGCAAATTTAATAATTTGTTTAATTGATAAATTGAGTATATACAGTTTGCATGCATTTTTATAAATAAGAAGAAAATAGAAATTTATCTGAATTGTCTATGTAGCATGGAACTGTGGATTACAAATGAACAATTATATGATTATAGTGATTGGTAATATTATGATTTATTGATGTATATACCAGAAATATGATTGCCTGTACGATATGTTTATATTGAGGTGATTATATGCATTCCCTAGTACTATGCAAATCACTGTGAGGTAATGTGAGGTACAGATGCATGATGTAATTATGATAAAATGTTAGATAGATTTATATGTGTCGCCGCGGTTCTCCTTTACTATGGCCCCACACATTGTAGTTGTGTTCTGTTATGATATGGCCACATACACTGGAGATGTATTCTGTTATGATATGGCCCCACACATTGTAGACATGTTCTTTGATTTTTATGGCCACACACACCGTAGAGTGTGTTCTGTTATGGTATAGCCCCACATGTCTTACAATGTGTTCTGTTTGATTTTCATATGGCCACATACATCGTAGAGTGTGTTCTGTTATGGTATGGCCTCACACATCGTACAATGTATTCTGTTGATTTTTATGGCCACACATCTGGAGGATGTGCTCTGATTGAGGTATTGCCGGGCCGTGGGATACATAGGAAATCTATAATTACATAAATAGTGAGTTTGCTAGAATGCATATCCTGATGTTCAATTTATGTTAAGTTGACAAGATGCATATGTTGATGGCATGTTAAATATAATTCAAGTATGATATGATTGTATAATAGGCTTACTTACTGAGTGTAAACTCATTAAACCTTCATAATGTTTTTCAGAGCCTCAGGGTTGATGATGGATATTCGGAGTTGATGGAGCTTCTAATAAATAAAATAAGAACCATTGTATTGGTGTAATCCTATTATGTTTGTGTGTAGGGCTTCTTGTTGTAGCCCAACTTTATTAGCATGACTTGGATGTAGGGTTTGATACCCAAAACTTATGACTATCATTTGTATTATGGTTGGTTTTCATATTTATTGCCCCATTTGGATCGTATATCAAGATTTTAAGATGCCTTGCGTGCCTGGCACGTGCCGGTTGTCATCCTAGCCCAATATTTGGGTCTGGGGCGTGACAGCAGAGATGAGGTCGTCGTACTCCTGTGGAAGCTCTGGCAGAAGCTTTGAAACATGTGATGCTAGGGAGCTACTGGAATTGGATGGATCACTGGCCATGAGAGGAAGGAGGAAGCTACTCTCTCTCTCTCTCTCTCTCTCTCTCTGCGATACAGGGGGTTTGAAGAGCAGAGACGCAACAGAGAGAATCAAAGAGATTGGTTTGTCTGTACCGTGTCCCCATCTTTGGGTAGAATTAATAAATGCAGACTTGATTGTTTAATATTTAGTTTGTTACCAACCCACCTAACATCTAGATCATAACATCAAATGTTTTAATTTTCAATCCTTTTCCCTGCACAACAACTGTATTGGGTAAGAAAATAATTATATTTAATAAAAAAATTATATTTAAAAAATGAACACTATGTGGCTAATTTAGAGTAATTGGAAGCGGACTTTTTTTTAGGTGTCGGCTCGATCAAGACTCAATAAATTTTACTAAACTCAAACTTAAGCCCGATCCAAGCCTAGTTCAAAACTCATTGGGCCAATCCGAATTAGCCCATTTGGATCAAAATACTAAACGGGCTCAATTTTGATAATTTATTTAATAAAATTATTTACTTATTGATATGTGTCGCAGCACATCGATTTAATTACCTTAATTTCTATTACTATGTAAAGGAGCAGAAGTAAGGGTCAAACCCATAGAGACCTTAAGTAGTTGTTTCGACTCAATCTATTAGCGATAAAAGTAATAAATCTTAGAAAAATAAAATATTAATTATAAATTAATTTAAATAGAAAGAAATCTCAGGAAATCTTAAATGTTTCTTATTATCCTCTTCACGTGGGGAGAACCTGGATATTACCTATCTTTAATAAGAGTACGGTCCATACCCGAAAATCATGGCTCATCCCTTTTAAGAATAGATAAGATCTAAGTTTATCTTCATTGAAAAAATTTTACCTCTAGAGTACAAATCGTATCCTTCGATCACAGATTGTCCCGGAGCCTAAGCTATCATCTTCAAAGGAAACAATAAAATAGCACAAATAAGCATGAAAGAAATAAGTTTTATTTCTAAATAAAAAGAGTACATAGGAAAAAAATTTTAAAAAAACAATTTAATTCTGCTTCCTGAGATGATGGTTATTGGCTTCCTAAGATAATGGTTATCTTCTTTTCGAGATAGAAAGATGGTTGATTGTGGAGGCTGTGGATAGCTGGTGGATGGAGAACGAATGAAAATTTCTATTTGCACCGCTCGAATTGCTCAGTGCACCCCCTTCAATTTTTTTTCAACTCTTACACCCCCCATAAATTACTCTATGCACCCCTTCAAAAAATGATATTCCTAAACTACCCCTTCCTGCACCCCCCCTTCCCTTCCAAATTAGTCTGCACACCCCCTCCCTCAACGCACCGTCCGATTCTCCTCTTTCCTCTTTTCCTACTCCTTCGGCACCGGCAGCAGTGGCAACCCGGCGATCTCCTTTCCTGGCACCGGCAGCAAGCAATGGCATTCCCAGCATCAGCTAGCAGCGGCGTTCCTGGCACCTCCTTCCCCAGCATCGGCAAAAAGCAGCGGCGGTGAGTTTCCTAAACCCACCGCCTCCGCCTCTCTCGCCTCCGCCCCCCTCCCTCACCTCCGCCCCCCTCTATCCCTCCATCCGGTCCCCTCCCTCCCCTCCACCCCTCTCCAGCAAGAACGGTTGGGCTGACTCTTGTTCGGCTCATTACGGTCGAATAGCAACATGCGATTTAAAAATTTTAATTTTATTTAATTTATTATATATGTACTTTTATAAAAAAAATATAATTTATTATATAAGTAGTTTTTTAAAAAAATTGATATTTAGTAAAATTTTTAAATTGATATATAATCAATTTATCAATTTAATCAAATTAATTTTTTTAAAATTATTATATAAGTAGATTTAAAAAAATTAGATATTTAGTAAAATAAATAAAATTTTAATATAAGTAGTTTTAAAAAAAATTGGTAATTTATTATATAAGTAGTTTTAAAAAATTTGATATTTAGTAAAATTTTTAAATCGATTATATAATAAATTTAAAAATTTTCTGGGAATAAAGCAATCTATCTGAAGCACAGCAAATTCTAGAGAGGATTTTAGAGTGTTGGTTAATGATGTAAGGAAAAGAAGAGAAAAATAGAAGGGGATAACATAGTGTAAGAATGAGGATAGAGAGGAGAAGATAGAAGAAAGGGAAGGAGATTCGATAAGCAATGAACAAGGAGAAAAAAAAAAAAAATAAGAGGAAGGAGAAGTGGTTAGCCACATAAAGTGATATTCTTGTTTATTCAATATTTTGATTGCCCATAGTGTGGATTTGGGGGTTTGCAAACTATTTTCAATGATAGATCTTTTAAATCCTCTGGCATCCATCATGTTCTTTAGTCTAATGTAGAAGTCTGATATAGTCCATCTTTAAGATCCAATCATCAAAATAATTTTTCATAAATTTTGTATCAAAGCATAAAGATTATAAATGTATTCATCGGCATGTCAATGGATGTCGCATTTGATGAATGATTTCACTTGTTTGAACATAGTTTTGCTAGTAGTTTTGCTAGCTTAGAGATGTGGATAAGTGATTAGAAAATTGATCTTTTGGTCCAACTTAAATAACTTCTTAGTTTCATGAAGCAATCAGTGAGTGACTTGCATCCAATTCTCTTAAAATATTAGATAGTGGAAGATTGAACATGGAGGACTCAACATTTTGATTTGGGAGAGAATGTCCCAATTGTTGTAGACCTAACCGAAGATTGAACGATGAAGATCCTAACTTGAAGCAGCACATTATCAACCTCATCCAATAGTGCATCAGGTGCATTATGTTGTTGTTTGAGATCCAGCTGAACATTGGTCTAATAGCCCAATTGCAAGAAAGCCGTGCATTGCTCTCCAAAATTAAATTTTGGAGATTAATGGTGCTATGAAAAGATGGGTTTTATTCCATGATCTAAAGATGAGATCCACAAAATAGAGGCAAATTAGCTTTGTTTATTATTATTCAACTCCTGGAATGAAAGGGTCATGATGTTTTAGTAATTTTATAACTTTTTTACAATCACTGATATTAGTTTCTGCACAATGAGTATTAATGGTTGCAGTTCAGAGACACTTACTTAGTTATGGATACTACAGGTGGGTGCTCTAATTTGTGGAAAGTCAAAAGAGAAAAAAGACAGAATCGTTATCATTCTTCTGGGGTTGGAGGGGAGAAGACAACGCTGTAGGGAATTCTGTGAGTTCTGCCATAGTAGGAGAACAATGGGAAATAAAAAAGGATAGTAAACAAAGATAAGATAAGAAAACGAATATGAGGGAAAAGATAGGAGAAGAGAGGAGGACAAGAATGGGAAGAAGTAAGAGACGTAACTGATGCATAGGAGGTGTTGGGATACTCAATGGTTCTTTGTGAAGTAGTTTTTAAGTGTCCATGGGGATTATCTGAAAAGCAACAAGAGTTCTTATCTTGTACTCGGTTCAGCAAACTATTTGCTTTACTCCTTCAATGAGGTGGTGCATAATTTACATGCTAAAATGCTGTGGTTTCTTATTTAACTTTGTAGCATTGTTTGCCACTCCTTTTTTTTTTTTTTTGCAAGTTTTGTAAATTTGGACAGCTTATTCAAGAGAAAAAGGAAAAGGAAATATAGAAAGGACTGAATACCTCACTGCTTTATCTGTTATAACAATCACTATGATGGCCTTAATAAGTTTATTATTGGGTAGAGACATTGAGACAATCCAGGTCTATTGATTAGTCTGATTCGTGAATGTTGAATCATCTCCTCAATCAGAAGGCTCAATTTCGATCTGGTTGCAGTTAAGTGTTAACAAAAGTCTTTTGCTTGCATTAAATTCCTTACACAATTACAATGTGGCTAGGCATGACATCAAATAGCCTTTTGCTTGCCTTGATTTCTTACAATCAATTTCAGTGGCATAGTTCAGGCTTTGACCGCTTTATAGAACATGATGTCCAGGAAGTAAAATGAGTATTTTCCATTTGTCAGGCCATCTATTCTATGGAGTGGCTTAGTTCACCATTGCAGTGCTTAAGCATGTGACAGCTGTTTGCAGTGACTATTGAGTTATGTTGTCTTCTATTGAACCCTTTGAAATGCTTTGGTACAATGACTTGCTAGTCTTTGCCGAAACTATCAGTAGTGTAAGTTTCCTCCTCAATTTGTCTTACATGTACCAAATAAGTCATAAGGACTTTATAATGTGCCACATCTTGCAATTTCTATAATTTGCTTTCTTTTGCAGACTGCCTCACCTCATGCCTTTTCTACAATTTTCAGGACAAGGGTCCAGTGATAGAAGATGACCTTCATAGAAGTTTAAATATCACACTAGAGCTTTTAAGCAGTACATCTTTTGCCAGACAGTTAGCTGATCAAATGACACTTGCCAAGGCTTATGCAGTTATTGCAAAAGAGCATAACAACTTTCAGCTTGCTTGGGAGCTTAGTTCACAGATCCGAAATTGCCAACGGTTGCTCTCTCAAGCAGCTGTGAGAGGGAAGCCCATCACCCAAGAAGAAGCTCATCCCATAGTCAGTCGCATAGCACAGCTGATATTTAAGGCCCAAGACTCCCACCATGACATCAGCACTATGATAACAACATTGAAGAACCATGCCCATGCCCTTGAAGAGCGTGCAAATGCAGCGACAATGCAGAGTGCAGAGTTTGGTCGACTGGCTGCCGAAGCTGTGCCAAAAAGTCTCCACTGTTTGAACATAAAACTGACAGAAGAGTGGTTTGGAGATCCAGCGCTCAGAAAACTTGCAGATGAGCGTAGGAACTTACCTCAGCTTGTGGACAACAACTTATACCATTTCTGTATATTCTCTGATAATGTGCTGGCAACTTCAGTGGTTGTAAATTCCACCGTCTCTAATGCCGGGCACCCTCAACTGCTTGTGTTTCATGTGGTCACTGATGAGGTCAACTACCGGGCCATGATGACCTGGTTTCTTAGGAATGACTTTAAAGGATGTACCATAGAAGTTCGTAGAATAAAAGAGTTCTCTTGGTTGAATGCCTCATACTCTCCATTGGTTAAACGGTTATCAGAAGCAGGAACCCAGGCTTATTACTTCATGGGTGATTCAGTAGATCAGCATGGGGAAACAAAGTCCAGAAACCCAAATTTTGCTTCATTGTTGAACCACTTGCGCTTCTACATCCCACAAATACACCCACTTTTGGAGAAGGTTCTGTTTCTTGACGATGATGTTGTGGTGCAGAAGGATCTAACCCCTCTATTTTCAGTGGAATTGCATGGGAATGTAATTGGAGCTGTGGAAACTTGCCTGGAGGCATTCCATCGGTTCTACAAATATCTTAATTTCTCCAATCCACTGATTAGCTCAAAATTTGATCCTCAAGCATGTGGGTGGGCATTTGGGATGAACATCTTGGATCTGATAGCATGGAAGAAAGCAAACGTGACCGCACGGTATCACCACTGGCAGGAGCAGAATGCTGATGGGATGCTCTGGAAGACGGGCACGCTTCCTCCTGGCCTTCTTGCATTTTATGGGCTGATGGAACCGCTTGACCGGAGATGGCATGTTCTAGGATTGGGATATGACTTGGACATTGATGCTAGGCTGATAGAGAGTGCAGCTACGGTGCACTACAGTGGGAATTTGAAACCATGGCTAAAGTTGACCATCAGCAGATATAGACATTTATGGAATCGGTATGTGAATTACACACATCCATATCTTAAAGATTGTATCACGCATTGAATTATTGCAGTTTCACTGTATTCTTCTTCAATGTTCTCTCAATTTATCATAGTGAAATTAAGGATTTCAGCTTAATGGTTGTCATTGTTGAAGTCTTAACTCATTTTTTGAAGAGAAAAAGTCATACACATGAGAAGGCATTTGCAGTTTCACAGTCAGGAATTCATACAGATTTGATAAGTTGTTAGATCTTACATTTATTTGGACCCCGAATTTTGGTAATTCGACCGGATAATTGGACAGCAGTTGTAAAACAGAGATTCAGTAGGATCAGTTCGTAACTCTCTTGAAATTGAAAGTGTAACAAAGTCCTCAATATTAATTTGACTGCCTGCTGTGTTTATATAGTACGGTTTTAATAACATGTCTTATAACAAGATTTCAATATCATGTCTTATTAAAATGATATTATCATGTGATTTTGCTCAGGATTAGACTTGTGAATCATATCTTCATAGCTTACTAATGGAATGGTTCGTGGTTCTCTTTATGGGGGGCTCGTGTATTGCACTCTGTGGTTTATATACGTTTAAGATGGATTGATGAATGCTGCGTTACATCGCATGATTGTCGAAACAAATGCATTTATGGGAATGAAGTGATGAATAAAAGGTGGGCATACATGGAAGAATGCCTATACTTTTGCATCCATATGGAAAAATAAGGTTTGGAGTTGTAGGCTAATTTATGTCTTGATGTTGATTACTTGAAGCATGTGACCTAAGCAGCTGGCAGCTTAACTTGTTCATCTGTTTTGTGTTTTTACTCACCTTGATCTTGGGGGAGTTTGGTGTTGCTTCTATCTTACAAAAAGAGGAGAACCTAGAAGCTCAGGTTTTGCAACTTCTATTTTTAAGCAATAGTAAACATGTCCTTAAAACCGTATTCCAGTGTTTTTTAAGTGCTCATAATATCCTATAGATAAAAAATGGTCTATTCTTGCCCTGTGATAGATTTGATTCTTGACATCAATGCCCAGAAGGATTTTGCTAACAGGAACCAGTCCACGAAGCCTGAATTTTTTGGGCAATGCATGGCTGACAGAAGTTGCTTCGAATCCAATTTTGTTCTCTCATCATTAGGGATTAAGGCATAAGCTGGACACCCAAAAACCTTGAGTACAGAATAATTAACATCTTACCTGTCCACTGTTCTACAGACTTTTTCTCTAACTTCACTGAAGGTGATCTGTTAACAATAAAACAAGTTGTATTCACTGCTTCTGCCCAAAACTGTTTGGATAAACCTGTCTGTAATCTCATAGCTCTGGCTCTCTCTAATAGTATCATGTTCATCCTTTCTGCAACTTCATTTTGCTGAGGTGTCTTAGGAACTGTGAAATGCCTCTCAATACCCTTTTTCTTGTAAAACCTTGTGAATTCATTAGATTGTACTTATTCCCGTTATCAAACCTTAAGCACTTCACACTCTTCCCTGTCTGTTTCTCAACACTAGCTTTTCACTTCTTGAATCTAGAGAAGACATCACTTTTCTCCCTCATAAAGTACACCGAAAGCTTCGAGAGAAATCATCAATAAATGTCACAAAATACCTGGCTCCACCTTTTGCTGCAATTTGTGCTGGACCCTAGATATCTGAGTGAACATACTTTAATACCTGCTTGCTTCTCTGTGAGGAGGACCTGAACTAAACCCTATTCTATTTATCATAAACACAGAATTCATAGAACCCAACTTGACACCGTGTAATCCCATCGAACATTTTTCTCTTCTGTAGTTCTTGCAACTCAATGATATGCCCTAACCGCATATGCCAGAGTTTGAAGGTTTCCGAGCTATTCTCTATTGATGAATACACAGACCCATTACCAATAACTGTACTATCCAATAGCCGTACAAATTATTTTTTATCCACTTTTTCTTCATCACAATCATAGCACCTATAGAAATCTTAAGAATTCCACTATTCGAAGTTGCTAAAAAACCACACAGTTGCTTCTCTAACTGTCCTAGAGAAATCAAGTTCTTTTTCAATTCAGGGACATGTTTTACATTCTTCAATGTCCTGATTATACCATCAAACATCTTAATTCTAACACTACCAATCCCCACATTCTTGCAAGAATAATTATCACCTAATGTCATACTACCAGCATCACAGGCCTTATAACTATGGAACTAATCCCTATATGCCATATAATGTGATGAGCATGCAGAATCCAATGTTCATGTGTCAAATAGTGAGTCATTACCTTTCGACGAGGCTACCAAAAGATCCTCCTTCTCTGAAGCATCTGTAGCAATACTAGCTGAACTTGAAGCTGCATCCTTCCTATCAGCTCACTGATTCTTCAATAGAGAGTAATCTTTCTTCTAGTGACCCTTCTGGTGACACTTGAAACACTCCTGCTTTGACACCCTTGACTTGGACCTGCCCCTAGACTTTCCTCTCTTCTGCTTCCTGTTTCTTTCTCTGCCCTTGCCACGTTCTGAAGTGACTAACAAACCCTCAGCCTATGAGTTTTCTGTCTCCAACTTTTGCATTGACATATGGGACCTAAGAGCCTGCACTACCTCATCATAGTCTAGCATCTTCTTTCCATATAACAATGTCGTGTTAAATTGGTTAAACGGTGACGGCAAAGAACATATAAGCATTAGAGCCTTATCTTTCTCATCAATTTTCATATCCACGCATAATAAATCACTAACGTTTTGGTTGAACTAGGCTATGCGATCTTCTAGGTCTCCACCTTCATCCATTCTAAAACTGAATAGATAGCGTTTCAGGAATAGCTTATTGATGGCATTCTTGGACATGAATAGGCTTTCCAATTTTGTCCATAAACCCTTTGCTATTTTCTTATTGATTACATCATATACTACTAAATCTGCCAAACACATCTGGATTGTACTAAAGACGATTGACTCCATGTTCTGCCAATCATCTTTTTCCATGTTAGTGGGCTTCTGTCCCTTTAAAGCCTTGTGAACCTTCATATGAGTCAATAGATCATTCATCCTCATCTGTCATAGAGAAAATTTTTTTTTGCCATTGAACTTGTCGAACTTGGCGTGCGCTCTCAATCTACCCACTTAGCCTGTGCTCTGATACCAATTGTTGTGAAATAAACTACCGTAGAACTCGTGGAACGTGAATAAGAATTAATCTAAATATAGAAAATAAATAAGAAAAGAGCAATCAAACACAAAACACAAAGATTTACGTAGTTTGGCATTTTGCCTACGTTCACGGAGGTTTCTGATTCTTTTATTAAGAGAAAGGTCCTGACAGCTACAAAAATTTGTTTTGGTTCTTTTCATCTCTGTGCGCCACACTTGCCTGCCTACCATCCTTGGCTCGGACTGCCAAATCTATGCGCGTCATCCTTGGCTCGAACTGTCAAATCTATGTGCACTTGTACGCTTGGCAGGCTTCCACTTTTTGCTCCTGGCATGGATTACCAAATTTGCTGCGTGCCTAGATCCGCTCATCATAACAGCTGCTAAACTTGTGTGCCAGTTTCATTTTTGCATGCCGTTGCCTTGTTTGCCTTACCCCACCACGCCAATGTGTCTTGGCCAATCGGTGTAGAATTGAAAGAATTATGTGTCATTGTTTAACATCATGTTCCATGAAGGATCATAAACAAGGTGGGCCCTGTGGCTGAATCGAGGACCATAACTTTAGGTCCATCCACAGGAGCCTCGGCCAAAATTTTTCATGTCTAAGTTGCCTTATTTTTTTTTTTTTGCCCCCTCCTTTCTTACGCATTCTTTTATGTAAACAAGTTTCTTGAAGAAAAGAAAAGAAATACAGTATAATGGATTCAATTTTCAGTGCTTTGCATGGTAGATTTATTGATAGGTGCTACCACTTAACTTACTGGTGACTTTAGAAAGTTCTTGTCAGACTCTATCCTAGGCTCGACCATGACATGCATGTCCCTTAGGTGATGGGCATGACATATGTCACCCGGCTAGGTATAGACTATTTTTTTTTAAGTACAGAAGCGTCCTAGCAGGGGACCAGCCTTAGCACGCCTCGTGCTAAGTCAGCCTCTCTCTCTCAGAGTTGTTGCGCACAACTAGTAGGATGAGGTTGATGAGACCTCCCCTTACAGGAACCCCAAAAACCCCAACAAGTAATCACAGACAATGCCCAGCCCCAAACACAAGATGTACGGGGTCAACACTACCCCAACCTCTTTGATTAATACAATCCTAAGAGGAAAACAAGATGAATATGTGCCGCAGCACTACAAGAAATCTCTCACGATCTCTCCCTCACCTTGCCCTTAGGCTACAAGATGACTCACCCGTAACCCGTAGATGATCGCCCGTAGGAAGCTCCTCAACGGCACCGATCGTATCTTCTCTCTCCTCCTTCTCGCCCAAAGTGGTGGAGACTAGAAGATGCCGCCCACCTTCTTGATAGCCGGCTGGATAGGATCTCCTTTGATACCTCTCCGTGTGTTGTTGTGTTGATTGATTTCTCCCTCACGAAGACCTCCCTCTTATTTATAAGGTTGAGCCATCGCCTCATCCAAAGCTGCCGTCCTTGGCCTTATCTCCATGCACGCCACTTTTGAATCCCCGCCTTATCTCCTTGCAACCTTATCTATAATGCACCGTCCAAGTAAAGCACCGCTTGATCCACTTCAAATCTTATCTCTAGATGGCCGGTTGTGCAGGCTGATTAGGAGATTCGTTGCAGCTGCTTTGGACGTCCAAATCTGCCTCCAAAATCTCTCCACCGATTGCTTTGGATAAGAGTCCAGATATCTGTAACAAACTCCCCCAAAATCTTATCCATATCTTGAGTTAGTTAGATGTAGATAATGACTGATTTTCCTTATCCAAATCTGCTGGTTGGATCCCCAAATCTTATCCATAAGATAAGGCTTCGATTTTATCAGATAAGGACGATTTTATTCCCCAAAAATCAGAGCAGGAAGATCTGAGCGTTGCAGGCTGATTCTGGGCGTAACAGTTCGCTAGGCGCACGTCTGGGCGCTGGGCACGCGCTTGGGCGCGTGCCTGGGCGTGCTTGTCCGTGGGGCATGCGCACCTGGGCGCGCCTGGGCGCGCCTGGCCATGGGGCGCGCGCACCTGGGCGCGCGTCGGGCGTGCCTGGGCGCGCTTGGGCGTCGGCCGCTAATGGATGGCTCCGGGTCTTCTTCGGCCACACATGCTTTGCTGAAAACTGAGCTTGCTGATGCCGACTCCGCGTGCCGTCGCGTCTGGGAGATGAGTCCGCATCCGCCTTGGCGCTTGATCACCAACCTCGCGCCATGTGTCTGACTAAGTATGGGGCTTGCCGGCCCCATGGACGGACGTGCGCATCCCGTGGCACGGTCAAACTCCATCCTGGCAAGTCCTCGGCCACCTACCTTGCCTGCGCTACGCGCCGTGGGCTATGCTACGGCCCTCCTGGCCGTGCGCATCACTGGGGCGGTGACAATCCTCCCCCACCTGAAGATGTCGACGTCCCCATCGCGCTCGCCCTCACGTAGGTCTGAATGTCCTCCTTGAACTGCCAAAGTTCTTCTACTCGCCTCCAGGTGGCATCGGAAACATCCTCTCTATGCCATTATACCAGATACTCCGTGTACTGGGGTCCTTGACTCGTACCCACCTTTCGGTCCGCCAAAATTCTTGCAATCTTCCTTGCGAACTTGGGTCGGATGGCAGGGCGCATCCTGCCTGGGTTCTCTAACTTGTCTGCAACCAGGTCTCCATGGTATGGTTTGAGGAAGCTAACGTGGAAGACTGGATGAATCTTTAGTCTGGCCGGCAAGGCCAGTTTGTAAGCTACTTCTCCCACCCGTCTGAGTACTTTGAAGGGTCCGTCATACCTTGGCAAAAGGCCTTTGTGGAACTTTCGCTTGGTCGCTTTCCTCCAAAGATAGGGCGTAATCTTCAACATCACAAGATCGCCCACCTGGTACTCTACTGGTCATCGATGCTTGTCTGCGCGCAGCTTCATCTGTATAGCCGTCCGCACAAGGCTGTCACGCGCCTTAGCGATGTTTTCGGTCCTGTCCCTTGCAAATAGATGCGCCGCTGGACATGGGCCATCATACTGTCGTGCAACCTCCAAGGGCGTCCTAGGCTGGTAGCCTAGGCATAACTCTGCTGGACTTTGATCTGTTGCTGAAGACCGGTTTAGATTGTAGGAAAATTGTGCTGCGTCCAGCAACTCAAGCCAGTTTCGTTGTCTTGCGGTGACGAAGTGCCGCAGATACTCCTCGAGCAATGCATTCACCCGCTCGGTTTGGCCGTCCGTCTGAGGGTGATATGCTGTGGAGAATTTAAGCTCCGTGCCCACGGTCTGGAAAAGCGTGGTCCAGAACTTACCCATGAATCAGACGTCACGGTCGCTGATGATATCTCCGGGCAAACCGAAGATCTTGACCACATGGGTGAAGAATAGCGCCGCGCACGTCTCGGCTATGCATGGGTCTGGTACCGCCATGAAGATAGCATACTTGAAAAATCTGTCCACCACTATAAAGATGGTCCACTTGCCATCCACCTCCGGAAATCCCACTATGAAATCCATGGAAACAGATGCCCATGGTCGGCTTGGGACGGGCAACAGTTGCAGTAGTCCTGCTGGCTTCCTGCGCTCCACTTTGTCCATCTGGCAGATCAGACAACTCCGCACATAGGCCTCCACGTCTCTCCACATATTTGGCCAGTAGAAGCCACGAGATAGCAGGGCATACATCCGCTCCATGCCCGGATGTCCTGCCCACCTTGAGTCATGGAACTCTTTTAATAAGTTGCGCCGTAAAGCTTCATTCTTCGGCACGACTAGCCTGCCTCCAGGTGCGCGAAGCAAGCCGTCCTTGATCCAGAAGCACTGCACCAGTCCGCTCGTCACATCACGCATTAGCTTGGCGTATGCCGCATCTGCCTGCGCTGCCTCGCGGATACGCTCTATAACGCTTGACTGCATGGTCACCACCGCGGCCACGTACTCCTGTACGACTTGGCGGCTGAGGGCGTCGGCCACTTGATTCTGACGTCCTGGCCGATGCTCCCAATCGAAGTCGAACTCCGCCAAGTATTCTTGCCAACGAGCTTGCTTGGGCGTCAACTTGCGCTGGGTCTTAAAGTAGGTGTTGGCGACGTTGTCGGTAACAATTTTGAATTTAGTTCCGAGCAAGTAATAGTGCCATACCTCCAAGCAGTGTATCACAGCAATCATCTCCTTCTCGTGCGCCGAATACCGTGTCTCGGCATCCTTGAATTTTCTGCTCTCATATGCTACTGGATGTCCCGCCTGGACCAAGACTCCACCAAGCGCATGGTCGGATGCGTCCGTGTGCACTTCAAAAGGATCCACCTTCGCTCCTTCTTGAGCAGATCGGTCAAAGGGCTTGCGATGGCCGAGTACCCTTTGATGAACCTCCGGTAATAGTTTGCGAGTCCTAGGAACGATCGGAGCTCGCTCACTGTAGCAGGTGTCGACCAGTCCAGGATGGCCTGGACCTTGGCGCTGTCCATCCGTATCACGCCATGGCAAACGATGTGTCCAAGAAAATGGACCTCGGTACGTGCAAACTCGCACTTCTCCCTTTTGACGTAGAGGCAATGCTCCCGAAGTCGCTGCATAACTCGCCTCAAGTGCTCAACATGCTGCTGCAGGCTACCGCTGTAAATGACTATGTCGTCCAAATAGACTACGACAAAGTCATCCAGAAAGTCATATAGGACGTCTGTCATGAGATTGCAGAAGGTAGCTGGTGCGTTTGTCAGGCCAAAGGGCATGACCAGGAACTCAAATGAGCCGTACCGGGTCACACACGTCGTCTTTGATTCATCACCTGGCGCAATACGTACCTGCCAGTATCCAGAGCGTAGATCCAATTTGCTGAAGTATTCTGCCTTCGAAAGACGGTCGAACAGATCTGCTGCGTTGGGCACCGGTAGCGATTCTTCACGGTGACCTTGTTGAGGGCTCGATAGTCCACACACATGCGCAGAGATCCATCCTTTTTGCGCTGAAAAAGAACCGGTGCTCCGAAAGGGGCGCGGGATGGCTGAATCAGTCCCGCGGCCAGTAACTCATCCAGCTGAGTGCGCAGTTCCTTCAGTTCTACAGGGCCCATGCGGTAGGGGGCCTTTGCCGGGGCACGGGCTCCGGGCTCCAGCTTGATTCGATGGTCGTGCGTGCGCCGTGGCGGTAATTCCTTTGGTAGCTCGTCGGGCATGAGATCGGCGAACTCCTGTAGTATCTCCCCCACCTGCGCGGGCACCTCCTCTGCGTCCTTCGATTCGGGCTGAACCTGGACTAGTGCTGCGATATATGTCTGTCTCCTTTCCTTAGGCCTTTGCTGAGCTGCTTAGCGGATATCAGCCCGCTATCTGGAACTGTGCGCGAACTGGTGTTGGCCATCTTCTGCTTTGCAACGGTTGACTGACCGCTGCTCTCTTCCTTAGCGGCTGGTGGCAATGCTGAAACGAAACCGATGCTGTCCTCCTCTCCTATCAGCATGCCATTGAGATGTGGAATGATCATTGCCTTGGCTGCCTTGAAGAATTCCAGGCCAAGGATGATCTGAAAATCATCAAGTGGGATCACCAAAAAGCTGCACGGCCCTCTCCAGGGACCGACTTCTAGATCAGCCTTTGTAAGGCCATTCACCCTCGCTGCCTTCGAGTTGATGGCCTTTATCATGGTTGCAGCAGTGGAAGTCTGCAAACCTAACTCCTTCGCTATGTCTTCCGCGATGAAGTTGTCGGTGGCACCCGTATCAATCATGGCCCTCAGCTGGTGGCTATTGACCTTCACCGAAACATAAAAAAGCCCTTTGCAGGATGGCAGCTTCCTGGTGACAAGCGCATTAATCGCTTGCAACGGGTTCACCCGGGAGGGTCCCTCTGAGTCGCTGGATTCCTTGACCAATTGGGAGATCAAGGCCGTGAGCTTCCCCTTCTTCTAATAGTCGCGCATCTGATGTGCACCTCCGCAGATGAAACAGCCTTGGGGCCGCTTAGATCTGGTCATGGTATCCTTAGACTGCTGAGTAGTTCCCTTCTCTTTTCGGGCTGTCGTCTTCTTCTTCTTCCCTTGCTTCTTGGGATGAGACGTCTTGCCCTCCTTGGCTTTAGCTTTCTGCTTGCCAGGGGTGGGGGTAGGCGTAGTGGTACGAAAGTCGACGAAGCTCTCGGCAGTAGCCATCGCCGAATTGAGATCTTTCACTCCTTGCCTTCGCAGCTCCACTTGCGCCCAATTCTGCAACCCCAACTGAAAGTTGAACAACTTGTCGGCTTCGAACATGTCTGATATGTCAAGTAGCAATGAGCTAAACTCCTTGATGTAGTCTCTGATGGAACCCGTCTGCTTCAGCTTCTTCAGTTGGTCCCTCACCACCCATGTGATGTTATGAGGGAGAAACTGAATCTTCAACTCTTCTTTGAGGGCCTCCCAAGTTGTAATTCCTGGCCTACCGGCATTTCGATCCTCCGCGTTGCGAGTACGCCATCATAGCTTGGCATCACCAGCAAGGAACACGCTGGCGAGGCGGATTCTTGCGCCTCCGGTATATTGATTGCTAGGAAGTACTCCTCCACGTCCCATACGAAGTTCTCCAGTTCCTTGGCATTGCGCGCGCCGCTGAAAGGCTTCGGATCAGGTACGCGGATCTGGGATGGATGTGGTAGATTCGCGTAGGGCTGGCATGCGCGCTCTCTCCTGAGGGCGTCCACTTCATCTCCCAGCTCCTTGATGCGATTCAGAACCTCCTCTAGAACGGCATCTCTTCCGTCCTGTTGGCCTTCATTGGAAGGGCTTGGCCTGGCTCCATGATCTGGTTGTGCCGGGATCGCCTGCTGGATCTGATTGATCTGCTGCTGCTGCTCCAAGGATCGGGTGATGAGATCAGTAAACCCATCCTCTGGAGGAATCCCGACAATAGCCTCGAGCCTTGCTATTCAATCGTTGTGATTCACCATGGTTGAATTTTAGAAGAAGAAAAAAAAATCTGTTCTTGGGTTCTTGTATTGAACCAGGCTCTGATACCCTCTTGTCACCCGGCTAGGTATAGGCTATTTTTTTTTCTAAGTACGGAAGCGTCCTAGTAGGGGACCGGCCTTAGCACGCCTCGTGCTAAGTCAGCTCTCTCTCTCAGAGTTGTTGCGCACAACTAGTAGGGTGAGGTTGATGAGACCTCCCCTTACAGGAACCCCAAAAACCCCAACAAGTAATCACAGACAATGCCCAGCCCCAAACACAAGATGTACAGGGTCAACACTACCCCAACCTCTTTGATTAATACAATCCTAAGAGGAAGACAAGATGAATATGTGCCGCAGCACTACAAGAAATCTCTCACGATCTCTCCCTCACCTTGCCCTTAGGCTACAAGATGACTCACCCGTAACCCGTAGATGATCGCTCGTAGGAAGCTCCTCAATGGCACCGATCGTATCTTCTCTCTCCTCCTTCTCGCCCAAAGTGGTGGAGACTAGAAGATGCCGCCCACCTTCTTGATAGCCGGCTGGATATGATCTCCTTTGATACCTCTCCGTGTGTTGTTGTGTTGATTGATTTCTCCCTCACGAAGACCTCCCTCTTATTTATAAGGTTGAGCCATCGCCTCATCCAAAGCTGCCGTCCTTGGCCTTGTCTCCATGCACGCCACTTTTGAATCCCCGCCTTATCTCCTTGCAACCTTATCTATAATGCACCGTCCAAGTAAAGCACCGCTTGATCCACTTCAAATCTTATCTCTAGATGGCCGGTTGTGTAGGCTGAATAGGAGATTCGTTGCAGCTGCTTTGGACGTCCAAATCTGCCTCCAAAATCTCTCCACCGATTGCTTTGGATAAGGGTCCAGATATCTCTAACAAACTTCCCCAAAATCTTATCCATATCTTGAGTTAGTTAGATGTAGATAATGGCTGATTTTCCTTATCCAAATCTGCTGGTTGGATCCCCAAATCTTATCCATAAGATAAGGCTTAGATTTTATCAGATAAGAACGATTTTATTCCACAAAAATCAGAGCAGAAAGATCTGGGCGGTCGCAGGCTGATTCTGGGCATAACAGTCTGCTGGGCGCGCGTCTGGGCGCTGGGGCGCGCCTGGCCGTCGGGCGCGCGCGTCGGGCGTGCCTGGGCGTCGGTCGCTAATGGATGGCTCCGGGTCTTCTTCGGCCATGCATGCTTTGCTGAAAACTAAGCTTGCTGATGCCGACTCCGCGTGCCGTCGCATCTGGGAGATAAGTCCGCATCCGGCCTTGGCGCTTGGATCACCAACCTCGCGCCATGTGTCTGACTAAGTGTGGGGCTTGCCGGCCCCATGGACGGACGTGCGCATCCCGTGGCACGGTCAAACTCCATCC
Organism: Calamus simplicifolius; assembly: GCA_900491605.1. Taxonomy (NCBI): domain Eukaryota; kingdom Viridiplantae; phylum Streptophyta; class Magnoliopsida; order Arecales; family Arecaceae; genus Calamus; species Calamus simplicifolius. The sequence continues at coordinate 745,762 of UESW01004456.1, forward strand.
TGGCAGGTCCTCGGCCCCTGCCTTGCCCGCGCTGCGCGCCGTGGGCTACGCTACGGCCCTCCTGGCCATGCGCATCACTGGGCGATACACATAACAAATGTTGTACACTTAATTAGTTTTGATTATTTGCATAACATGAGGATGGAAACTTTATTCTAATCCTATGGAGACCCAATCCAACTTGCATCGATTGAAAGAGATTTTTAAAGTTTTCAACAAATTCAAGGTAGTTTTCTAGAAAAATCAAAAGCCATGGTAAAAACCATGGTTGAGGTTGAGGCAGAAATAATATACATGCTTTCAATCCCAAATCTACCCCAAATTTATATCTAACTTATTTTTTTACCCTATATATATTGTGTGTGTGTGTGTGTGTGTGTGTGTGTGTGTGTGTGAATTAATCACAGCTTTTTTTTATAGTAATTTGATATTTGTTATGAACCTTTTTAAGTGAGAATAATATAATTTTTATATTTTCCATACAATCAGCTTATAAGTTTAATAAAAAGAATAATTAAACCATGTTTTTAGGGATTTTTTTTTTAAAAGGAATAGTAGTGAAGTAATGGGGTAGGGTCGAAGATCCTCATTTTAGCTTGTCAGATTAGGGATGAGAACTAAACTTATTGCTTCATAGACCATGAAGCAGGGATGTGATGGATGGAGTATGGGAAGCCATGAATGATATAGACAAAAGCCGACCCTACCTACTCGATGCAGTTACTAACATAGCATCAAAATGGAGCTTTAAGACTGTAGCAAGGCACACTAATGGCCTTTTTGTTTGTAAAGTTTAAGCGAAGGAAATTAAGGGCCTCTTTAGATGTTGGTTCCAAAGAAAGCCTTCTTAATTGACAACACTAACGAAATCATGTTGGAAAAGATTAGAGCTGACACAGTTGGTAAGTTATCCTAGTTGTAAGTATAAATAATCAATTTTTCAAGTTGATTTGTCTATTCTCTTAGCTATGCTTAGATACTTTCTTCAGAATTATTGAGGGGTTCATAGGATGTTGATCAGCCTAGTACGAAAAACATAGGTGACATAAACTTATCATAGAAAGGCGATTGTCCTTGTAAAATTATTGGTGCCCAACCCAAGTACCTTAATGAGGAGAAAAAAGAAAACTTTATTGCAAGGATTGATAATTTTCCACCACAACCACACCAACCATCCCACTTCATGAATCACGTAACAGGCTCTAAAAGCGCTAGAAGCAACACTGTTCTACGGTTATCTGTCTATTGCCGGAACATGCCTCTTGTTCCACAAATCTTTCCTCCATTGATAGCTAGAAGAATTGAGAAGGTGTCCATTGGCCGCGTTAACCACAAACAATTTGTTGGCATAGAGAGACAGCTATCACTAGGGTCCCAGTTAAAATGGTCTACTCATCCATCATCAATGCTTCTCAGATCCTCTCAAATGGTTATATTTCCTAGATTTAGAAGAGAAAAGCACATGCACGGGCATTATTCTTTCTATAGAAGCTTCTTATGCATGATATGGGGTGTTGATGAGTCAATTAGATGCCACTCTTTTTCAGTCTATTCAAAAAGCAATTGCTTTTCTTAAAATTTCTTGTGAAGACATTATTGGTATGGCCCTTTCTCAAAGGATCTATCTACAGTGGATGTATTGGGAAGCCCACAATAATTATATCTTCCAAATTATCATCCTCAAGCCAAGAGCCATCATTCAGAAGTTAATATATTGGCAAACCCTCTAGTACTATTTGTAACACTCTAAGCCATCTACTAGTCTAATTAACTAGTTAGCAGGTCAAAATCATATGGTCCTAAAAGTTTGAGTGAAAATTAATTGATAGAAGGGAAACTTAAGTTATAAGCACTTTAAACCTTTTTTTTTTTTCCTATTCGATGTGGAATTATTTTTTGAAATGTTTTATCTTAACATTATTTTGACTATCGACTTAGTCCTAAATAGAGCAGAATGAAGAAAACTAGTTCTTATATCCAACCCCATGTAATTGAAAAAAAGGCTTAGATGAATTGAATTGAGTTGAGTTAAGTATTATCTTAATATTCTTTATCTCCTGCTGAGATACATGGCCGACAGAAGTTGCTTCGGAATCATCTTGCTTGCCACTGCTCTATTATTCTGAGAGCAAAAACTAACAAATTATGTAGTCTATTCTTTTTACACATCCAAAGTAAAATGACCATGCCATTGCTTCTTGTGCCCTCTCTCATTTTATGATGTGAAGTGGGTCTAATTTATGCTGCATGTAGATGGGATTCATCTGATCAACTGTCTCTAAACTTGTCTTGCGATATCCGGCTTGATACTTTAATCTTTACCTTGCTCCTAATTTGATAAGATAAACATTTGAAGCAGGAGTTTGTGATCTAGAAGAAATCAAATAAGAAAACAAACCAAAAATCAAAAAACACTAAATCTTCCCCTTACGCTTCTTGTGGCCTAACCAAACTGGAGGCCTCCTGAGCACTGTACTCCAAACTGGAAATCAAAAACCATCAACTCCTTGAGCAACTGGCGGAAAGCCCACCTCACATTTCGTCAAGAAAACAAAAAGAACGCAACTGAAGGGAAAGCAATCTAAACAAGGAAAGAAATCCTGATAGGACCAGTTAACAGGCCCATGGGCAATAAAAACAGAAATTTTCAAACAATTTTTCTAGACGGCCATCCTCGGCGGCCTTCCTAAGCGCTTAGTTCCTAAGACGGCCTCGCTGGCCTACTAGATTTTCTCTTCAAGGATACTATGGGCGTTTAATTCTATCTGCAGTTTTGCTCTTAGCTGCAACAAGTATCTCATCGTAACGAAGAAAGAGAATAGAAAGAAAAAAGGACCACTTCACGTGCTCCCGAAAGGCCACCTTCAGTCATTAATGGCCGGTAGTCAAATCGAGCGGTGCAGAATGAGAGCATTTAATGGTGTCTCAATGACTTAGCCAGCATTTATTGGAATGGGAAGAGAGGAAAAAGTCCCAGCACTCTCTCAACCCTCTCTTCCAAGTCGGCTCCACCTCGACTTCCAAGCACATTTATGGCCTCATTCAAGTCGGCATATTTAATGGCCTCATTCAAGTCGGCCCCACCTCATTCAAGTCGACCTCGGCACTCTCTTTCGAGTCGACCCCGACACTCTCTTTTAAGTCGGCCTTGGCACATTTAATGGCCTCATTCAAGTCGGCCCCGCCTCATTCAAGCCTCATCCAAGTCGCCCCAGCACTCTCTTTCGAGTCGGCCCCGGTACTTTCCTTCAAGTCGGCCTTGGCACATTTAATGGCCTCATTCAAGTCGACCCCGCCTCATTCAAGTCGGCCTCGCCCGGCACTCTCCCTCAAGTCGGCCTCGCCTCATCCAAGTCGGCCCCAGCACTCTCTTTCGAGGCGGCCCCTGGCAAATCCTAGGCGGCCTCCAGCCCTTCCATGACGGCTTCCGGCCTTTCTGCAACAGCCTCTGTCACAGCGGCCTTCGTCCATCCTAGGCGGCCCCTGGTGGTCCGAGTGAATCCCACGGCGCCCCAGGTCTTCCACGGACTTCTAACTCTCTGAACTTCATGACTTCGAGCATCCGGGGCTTCCCTGGTTTGGACTCCATGCTGCATGGATGGCTCTGGAAGGGAGAAGGACTCCAGCCACAAAATAATGAAAAGTGATGTGGAGGATAACAGGGAGGTGAAGGACCAGTCATGGTCCTTCCAAGATGACTTAAAGACCCTATAAAAAGAAAGGAGGGACGCTGGCATCATGATCTAAAGTATTTATAGGGCCCTCGGGAGCTTGTCAAAGGACAGGGCACCGCCACAGTTCATAATTATAAGTGACAGCTGGCGATAGATTGATTCGGAACTACGGATCAGCCGAGTATCTTCAACGGATTACCATAATTCGGCGTCAGATTCGTCGAGTCAAGGTGAACATAAGTCTCAAAATAAGAAAAAAGAAAAGTGATGAAGGATGTGATAGCGCCTGTAGCTCTGACATTCCATTAAGAGGTAAGCTTTATTGAAAGATATCATTTATCATAAAAGTCTTGACAAGTTGCATCATTTTGAGCCTCACAGATGTCAGCCCTGACATTTCACCCACCAAAAGTCCTTAGTCATCATGATACTTCAGCCACTCACTAAATGAGCCCCCAAAAGTCATGGTCCATCATAAGGCTCCACGTGACTCCTTCCCACTAGAGGACAAGAACCCAAACTTCTCAAGCAAGTTTCATAGAGTATAAAGGTAAATAAATTAGGTAAGAAGAGGTAACTCCAGACACGCTCATTCTGAGCCTCTCTTTTTTTTTCTTTCGAGCTTTCTCAAGCTCACGGCTGTTGCCCAGAGCACTAACTTGAACGTCTGAGGGTCCCGCCGAAATACCCGGCCGTGGGACTTTTTGCAGGCTTTGAAGACAAAGGAAGGGCTTCGATATTTCTGTGGAGGAACGGCCGACGCTTAAGGACGCCGACTCAAAATGATCGGGCATCAACAAATCCAAACAGAGCTTCCAGAGGGTTGTGGTTTGTGAGCCAACGCTACCGAGGGTCAGATCGGATCCCTGAAGCTTTTCGTCCATGACTGCGTCCAATGTCCGAGCCATCTCAGGGCTCAGATGATTCCTCCAATCCCCCACCTTCCCTGTCCGAAAGTAACAAGAGTTTAGTATACTGAAGACCGAGGCCTGGTCACCGCTCTTGTTCACCTCCAGTTTGCTCAGGTTATCAAAGCTACACAGCCTTATAATCTCTTCCACCACCCCTTCCTTCTCCTCCTCCAAGGAGAAGGGACATCCCAAAAACTCCGCCAACCTTTTCGCCTTCGCCACCGGATCCTCCATCAACTCCTCATACTTCAAGAAGAACACCTTCTCAGGCCTTCTCAAGGCCTCCCTCCAGTACTCCAGAATATGGTCCCACTCCGGCCCCCAGGAGGAGTTCCCTCGGCACACCATCTCGAAGACCGTGGCGAGCGACAGGGACTCCGTCGTCGCCGACATCGGCCACGTCGTCTTCTTGCTGCGATGCAACGACTTGATGAAATGCCACAAAGAGACCACCCGGTCTTTGGGGTCCCGGCAAGCATATATAATTCGGCAGTCGGACGCTCTGATCGAGTCCGGCAACACAGAGTACGGCAAGTGGGTGCTGAGGAGCCGAGGGGATGGGAGGGCCTCGATCTTGGAAGCTTGGCCGGTGGCAAAGAACTCCTCCAGGTAGTGGACGCAGTTGTGGGGGTTGAGGCTGAGGAGAGGGTGGCGAGCAAAGGAGTACTGGCTTCGAGCCATGGTGGCGAAGATGAGTGCTTTGAGCCATGTGGTGCCGGCCTTGGGCAAGGTGACCAGGAGGAGGTCAGTGGGACGAGGCTTGAAGTGGTCTTGGACGGCCAAGGCTCCCCGGAGGTGGACTTGATCAGGGATCCAAAAGCCCTTGTACTTTCGAAGGGAGAAGGGTTGCCAGCCTTGCTCTAGTGGAAGGGCAGAGATGAGGTCGTCGTACTCCTGTGGAAGCTCTGGCAGAAGCTTTGAAACATGTGATGCTTTGGAGCTACTGGAATTAGATGGATCACTGGCCATGAGAGGAAGGAGGAAGCTACAGGGGGTCTGAAGAGCAGAGACACACCAGAGAGAATCAAAGAGATTGGCTTGTCCATACCATGTACCCATCTTTGGGTAGAATAAATAAATGCAGACTTCATTGCAGGGATGGCAACGGCCGGGGACAGCCGCGGCAGCCTCTACCGGTCCCGTCCCGTCCCGTTGAGAAAAATCTTTCGTTCCCCTACCCCATTAAGTAGTTATGACAAGGATGGGATACCCGACCCGAATAAACGGATGCGTATTTAATCATTTAAATAAAAAATTATTTTATTAAATTTATAATTTACTAAAAGTTTAAAAAAAATTACTAATTGGGGGTAAAATCGTTATTGCATTGATAGTCGTGCGAGGAGGCTAAGACCGACCCCATCCCTTCGCCCCCTATGATGTCCCCGGGTTTCCGGAGCTCGGCTCTCCCGAGCTTCCTATAGCTCGTCTTCCCCGAGCTTCCCATAGCTCGTCTTCTCGGACTTCCGTGGCTTAGCTCCCTCGAGCTTCCCATAGCTCGTCTTCCCCGAGCTTCCGTAGCTCGGCTCCCTCGAGCTTCCCATAGCTTGTCTTCCCCGGGCTCCCGTAGCTCGGCTCCCCCGAGCTTCCCATAGCTCGTCTTCCCCGAACTTTCGTAGCTCGGCTCCCCCGAGCTTCCTATAGCTCGTCTTCCCCGAGCTTCCCATAGCTCGTCTTCTCCGGGCTCCCGTAGCTTGGCTCCCCCGAGCTTCCCATAGCTCGCCTTCCCCGAGCTTCCGTAGCTCGGCTCCCTCGAGCTTCCCATAGCTCGTCTTCTCCGGGCTCCCGTAGCTCGGCTCCCCCGAGCTTCCCATAGCTCGTCTTCCCCGAGCTCCCGTAGCTCGGCTCCCTCGAGCTTTCCATAGCTCGTCTTCTCCGGGCTCCCGTAGCTCGGCTCCCCTGAGCTTCCTATAGCTCGGCTTCCCCGAGCTTCCATAGCTCGGCTCTCCCGAGCTCTCCACAGCTCGGTTTTCTTCGAGCTTCTGTAGCTCGGCTTCACTGAGCGATCCACGATCCAATACTCACCTTCGCGGAATCTGGCGTAGGAGAGCCTAGGCCTATCGTAACAGCGTCCCAGGCAAGGAATCATGTCGAGGAGTGGTCTAGAACCTATCACGGCTACCTGGGGCCCATGCACCTATCAGATCTCAAGCCGTCAAGGAGCTCTCCTAGCCATCAATCCCCTAACGAATAAGATACGGATCCCAACGGCCCCACAACGGCCTGATTCGATCCATCTCTGTATCCTAACAACCTTCGAACCTTCAGAAGGCGCTCAAGATACAGGTGACAACCTATAAATACGACACTCCCAGATTCTCTCAGGTATGCGCTCACTCTCACTCTCACTCTTCCACTCTCCCCAGCTGCTCGTCGGTGCTCCCCCCTAGAGCTCCCGATCGGCCGTCCCTGGAGAGACTCCTCGGAGAGATCCACCTCCTCATTTTCTGATTGATCGCCAATTTTTCCCACTGACTTGAGCGTCGGAGAGTCTTCCGTGGAGGGCCACCCCCAACGCCTCTCGCGTGAGGACTTCTGTGCAGGTCTGCCCCAGGAGATCGACTGTGCCTGAGTCGGAGGACGGATTTCGGTGGCAAAAGATTGGCGCTAGAGGAAGGGCCTCAAGTCCCGTTAAAACTTGAAGAAAGGAGATAAGGATCTCGATCTGGAGTAGAACCTCTCTAATGGCCAATCGAAAAAGAGCGACCTCTGAAGCCCAAGATCAGGCCGCTTCCCAGAGACCTGATCCGGTGAGTAGTGTAGCGCCACAGCCTCCACCAATTGAAACCCCGTCGTCGCCAGCTATCCCGGTGACCCAGGACCAGTTCGCCTCACTGGTCCAACAAGTCCAGGCCCTGACCCACCTGGTCCAGGAGCGCTTCGCAGCTCCTCCCGCTCTGCACCTTCATAAGGAGGCCGTGATTCCTTCTTCGCCGGTGACTTCCTCCCCCGGTCCGCATGAAGCCGCGGACCCCCCACATCGACCCAGTCCCGCGAAGCGGCTACGACAGGGATCCTCCCATATCTCGGCGAGCCCGGACCCTCTCCCTAGTGTCCTCCCACCATGATTCGACGCCGTCCCTGCGCTCCCCTTGCCCAGCTCCTCCTCTTACCGCTGAAGAGGAGATCCGTCGACAGATCAGGGAGATGCGCCAGGAGCTGGACGCCGCCAGGCAGGCCCATCCGCCTCAGCCCAAAGCGGAGCAGGGCATCCCTTTCTCCAAAGGGATCATGGAGGAAGTGATTCCCTCCCATGTCAAGCTACTAGCCGTCGAACCCTACCACGGCTCTTCTGACCCGGACGACCATCTCAGCAGCTTCCGGTCAATAATGATGTTCCACGGAGCATCCGACGCAATCCTCTGCCGCGCTTTCCCCTCCACCCTGAGAGAATCTGCCCGAACCTGGTTCAATGCCTTGAAGCCAGGTTCCATTGATTCATTTGACGAGCTGAGTCGTCTTTTTATTGGCCAGTTCGTCAGCAGCCGCCGCCACCGACGGAGATCTGACTCTCTCTCCGAAGTCAAGCAGAGAGAGGGGGAGTCCTTGAGAAGTTATCTTGGCCATTTCAATAAGGCCATGTTGGAGGTGGACTACCTTAATCATGAGGTGGCTATGTCCGCCTTGGCGGGGGGAGTCTCAAAGGAAAGCGACTTCTACCTAAAAAATATTGGGGGAACGGGATGACCCAGCAACAGAAACACCTAAAAAATATAAAAAAGTAAACAAAATGATTTAAGAGTCATTTAAGGATGAGTAAGGGACATTTAATTAATACCTCCATAAAATGATTGCCATTTACAAATGCTACTGCAATGTCTTTGTGGGATAGAGGAGAAAAAGGCACCGATCGAAGAGGTAGGAATGTAAGACATTGTTGCAAAGAGAGGTGGTATAGGACAACATTATGGCAGGACGCTATAAGGTGCTCCATATCCGGCAACATCATCCATCGGTCAGATGGTGGATAATTCTCAAAACATGATAATGCATGAGCGATATCGTCAAACCTCCCTTCGACAACAAATAAAGTGCGATAGTGCTCTGAATGACATTGCAACTCATATAATAAATCCTTCCTAACACAGAGCCAATCCTCCTCTCCAAATCCCAGCAAGTCAGCTATTGCTATGAATCCGCAGTTGCCATCAGCTTTTACATCCTTGATATGCTGAATGAACAGCCTCAATCCATCTGGAATTTGATCAATATAGATTGTTGGCTTATATGAATGGGTTCGAGAACGAAAAACCTACAAACCATATCGAATGGTATTACAAACTTTTGCTTGCTAATAATAAATGGCACGGGCTGGCATGACTCGGCACGAGCCGGCATAGGCTAGCACGGGTCGGCATGGACCAAACCGCATGCCCCGCCATGGTCCGACACACATCGGCACGCCCCGATACACATCGGCATGATACTCATTTTTAAAAATAAAACAAATGTTTCTTACCATCTTCCTCAGCTGCCTTTTTTGCACTAGAGTCATTGGGGTGCCCGTACCAGGTGAGTAATTATCTTGTCCAGAGAGAACCAACTCAAAGGCAAAAGGATCATGGTGAGTAGATGTATCAACCTTCAATGATGTGCGGCCATGCGGACCAGTCATCCTTTTTGCAGGTTCTTCAAGCGAAGTACTATCTGAGCTTGCAATCTCTCTCAATTTTCTTAACATCTACAATTGAGAAGCCCCATCTAACTGTTTGAATTTTTGAGCAATTATATCCAACTCTGGTTCACAGCTCAGCTTCATACTTTGTACATTTGAAGGAGGCACCATATCAAGTTTTCTCTAATGAGGATCTATGCAGTCGAGGAGAATAGGCCGACCTTCCATCCTGTACCACATAATCTCATGAGCGCATGGTAAACCATGTGTGCGTCGAATAGCACGTCCACAAACTGATTCATCAATCCCAGCTGAATTGGCTCGGTTCGCTTGGGCGAGGATATGATTTAATGCTCTTATAGATATAAAACCTCACAGTTCTTTGAATTTAGCAGGCTTGAAGTTAGTTTCATGACCATCAAACTCTTTTCAAATGAGGCTTTAATGTCATTGTGCTGCAACTCAATCAAACTCTGAATTTTTGTTCAAGATGACTCAAAAGATCCTTGGCTTGATCCAAGCTGTCTTTTAAGCCTTGCATGTGCACTTTCAGCCCTAGTAAAGTAAATAAAATTAAATAAAAGTTATATAAAAAAATACGTAATTAAATTATAAATTTCTAAAATGAATCAATTTCTTGTGATACCTATTAGTTGTCACATTTCCGTTGTGCCTACGTGCATCCGTCCACACTGTGATAAATCTTTCCTTGTATTTGCTCAGCCAAGTATCTGACACATACTGTAAATCATCTGGATAGTTACTAAACTCTCTCTGGAGTGCACTCCAGTGATCGTTATACTCATCTTTTGTGCTGGACAATACTAGTATATTCCAAGTCATTATAAACTTATCACATTTCTCCTTCGTTTCAAATAATCTTTTGCACTGGGCCAAAAGATTTCTACTAATATGCCATCTACATAATAAATGTGTTGCCATAAGAAATACCTTTTGAATTGCATTCAATAGAACCAAGTCTCTATCTATGACTATCACCTCAGACAGACCATCAATGTCCATGATATTGCGCAATCTCTCTAGTGCCCATGTATAGTTATCTTTCTGCTCAGAGTCCATGTATACAAAAGCAATAGAAAATGTGAGGTTAATTGATGTCACCCCCACAATCTCTAAGAGAGGAAGATGATATCTGTTCATCTTGTACGTGCATTCCATTATCAAAATACGAGAAAATGCACATAACAAATCTATGCTGCCAGGGTGAGTCCAAAACAAGTCACGCACAGCATCCGACTCAATACAATTCCTATGCCACTCAATGTATTTATCCTCGAATAATTTACCCAGAAGATGTTGCATCTGAGATCTCCCCGCTTTCTCTACAACCTTACACCTCTGTCGTGCATTGTAGATCGTCTTCACTGTCGTAACATTGAGGGCATCCCTTTGCTTCAATGTGGACATATGGCCTTTGGCCAAACTAAAGTCTTCGACATGTCCACTAACAATGAAGTCTCCTGCTTCGATAATCGTTCAGCATATGAGTGCCTCTCGAGATGCTTCGCAGCTGATGATTGTGCAATTCACAAATGACCATTAACATCCAATCATCTGTAGTGTCTAATTTCTTTCCTCTTAATGCAAAAGGACATCCACACTTCTTAGTGCCACTAGCCCTAGTCTTTAATCCCTTTTTCTTTATGCTTTTACTTCTGCAGGTATTACTCCTCTTGTAAGCAAGTACAATTCTTGGTTTCTTGCTATCAGTACCCGAATTAGAAGTTTTAATAATAACAACAAATCCATTCCTCCTCCCAGCTTTCTGACACCAATTACACAAGTCTTCTCTACTTTTGAATATCTACACAATAAATAGTTTAATGTCAGTAGAAAATTTTACACATTGCTCAGTCAACTAATAAAATAATTGCAATCAAAATTATCAGACCTCGTAAGTTATAAATTTATTTGTGTAATCCATCACATATTCAGAGCCAATCATGCTGCCTTCGGTTGAAGCATCGTCCTACACGGTCAAAAAATAATCAATTTAAATCCTAACCCTAAACCCTAAACTACCTAAACCCCCCTTGTTCGGCCCTGTTTCGCCAAACAGGGGCCCTCTGTTCGGCCGGGATGGCCCGAACAGAGGGTTGGCCGAACAGGGGCCTTCTGTTCAGTCACACATGGCCGAACAGAGGCTTTCTATTCGGCCCTCCATGGCTGAACAGAAGGCCTCTGTTCGGCCAGGATGGGTCGAACATAAGGCCTCTGTTCGGCCCTGTGTGGCCGAACATAAGGCCATGTTCGGCTAGGATGGGCCAAACATAAGGTTTATGTTCGCCAACCAGGGCTGAATAGAAGGCCTCTGTTCGGCCCTATGTGGCCAACAAAACATGGATCGTGAAAAAAAATCAATATAACTTAAAAAATGAACCTTTGCGTTCGTAGATCCTTCCAAATCGCTAGTTGCTTGTCCATTGTTCAATTGAGGGTTGAAATCTCTTCAGACAAAGACCTCAATGGATTGAGCAAATTTTTTTTCAGATCATTGGGAGGAGGGAGGGGGAGGGGGGGTGGGTGTACGATTGGAGGGGGGGCTATTTTTGTTGAGGGGGTGTAGAGAGTAAAAATAGGGGCATTTTGGTCTAATTTTATAAGGGTAAAATTGAGGTTTTTTTTGTTAAGTGGGGGGTGCATTAAGCAATTCGAGCGATGCAAATAGAAGTTCCTAGAATGAATGGAAAGATTTGGCTTATAGAGTGGAGAAAATAAAAATGAGAGTGGGGCAGAACAAAGAGGAGGGGTGAAAGGATCAATTGATGATTGCCGATGATGCTCTTTTATAAGCAATGAAGATGCATCGACTCTGTATGTGATCTGCGTTAACTACTCGTCTTACTCTGCAGATCAAGTTTGTTCATTTCAAAGTTCAAATCGCAGCTTTAAAAATATCGCACGATTTTCTTTGGTCCGCCACTGCTTTAAATTTC
>UESW01004456.1:774901-812244 GCA_900491605.1 Calamus simplicifolius
TATATCAATCTTTTAAAGATCAATGACTTAAATGAAATGCTTTGAAATTGAGCATTACTGTTAAATCAACATTATCTAAGTCATATTTATATTTCAAAGTTGGTTGGGATGATTTTCAAAGCAAATCAGAATGTTTTCTGATTTTTGTATCAGTCCCGAGCCGACTCGAGAGTTTCCGAGTCGACCCCTGAACTTCTCGAGCCGACTCGACTGTGCGAGCCGACTCGACTCAGACGGCAGAAAGACTCATTTTTGAGTGCCTCACGAGTCGACTCCCAGCTTTTCGCGAGTCGACCCCTGAAAGTCACGAGTCGACTCCCAGACTTTCGCGAGTCGACTCCTGGAGACCCATTTTTTGGTGCGTTCTGGATTCGATTGCTCGAGCCGACTCGCACAGTCCCGAGCCGACTCCCCGACTTCTGGGCGGAAATTTTTGAATGACACATCAGCTCCAACGGATATATTTTTGAATAACGGTTATTTTCTTTGTTTCTAACGGCTATATTGTTTCAGAATCTATAAATAGAGGAGCCATTCAACAAAGAAAAGAAGAGAGAAGATAATATTGAGAATCATTCAGTAAGAAATTCAAAAGAGGGAAAAACAGAGTGTTATTAGAAAAATCTTTTAGCTCAAGTAGAGAGATTCAAAAGGAGTGAAATCCAAGTGAAAGATTCGTCTACTCCTTCTCATCATTCCACAAAAGCCAGAAGAAAATCCAAGTGCGTTCCAAAGGTCAAATCTGCGGATTTTCAAAAGAGGGAAAAGATTCATCTCAACTCCAAAAGTCTTCAACGGTCAAGAATCTAGCTGAGGCGTGATTCAACACTTCTAGAGGAGTTGAAGAAAAGAAGGGAGAAAGCCCAAGCATCTACCATCGGCAAAATTATCAGGCTTTTCTAACCTTATATCATTTTGTACTTAATTTGTATATCTGCTCAAGGGGAGCACTTTATTGTTTAAAAACAATCTTTATTATTTGTTTGCTGATTCAATCTGTGGATTGAATTAGTGGAGGTTGGCATACCTCGTTGCAAGCCGGAGTGCTTGTGTTGGGTTAGTTGTGAGCCCTAGAAAAACAACTTGTAGGGTTTTGTGCTGGTAAGCCCGAGTTAAAACCAGCTGGGTTCGTTGTGCACCCGTGAAAACAACAAGTTTGAGTTGTGAGCTTGTAAAACAACTCGGCTGTAATCTAGAGAGATTATAGTGTGGACCCAAGTGAGTCTTGGGAGTGGACGTAGGTGTTGGTTGCACCGAACCACTATAAAAATATCTTGTGTTTGCCGTGTCTAATTGTCTCTTCTCTATCTCTCATATACTTGTGTTTGTGCTTTGCTTATTAGTTAATCCTTTCACTTGCACATCTCATTTTAAATTGCTTAAAAGTCTTAAATTTTTAAGAACCCAATTCACCCCCCCCCCTCTTGGGTTGCCATCTGGGCCAACAATGTTGATTTACTTTTCACTAAAGTCTTGATGTAATGAAGTGTAGTTTAGTTTGAAATTTTGATGTAATGAAGTTTCTTTTTTGCAATATGATGTAATACTTGACTTTATGTAATGAACTTATTTGATACTTAATGAATATCATTTGAACTTTGAAGCATCTCTTAATTTTATCATTTAACTTGAAACTTCTTGACCTTTTTGTTGATTACAAAAAAGGAAAAGAAGTAATTGATAGTCGTATATGCATCAAAAGTTAAAAAGAGAAGTAATTTGACATATATGCATGTATATGCATTGGAATAAATAAGCTTAATTAATTGGTATTACATATAAAGAGAAGTAATTTGACATATGTGCACTTAATTTGATATAATTTGATATGCATTGTTTAATCAGTATCAAACATTAAAAGTTTACTGTTAAATATAGTATCATAGGAGGAGCTACTTTATTCAGGGGGAGCTTACCTATGAGAACTAAATATTTGAGAAATTTGAGTTGAAAATCTTATTGTCTAACTCATGCATATACTCAATGTTTTTATAATCATCAAAAAGGGGAGATTGTTGACTCAAGTATTGATTTTGACGACTAATAAAAGACATGAGTATATTTACTATATTTCTAATAGATTTAACAAGTATTACAAGGATTAAAAATGTTTGATCAATCAAAAGAAATAAAGAAACAAGTTTTGAATCAAAATGTCAAAAGAATTTTTCAAAGTTCAGAGCTTGGAGTCGACACCCAAATGGTCAGGAGCCGACCCCAAGGCGTATCAAAAGTTTTCTAAAATTTTGGCACGGTCTGGAGTCGACACCCAGAGTTTCAGAGCCGACTACAACCTGAGATACAGAGAAGTGTATTCTATTTCAGTTTTCAGAGCCAACACCCAGTATTCGGGAGCTGACACCTGAGAGTTCGGGAGCCGACACCTGATTTTCTGGAGCCGACTCTAACCTAAGAACAGAGAGCGTGTTTTTATGAGCATTTTTTGAGCTGACACCTTCGGATTGCGGAGCTAAACCCCGAAAGCGGTGAACCAACACTTAACTTTCTCGGAGCCGACTCCTCAACAACTTTTTATTTTCCATTTTTGGATACCCGACTTGGAGATGACTCCAACCTGTCAGGAACAATTTTTTTTCTGTCAGAACAGACACCAACGGTAAGATTTCTTTTACCTAACCTCTAACGACTATTTTCTTTGTGTGTAGAGAGATCCAAACAATTCACAATGGCTATATTTTCCACCTAAACCTGGATTGAGAAATCTATAAAAAGGGAAAATCGTCCGTTTGAAAAGAGAGGAGATACAAGAGAAAAGATGAGAAAAATCAAGAAAAATACTCTATGAAAAAGAGAGACAAATCAAGAGGAAAGACTTAGAGCTCAAATCCATCAACCTCAGAAAGCTCATAGAGAAATCCACAAGCTTCTCAAGTTCAAATCAAGAAGATTTCCATCTTTAGAAGAAAGATAGTAAAAGCCCCAAATCCTCAACTTCACAATTGCAAATTTCTGAAGAATCTGAGCTGAGGCCCTGATTCAATATTTCAAAGGAAAAGAAGAAAAGAAGAAAAGAAGAAAAGCACACATTCAAAGAGCTTCAAACAGGTTTTTCTAATCCTTGTTTAGTTTATTGTTTATTTGCTCATTTTAGGAGCTGCGGTGTACTTAAACTCTATTTTTCATTAGTATTTTCTAATTCAATCAGGGGATTAAATTAGTGGAGGTAGTATACTTCGGTACAAGCTAAGGATAGCTTGTTGTTGGGTTGTGTGCTGGTGAGCCCAGAAAACCAGCTGGGTTCATTGTGATCCTGGGGGAAACAACAAGTTTTGAGTTGTGAGCTTGTAAAACAACTTGACTGTAATCAAAAGGATTATAGTGTGGACCCAAGTGAAGCTTAGGAGTGGACGTAGGTGTTGGATACACCGAACCACTATAAAATCTTTGTGTTTGCCATGCTTTGTTTCTTTGTCTCTCTCTATCTCATTTATTTGTGATTAGCATTTATCTACTTTGCACTTAAGCTCTTTCATATCAAAGCAAAAAGTTTTTAAAAGAGTTAATTTTTTTTTGAATCCAATTCACCCTCCCTCTTGGGTTGCCATCTGGTCCAACATACAGCCGCAAAGGGATTGAAGAGTTGGAGCTAGATGAGGTCCCTGAGGATGATGGCTCAACCTCGGCCGAACCTTGATTTTCTTTTTGTTGTATCAAGTCCGATTTGATCGGCAATTTTGTAACTTTCTTTAGCAATGAAAATTTCTTGCTCAATCCTTAATTTGATTTGCATCATAACCAATTATCAATGATTGGATATGAATAAGCCGTAGTGGCTGCTATCAAGGCTGTAGGCAGTCATAGCTAATAACTGCACTTGTGTGACCTGGTGGTCTTGACAAATGACCTCGCGCCGCAGGCTATCGACACCAGAGGGTAGCATCGACGCGAAGTCGATTAAGGGGCTATCGACACAAGGTCGGGTGGGGCTATGGCACAGCTAGGCCAACACAGACATGGGGTTGGGCATTTTGAAGAGTTAGAAACTTTTAATACCGACGTGGAGTCGGTTTTCACGTGTCAATGCTGCCAAACTAGATAGAGTACCGACACGAGATCGGACTTGATTGCCAACGCGGAGTCGGTCTTCAAGTGCCGACGCAGAGTTAATCTTAAGGTGCCGACACGGAGTCGAGCTAAGGTGATGACGCGGAGTCGAGCTAAGATGCCGACGCGGAGTCGAGCTAGGGTGCTGATGCGGAGTCGATCTAGGGTGCTGATGCGGAGTTGAGCTAAGACGCCGATGCAGAGTCGAGCTAAGACACCGATGCAGAGTCGAGCTAAGGTGCCGACGCGGAGTTGAGCTAAGGTACCGATGTAAGTCGAGCTAAGGTGCAAATGCGGAGTCAAGCTAAGGTGCCGATGCGGAGTCGAGCTAGGGTGCCGACGTGGAGTCGAGCTAGGGTGCCGATGCGGAGTCGAGCTAAGATGCCGATGCGGAGCCGAGCTAGGGTGCCAACGTGGAGCCGAGCTAGGGTGCCGACGCGGAGTCGAGCTAAGGTGCCGACGCGGAGTCGAGCTTGAGTGCCGAGGGAGACTCGGGCTTGGAGTGCCGATGTGAAGCTGGACTTGAGTGCCGAGGGAGACTCGGACTTAGAGTTTCGATGCGGAGCCGGGCTTGAGTGCCGAGAGGAGACTCTGGCTTGAATGCCGAGGGGAGACTCGGGCTTGGAGTGCCGACGCAGAGCCGGGCTTGAGTGCCGAGGGGAGACTCGGGCTTAGAGTGCTGACGCGGAGCCAGGCTTGAGTGCTGAGGGGAGACTCGAGCTTGGAGTTCCAATGCGGAGCTGGGCTTAGGTGATGAGGGGAGACTCGGGCTTAGAGTGCCGACGCGGAGGTGGGCTTTGAGGGAGAAGCAGGATCACTCAAAAACATGTCAATGAGAATATTTTGAATAGTACTCCGGCAGGTAGGTTCAAGCTAAAAATTAACAAACTACTGATAATACCGATGTAGGTTGTCTGCGTTCCAAGTGCGGGGGAGAGGCTTCCCGTCTAGCCCCTCAACTTTGTATGCTCCGTGATGAAGCACCTCCATGACTCGATAGGGTCCTTCCCATCTTGACGCTAGCTTGCCTCCTTCCGTCGGCTTTGATATTTTAGCTCATCGAAGGACTAGGTCTCCGGGGCGAAACGTCTTGGGTCGTACTCGGGCATTGTAGTATCTGGCCGAACGCTGATGGAAGGCCGCCATCCGGAGCCGCGCTCGATCTGTAGTTCTTCTACTAGGTCAAGGTCGGCCTGCAGCTGATTTGGGTTGTCCCCCTCGCTGTACAACTCTGTACGGGGGCTCGGGACACCTATCTTCACAGAATGACGGATTCGGACCCGAAGATCAGGCTGAAAGGAGTCTCTCAGTAGGGTCTCGCGGCATTGTGTGGTAGGCCCACAGCACACTGGAGAGCTCTTCCACCCATTGTCCTTTGCAGTCATTTAGCCGGGCCCTAAGTCCTTGAAGGATAATGCGGTTGGTCACCTCGGCTGCGCCGTTAGTCTGGGGATGCCCCACATAGGTGAACCGCTGATGAATGCCTAGCTTGGTGCAGAACTCCCGGAAGGCCGTGTGTCAAACTGCCGGCCGTTGTTAGTGACGAGAGTATGTGGCAGCCCGAACTGGCATATTATAGATTTCCAAAAGAAGGACCTCACCTTGTCCAGGTAATCTTGGCGAGTGCTTCGGCCTCGATCCACTTGGTGAAATGGTCGATGGCTACCAGTAGGAATTTGTGCTTACCGGAGGCCGGAGGAATGGTCTCAGGATGTCCATACCCTACTGGCGAAGGACCAAGGTGCAGCCAGGGGGGTCAGCTGAGACGTCGGTTGGCATTGGACGTTGGCATGGCGTTGGCAACTGTCACATCTCTTGACGAGCTCGGACGCATCCTCCCTCATTGTTAGCCAGTAGTATCCTTGTCGCAAGGCTTTGTACGCCAGAGCTCTGCCCCTCAGATGACTTCCACATATACCTTCATGTATTTCCCGCAGGATGTAGTCTGCTTCCGTGGGGCCACGCATTTGAGGATCGGATACGAAAATGATCTTCGATAGAGCTTTTCGTCCATCATCAAAAACTTTGGGGCTCGCCTCTTGAGCAGCCTAGCCTCAATCGAGTCCTTGGGAAGGGCGCCGTCAGTCAGGTACCGGATATAAGCGTCCATCCATGAAGGCTCTTGCTCGTCTGGTAGGATCTCCTCCGTTGCTTCGATGCTTGGGACTTCTAGATGCTCCACGTAGGTTTTCCCAATGTCTCGTCGATTGAGGTAGCGAGTCGGGACAGGGCGTCAGCTCTAGCGTTCTCCTCCCGAGGAATGTAGCTGATGCTAAAGTAGGCTAAGAGAGAGGCTTGTGACTACACCATACTCAAGTAACGGGACATAGTTGGATCCGCACCTCGTATTCTCCAGTGATTTGGCCAGTGACTAGCTGGGAGTCAGTGAATGCTCTAAGGCGCTTCACCCCAAGCTCCCGGGCCAATCTTATTCCTGACAGTAGGGCTTCATACTCCACCTGGTTGTTGGTGGCTGAAAAAGAAAATGGAGAGTGCACTCGGTTACAACTCCGTCCGGGTTGGCTAGGATGAGGCCCACTCCGCTCCCTTGAAAATTTGACGCTCCATCCACATGAAGGATCCATTCATCCTCTCTAGTCCCAGGAGTTAAGGGGTTTGCATGGGAGTCTTCTGGTTGCTCCTCGCCCCAAGTTCATTCAACCAATAAATCTGCCAGAACCTGATATTTCATAGCCGACCGGGGACAGAAAGATAGGTCGAATTCCCCAGCTTAAGCGCCCACTTCGCCAGTCGGCCCGAAGTGTCTGGACGAGCGAGAATCGCCTTGAGTGGTTGGTCGTGACCACCACGATCAGATGAGCTTGAAAATAGGGTTGGAGGTGCTGGGCGGATACAATCAACGCGAAGATAATCTTTTCGAATCTCGAATACCTGTCTCTGCATCGTGAAGCACCTTACTGGTGTAATACACTGGCTTTTGTGTTTCGTTGGTGTCCATGCAAACCAGCACGAACTGACAACTTTGGAGGAAGCCATGAGGTACAGAAGAAGTTCTTCTCCACCCTTTGGCTTGGACATAGCGGTGGGTGGATAAAATTCTTTCAGTCCCTCGAAGGCCTTCTAGCATTCCCTCGTCCATTCGAATCCGTTGACTCTACGAGTTCCTTGAAGAAAGGCAAGCACCTCTCAACGGACCTGGACAAAAAGCGGCTCAAGGCCACCACCCTTCCCGTCAGGCGTTTCACTTCCTTCTTGTTGGCGGAGATCTCATGTCCAGGATGGCTCGGACTTTATCAGGGTTTGCCTCGATTCCTCGTTGGGTCACCATGAAACCAAAGAATTTGCCGGCTGTCACCCCAAAGGCACATTTGCATGGGTTCAGCCTCATCTGGTATCGACGGAGGTTGCCGAAGGTCTCCATCAGGTCGGTGATATGGCTGGTGGCGTGGACACTTTTTCAGCATGTCGTCCACGTATACCTCCATGTTGCGCCCGATCTGGTCCTCGAAGATTTTGCGCCTTTGGTAAGTGGCCCCCGCGTTCTTCAGTCCGAACGGCATCACCTTGTAGCAGTATAGTCCTTTCTCAGTTATAAAAGAGTAGCTTCCTCATCTGCCGGGTTTATCCTGATTTGGTTGTACCCAGACAAAGCATCCATGAAGCTAAGGGTCTCATGGCCGGACGTAGCGTCCACCAGTTGGTCGATCCGAGGCAATGGGAAGCTGTCCTTGGGGCATGCTTTGTTGAGTTCGGTGAAGTCTACGCACATCCTCTAGCTTCCGTTGGCCTTGCAGACCATCACGACGTTAGCCAACCAGTCGGAGTAGCGAACTTCCCGGATATGGCCTGCAGCTCTCAGCTTACGGATTTCCTCATCGACGGCTTTCTGCCTATCAGGAGCGAAGCTCCTCTTCTTCTGTCAGACAGGCCGGCATTCTGGCTTGAGGTTGAGCTGATGAGTGATTATCTCCTTAGGGATGCATGGCATATCTAATGATGACCACGCGAAGATGTCGGAGTTGGCATGCAGGAAAGCAAGGAGCCGATCGCATGCCTCTTCCGAAAGCAATGCTCCGATCTGGATGGTCCTCGTTGGGTCCTCCCCCAAGGGGAAGGCTAGGAGGTGCTCGGCTGGCTCCCCTCTCCTTTCCAAGTCTCGGGGGTCGAGTGGTTCAGGCACTGCTGCCGACACCGTCTCCTGCGGGCTGGGGGCTAAGTGGCAGCAGAGCGGTGGTGGGTTCTGTTCTTTCTTCATTTCTCCGACCCCTTCGTCGGTGGGGAATCTCACCAGCAATCTCTTGGTGGAGATAATAGCATCCAGCAGGTTCAAGCCGGGTCTTCCCAAAATTGCATTGTAAGCCAGTGGGACCCGAACCACTAGGAAGTTCATGAGAACTATGCTCTGACGCGGTGAGGTCCCAACGGTAACGGGAAAGGTGACCTCACCCTCCACCCTGATGGAGTCTCCAGTGAAACCCATCAAGGGAGTGGTGACAGGTAGAAGAGAACATGTATGCAAATTCATTCTAACAAAAGCGTCATAACTCAAGACATTCACTGAACTTCCACTATCATGGAGACACGATGCTATCATCATTCTTATTCACTACTCCTTCTAGATCCCTTTTGGAAAAGGGATTACAGAGTCTTCTTCCTCCTCTCGCTGTCTTTTTGCACTGCTGCCTGCCCCCTAGGAGAACATGGCCATGGTCTTTTCCGTCGGGGCATTGTCTATGCTAATCTGTAGCGCGCGAAGTGCCGATGGACCCACGGTAGTAGGGTTCCCCCTCCGGACAAACTTGCTTAGATGACCTTGCTGAACAAGTTCCTCGATAGCTTTCTTCAAGAGGCGATAGTCTTCAGTGTCGTGGCCATAGTCTCTGTGATATCGGTAATAGAGCTCCTTGCTGCGGGGGATCCCAGACTTCATGGGGTCGGACGTCGGAAGTAGGGCTCCTCCTCAATTTCCAACAGGATGTGAGATATTGGAGCAAGGAGAGGAGTGAATTGCTCCTTGGGAACAAGCATCTAAGGCCGGTTGTCTGAGCGACGAGGAGGCTCAGACTTCCTGGGTCATCCTCTAGCAGGCTCCGTGGGCATCGGTTTCTTGCTAAAACCTTTGTCAGCCTCCCTCTTGGAAGAGTCCGCTTCATCAGCGCGAATATACTTTTGTGCCCGGCTTAGTAGCTCGGCATAGGAGCCGGGAGGCTTCTTATACAGGGAATATACAAATCTAGAAGGACGAAGACCTCACTTCAGGGCTAGGGTGGCTACAGAATCCTCCAAGTTATAAACTTCAAGCGCAGCCTCCTTGAACCGAGCGGCGAAGTCCTTCAGGGTTTCGCCGCTCCTTTGCTGGACAGTGAATAAGCTATCAGCCACTCGAGGATCTTTCAACATGCATCAAAGTGGGCTAGGAAAGATCGCTCTAGTTGTCTGAAGGAATTGATGCTGCATGGTGGCAAACATGAGTACCATGCACACGCCGCCTTTCGCAGTGTGGCTGGAAAGGCAACACACAGGAGAGAGTCCGTCGCTCCTTGGACTTGCATGAGAACCTTGTAGCTCTCAAGTGGTCCAGAGGATCCATCGTGCCGTCGTACGGGTCCAACTGAGGAAGACGGAACCGAGGTGGGACCGGCTCCTCCATGATGCGGCGAGAAAGCGAGGGACGGTGGTCGTAGCCCGTCCCATGAGGGTTGGCGATCCAGCGACTAAGCTCCTCCAATCGCTGGTGATATTCATCAAAGCGCCGTCTGGCCCAACGGGCGGCCTTCCTATCGATATCTTCTTTAGAGAAGTCTGAAGATGAGGATGGGGAAGACCGCCGGTGCAAGGAGTGCACGTGTCTTGGTTCCTTCTCACCATGCCGCCGGTGGGAGCGATCAGAATGGCGGGAGAGAGATCACCGCCGCTTTGAGGTCTCCCGATGGGGAGGTTCAGGGAGCGAGTGGTGGAAGGCCTCAGGAGGAGTCCTACCCTGATGAGGCTGACTAGCTCCATGACCCTTCTTATGAGGTGAAGGGGGTTGAGGTGGCAAAGGCATGACGGCGAAGCAGTGTTCCTGTAGTCCTCGCACCACCGTCATCAGATCTTGTACCTGGCTAGTCAGACGTCAAGCCGATCGGACTGGCCAGCCTGTGGTGGTGCAAGAGGCGGAACATGGGTGTTGGCCTCTGATTGTTTAGCCCACGGGAGGCATTCCGCGGCATGGCTGGTGGAAGCTTCCTGAGCTCGCATCGTCACCATCCTCTTCCTTGCAGAAGTCGAGGGGTTGCAGATGCGTGAAGGTAAACGTCTGTCTACCGGTGCCCCTTCCTGGCGCACCAATCTCTTGCTGCCAAATCACTTTGAGGAGCGTCAGGTGATAGAAATGCTTCGTAGGCCTTCAGAGGAATGACAGGGACCGCCTCCTTCAATCGAAAACCTACAAGAAAAGTCCCGGACATGTGGTGCCGGTGGGGACCCTTCGACGCTCAAGTCAGCGATTTGGAGAACATGGATTTGAATGAGAGTGTAGAGATTCAGTCCCCTCCCCCTTTGTTGCGAGTTAGGGGTCCTTATGTACCTGTTTGGGGGTCCCTTTTACCTTTTGTTGAGTAGCTGTCGAATCCCATTCTGTTAGGATTGGCCTCGGCTGACGGGTGCATAGTTGTTAAGCATGCACCGTAGATACTAATGACTGCGTAATACGTGGGTAACCGCCCATGATTTCGGTGAAACAGATGAGCAAGATATGCGGCAATTGGTGCCTCAAATCCCTGGGTCCGATATCCGAGATTGGCTCCGCTATATTAGGGTAACGTGTACTGTAAAGCAGCGAGGGCGAGGCCGAAGCCAGAGACCGAGGCCGAAGCCAGGGGCCGAGGCGAGGGTGAGGCCGAAGCCAGGGGCCGAGGCGAGGATGAGGCTGAAGCTCGAGGCCGAGGCCGAAGCCAGGGGCTGAAGCCAGAGGTCGAGGCCGAAGCTAGAGGCCGAGGCTGAAGCCAGAGGCCGGGGCCGAAGCCAGGGGCCGAGGCGAGGGTAAGGCGGAAGCTAGAGGCCAAGGCCGAAACCAGAGGTCGAGGCCGAAGCCAGGGGCCAAGGTGAGGATGCCGATGCCAGAAACGAGCTATCAACTCATCTGGCTCCAGGAATTGCGCAAGGTGTTATGCTGCCGCTCAGAGGGTGTGATCAGCCACATCACATGGCCAAACTGGAGGTAGCCTTCTATGAGGGGAAAAAGAAAACGAAGGTCCAGAGATTTTCTTTGAAAGGTATGCTTAAGTGATCAGTGCGGAGATTAAAGAGAGAGGGGGGAAAAAAAAGGAAAGAAAAGAAGGGATCTAATCCTTTTAGCCTTTAATGAGTAGAGATATGTGCGTCTTTACATCTGAATATCTTCCTATATATTTTGACATACCTAATGGCGGATGACTGAATATGCTTGGATCTGAGAGGGGACAGGGTCATTGGTGAAAGTTCTTCTTATAAAAAAACTTTTATTTTTAAAGGAGAAGTGTCACATTTTGATTAGACATTACATATCAATTTCTAGCCGGCTTGCCAGCTCATATCACGCATACATGTTGTTGCTTGTTTCATATGCAATGTAGGGATCAAAATAACAGCTTTGTCAATGCATGCACTAGTATATGCGTGATTTGGCATGTTGACATGGCTATGCGTTACTGGCTTTATGCATACAATGGGGAAGCATGATATCATCTACATGCTGCCACATCAGCACATTAAATCCTAGAAGCTGTGCATATAATTTGTTTAAAACTAAATGGTCGTCAAAATCACATGTTGAAATTTTTTTTTTTTTTTTTTGCTTGGTAGGTCCCATCCTTTAATTATAAGTAAATCAAGATCAAAAGCTAAAATTGTCCTGTATTTGAGTAATGTTAATATCGTGAACCATTCCCTACTTAATTCTATAGGAAATACAATAGAGGTTGGTCAGCAAGACTTTTTCTAAAGGTTAAAGGAGTTGGTGATTTGTTGTTGAAAATTACTTTCACCGGTAAGAGTAGCACAGATCTATCCAAGGGATGGAAGGGCAGAGGCCTTTGGTGTCCCTTCCAGTTAAGCATTGGGGCCTCGCAATCACTAGCCAATATGCTTTTCTTTTATGCCTTTCTTCGTTCATGATTCGATATTCTGGTGTCCTAGGCATAGAGGAACCATACCAATCCATTCCGAACTTGGTGGTTAAACTCTACTATGGTGATAATACTGTAGGGGAGGTCCTACGAAAAAATAGCTCGATGCCATAAGCTAGTGTGAGAACACTATTAGGGGGCGTTTGGTAGCAAGTAATCTATCCAGATTATCGGTAATTTAAAACGGATCCATCTGTGTTTGGTACATATTTTGAATGGCAATCTATCTTATAATGGTAATCCGGATTATCTCTGATGAGGTAATCAGAGGTAATCCACATTACCATAGAAAGGGGTGGTTATTTATATTATCAGAAATGTGATAATCTTATAATTTTTTTTACAAGATTACCCTTTCTTTCTTTGATTACTCCCTACTCGCATTCTCTTGTACCGACATCGTTGGAACCTCGATATTGAAGTTTCCGAGCCACACCCTCTTTCGCATGAAATCTGGCTACGGATCTTCACCGTTCAGCGGCTCCATGGTCATTCTGTTAAAATATAATGGTTGTTAATTTTTAGTATTTTATTTTATTTTATTTAGTCTGAGTTGGGCTTTTAAATAATGAGCCTATCTTTTTATGCTTTGGTGGGATAGCCTCAGATGGATAAGATCATAAGAGGATTATGCTTATCCGTAGAAATAAGAAACAATATTTATATGGTGATGTGCTTAATGAAATGCAATAGAACTATTTTCTTCTTGAGTGAAAACCATTCTTCTACTTTGATTTCTCTTCTCAAAATAATCTGTGTTGGAAACAATCCCAACAAAAATTGGTATCAGAGCATGATTCCCCCGATGAATAAACAAGAAAGAAAGAAAATAAATCTTACTTTCTTGATTTTGTAGAAGATAACGAAGGCGAAGGAAGCCGGTGAAGTCGAGGAGGACGAGAAGACCGAAGCCAGCGGTGTTTCCTTTCCACGCATAGCCAACGAGTTCTTTCATCAAGATTTCTTTCGAAGGAGATTCTCATCACAGCAGCAATTAATGCTACGGAGAAGAGCCACATTAATGCTATTGAGAAGAGCCAGATAATTTAATGCCATAAGAATCTTGAAGCCGTGACACTACAAGAAAATGTCAAAATAGTGATAAAAATTAGTGATGGAAATTTTCGTCACTAAAATGTGACGGTTTAGTAACAAAATAGTGATGAAAAATTAAAATTAGTGACGGATTAGTTTTTCCGTCACTAAACCGTCACTAAATTAGTGATGGACTGTCACATCTGTCACTAATTTAGTGACGGATTGCCCTTCTGTCACTAATCCATCACAAATTAGTGACGGAAGAGAAATCCGTCACTAAATTAGTGACGGATTAGTAATGGATTTTTCTTCCATCACTAATCCATCACAAATTAGTGACGGATGGGGCAATCCATTACTAATTTTGTGACGGATGGGGCAATCCGTCACTAACTTAGTGACGTTTAGTGACGGATTGCCCTTTTGTCACTAATCTATCATAAATTAGTGATAGAAAAGCAATCGTCACTAATTAGTGATGAATTGTCTTCCGTCACTAATCCATCACAAATTAGTGATGGATGGAAAATCTGTCACTAAATTAGTGATAGATTGCCTTCCGTCACTAATCCGTCACAAATTTTGTAATGGATGGGGCAATCCGTCACTAATTTAGTGACGGATTGCTCTTTCGTCACTAATCCATCATAAATTAGTGATGGATGGGGAAATTCGTCACTAAATTAGTACGGATTGCCTGGCAGTCCATCACTAAATTAGTGACGGATTATTCTATCGTCACTAATCCATCACAAATTAGTGACTGAAGACTAAATTAGTGACGGATTAGTGACGGATTGTCTATTTAAATGTATACTCTAAATTTTTTTAAAAAAAATTGTGACAAAAAAAGCGGCATCCGTATGTGCCAGTTACGTGTGCTGCCTTCCATGCGCGTCCTAGCCATGTGTCTACCTCCTGACGCACGCCATGCGCATCTGCTTCTTGACCTGCGTGCGCGCTTGCCATGGCTCGCGTGCATTTGCACCAATCGGCCTGTCTCTTTGGTGGCACAATCTTGCCTGTGTCCAACACTCCTTGCGCCCTGTCTGTGCATGCCCAGTGCCATATCTGCGCATGCACGTGTCTGTGTGTGACTGCACTTGGCTGTACGTGCATCCCTAATTTAGTGACGGATTGTGCTTCCATCACTAATCCGTCACAAAATTAGTGACGGATTGCTCTTTGTCACTAATTTAGTGATGGATTAATGATGGAAGAGCAATCCATCACTAATTTAGTAATGGACGGGACAATCCGTCACTAAATTAGTGACGGACAAGGTCATCCATCACTAATTTAATGACGGATTGTACTTCATCACTAATCCATCACAAAATTAGTGATGAAGATTAATTTAGTGACGAATTAGTAACGAATTTTTCATCCGTCACTAAATTTATACTTTAAATTTTTTTAAAAAAAATTATGGTGAAATTATTATTTCGATCTGCCTAATTCAGTGATAGAATCATTGTTCCGAAATCATTATTCGGCCTATGCGCGCCTGCCATGGCCCGCATGCGTTTGCACCAATCAGCCTGTCTTTCGGCTGCACAACCTCGCCTGTGTCCGGCGCCCCTTGCGCAGTGTCTGCTCATGCCCAGCGCCCTACGCGGTCATTGGTGCGCACCTGCATGCATCCCTAATTGAATAACGGATTGCCCTTCCGTCACTAAATTTATACTCTAATTTTTTTAAAAAAATTATGATAAAAAAATTAATTAGTCATTGATTTAGTGACGAAGTGTCCCATCCATCATTAAATAAATTAATTTTTTCATTAATTTTTTTAAAAATAATTAAAATATAAATTTAATGATCAACATGATAAATTTTTTTTCTTAGTTTAGTGATGAATTATAATTCCGTCACTAATTAGTGACGAAAAATCCTATTCCGTCACTAACATCCCGTCACTAACATGCCCCTTTTATCAGCATTTTTTTTTCAATCGGCGCCCGCGCTTCTCTCTAGGGTTGCGATCTTGACGGAGCCAGAGAAGGAGGCGGAGGAAGGGGCTGGATTTCCAATCATCGCCCGTCCACATCCGTGGCCGCTCGAGCCAATCGCTTCCGTCAAAGTATTTTTCCTTCCCTTATCCTCTCTCTTATTCCTTTAATCTCTCTTTTGGAGGCTCAATCTTCTCTTCTCATCAGAGATTTTTCAATTTTTTTTGTTTATGCGGATTTCTATTTGATTTAGGGTTGGTAGGTTTGTATTATTCTCGAGCTTCTTCGTTTTTCGCTTGATTCAGGATTTCTAGGTTTTTGCTTGATTCAGGGTTCGTAGGTTTAGGTTGCATGTGATCTAATGCTTATTTTATTATTTTCCTTGTTTAATTCATCGGATTTCTCACTTGATTTTGGGTTTTTGTTTCCTAATTTTTTGAAACTTTCTACTGTTTTCATCAAAGTTGCTGCAACTGCTCCAGTTCATCGATGCTTTGATTTCTTCTGGTACTCTGTTGCAACGTTGTTCAACCCAAAGACTCATGAGTCTATCTATTGAGGTTGAACGGACAACTCAGATAGAGCCCATTTTTTTCCAACCTCCGGTGCCGGTTGGTAGCAGTGCACCATCCCTCAACAATGGCAAGAATCACGGTCAGTGATATAATTTTTTTCCTCAACAACGGCAAGAATCACGGTCAGTTAACTTTTTTTGTTTGTTGTTTGATTTTTCTGGTGCCACAGTATAGGCTGCCAATATTTGTTCTAATAAATTGCAAAGCATCTCCAAGCCAAGATGACTTTGGTGCACCTCCATGTTGTTAGCTATTGATTGGACTCGGATGGTCTTGCCAATTTATTCATTTTTGAGATAACTTTTATCCTTACACTAGCTCAGCATTCATATTATTATGATACAGTGATATCCACTTTGTATTCTTCTAGTTCCCAATATTTGACAACTGAATATAGTCAACCTTGATGACTGTACCATTATCATGGAACTCCTTTTAAGCTCATTTTATTGCATGCTTATACTTAAAGAGGATGACATAAAACTTGCATGAGTTTCTCATTAATAATAGTTCTAACATAATAGAAATATGTCAACTTTGGAATACTTTTTGGTGATTAACTTTGATTTAAATAATAATTCTAACATAACATATGACATAAAACTTGCATGAGTTTCTCATTAATAATAATTCTAACATAACATAGAATTAAGGAATTGCCTTTAATGCAAGGCATCAGAGATTACATATTTGGATCCAAGAAAGAGATGGAGTAAGAGAGGGCCATCTCTTTGGATTTCAGAGCTACCAGCATGAAGACAGGAGAATATAAATTAGGTTGTTTTAGGAGCTGGCTGGGGTGGTTACCTGTCCTACTCAGCTTCTTCAAATAGCAGATTGCATGTTCTAGTTTTGTTCTATTCTTGATGAAAATCATTCATATAAGGTTGGGTTACTGGTTGAATTTTAATGGTTATGAGTTCATCTGAGTAAATTTAAATTAACCCTTCCCAATCTCCAGGCCCTCAAATGGTAAACCACTCCCAAATCTTCTCTGCATTTTTTCTGATGCTAGAAGCTGGGGAGTATAAAGTGGAGATGTGGTCCATGGAGGATGACAACTGCTATCATTTTTCAGATATGACTTGGGGACGATGGTTGGTGGTTAGCTCTTGATCTGGCTGTTGGCAAGGATGATAAGAATAAATTAATGGATTAGACCAACAACTGACTCTATCTGGTTGAATGCAGTGAATATGTTGGAGCCAAATCTGGGTGCCCAGCTTCTAGGAATTGAGGTGTTGAAAGATTGGAGATTGACGGATGCTGAAGATTTGCCAGATGAATGCGTTGTATAGGGATGAGGAGACCCAGATGAGGGTTTCATTTAATCGAACATCTGATTCTACAATTTTCTTGTCTCAGTTTATAGCTGATGTGGCTACGTTAAAGAGCTGTGTTTGGGGGCATTTCAAATAGTTGATCTTAGACCTGTGCAGAATGGACCTGGCTTGCCTGTTCCCACCCATTTGACCTGATCATGGGCAGACCTAGTTAGGACTTTGGGTTGGGCTGGGATTAGAATTTGAGACCCAATTGCATTTTGGGCCAGGTTATGTTGGCAAATAATTAAATTGGTCCAACTCTGTCTACATTAAGGTTTAAAGACATTGCATATAGATTGAATATATTGAACTCTTGATCACTCTACCAAATGCTTCTTTTCGTTTAATCACATTAGTCTCGTCCTTAAACCCTCTCCTCTTTCCTCCTCTACCATGGCAAGATAGGTTCACATATTTGGTATGTAACAAGTACAGAGATCTAGGTCTGTCAAGTTAGACTTGGGTTGCTCATGGGCTTGGAAATTAATGGTCTGATCTATGTAAGTCAGCAGCTGCTCTACAGAGTAACCACAAGAAGTTGGCAACAGTCTTGACAACTTTGCTTGACCTGGAAGGTACAGTTTAACAAGAGAAAGCTGTAAATCTGAAAGGAAATTGGAACGGCTGTATTAAATTTATATTACTATCCTCTTCTCTATCTCTGTTCCCTCTCTTTCCACTTCTTTTCTCTGTACCTTTATTCACTATCAATAAACCTGGAGAATCTAAATCATTCAATTTTCCTTCAAAAAGTAATGAATATTGTGTACCATCCCTTATGATTTCATTTTTTGCCCCTTTTGTTTTGTTGTTAGTGTTGTTGCAAGACGGTGGATAATATCTCTGAAGCTTCACAAAG
The DNA here is from genome assembly GCA_900491605.1 of Calamus simplicifolius. Taxonomy (NCBI): domain Eukaryota; kingdom Viridiplantae; phylum Streptophyta; class Magnoliopsida; order Arecales; family Arecaceae; genus Calamus; species Calamus simplicifolius. The sequence goes on from UESW01004456.1 coordinate 792,824, forward strand.
ACGATACTTTGTTCCTCTTATTGTGTTGGATAATGTATAGTTTTAGCTAAAGACTTGTTGCTGGGCATGAGACCGTAAAGTTCCATGCACCATTAGCAATTGTTTTATTTGTGAATGCACTTGCTAAGAATTTTACAGCTATTAACAATTTTAGACCTCAATCTACTCTTTTCCTGCATATATTGCTCTCATCTTTAACCTAAGTTTAGAATAATTTATTCAAGCCTTCACAATTGTGCATTTTCTTCTATTTTTTATTAATGAAGATAGTATTACTTCTAAACTGGATTGAATACTAGTTTTCTTAGAGAGTACTATTGTTTCACATGACATTATCCTTTATAGGGATATTCTTGGTGTTGAGTTGCTAATATTGTTCACTAATATATATATATAGTAGGAACAACTCAAATGTTTGGTAGGAAGATGTATTACGTTATTATTGCATCCTCAAATATGGCAATGCGTTTGCTTAAATGTGAAGAGTCAATTTAGGTTTGTGACATGCTCTTTCAGTTTGAAGAGTTTGGTTGGGAGATTTCAGCAGAGAGAGAGAGAGAGAGAATAGATACCAATTTTAATTGAAAAAATTAAATATTAATTCAGCCTCCCATACAGTATCGGTTTCCAGTACAGCAAACCTTAATTGTAGTCCTTTGGAAGCTACTCCTGGTTTAAATTCACATAAAAATCTATCTCAGTTGCAAACCTTTCGTGTGAATTCTTCTTGCATTATGTTGGTGCTTATTGCTGTGTGATGTTTTATGCCTCATCATTGAGAATGTTACGTGTTTGGAATTAGTCCGGTTCTTCACTAGTCCATGCCACGTTGCCTGTCTAATTTTCTTTTTCAATCCTTGATTGATTTAAGGATTTAGTTGATTTATCTATCATGGTATTTAGTTCCAGGAGAAAGCTACTGCAGCAATTGATTCTTCATCATTTTATCTGTTTTCAGAACATTATTATTCCATTTCACATGAACTACACAGTTTTTGTAGTGTGGAATTTGTACATCATTTCTTTGTGATAATACTTGTGTTGTTTCTGTTAGGGGCGAGTCCATATAATCGAATGTTCTTGGCTGTGCTCTATAAAGAAGTTGCGTTACCCTTGCTCATCAAAATATATAGCACAGTAGCTCAAGATCAATACTTTGTGGTCTTATTACAAGCTTTATAGTTGTGTTGCATAACTTGTGAATTCTGAGTGCCCCTAGTTGATGCTCATCATTTGGTTGAATCCTTTTGAGCTCTTGTCATCTGTGGTGCTGCTGAACCTAGTAGTGTTGTGCAATTGACAAAATCAGGTGATTTGTTTTCATCCTGCTGTCTGAAACAGATCAAACCATAGGTGTTCTGTTTGGTTTATCAAATCAACTTTTGACTTGCACTCTGATCATCTTGCATTTCTCTAGGCCTGGTTCTCAACTTGAAGTGAGTTAGCTGATACTGGATATATCTCTTTAAAGAGGACCACTTTTTAGTCATCTGCAGTTCTCTAGGCCTGGTTCTCAAATTGAAGTCTAACTTTTGATCTTACACAAAAAAAAGAGTTGATTGAATTTTAAATTTGGTTGGCAATTCATGGAGTATTGCCGAATTCTATTTATAAGAAAACGTAATCTTTTCTCTTCAAAATTCAAGAAAAATCAAGGTAAAATTAGAAACAAAAAGATAAACATTTATGCAGCAATGTCAAAGGAATCGTGTAATCCTTGTGTAATCCTTGTAATACATACCTCGATTGTATTGGGAGCTGAAAATCCTAACTTAAACTCGAGTTGCGTTGGATTATTGTTGAGCATAAATTAAACACAAACACAATTATAATCCATTCTAATAAATAAATAACATCTATTTTTAATATATTAAGAGGCATTCTTTTATTTCTCTAGCATCCTGTCAATAGGCTTTGACGGTTCAGCATAATTGTCTGGATTTCCACCACTACACAAATCTCCTGTTTCTGCTTGTAATGCAAAAATCTCTTGAATTAGTTGTTGAATATAAGATGGCTCAATGATCAACGTACTTATTTTAATTTAATACTGAATACTATTGGCATCTGTTGAATGGGGATAAAAGTGATTACTGACTTCTCCCCCTTGTCACGGACTACTACTGCAGATGTTATACTGTACAAGCTTGAGTTGGAGCTCTGATGGAGTACTACTGCAGATGATATACTGTACTGCAGATGTTATACTAATGGCACAACAACAGCCAGGTGGCCTGCACACAGGGCATGTGCTGCATCGTGGAGAGAAGACATCAGAATTTAGCTTCCACACCCAGCATCCATCTTCCTTCCCTTTTTGAGTGCTGAGCATCTACGAGCATTGACATCATAGTTGGGTACAAATTCATTCTAAAGTAATTTGGCAACGCACACATAATATTGAAAGATTGGCAATTTGTCTCCCAGTGTAGAATTACTTCCACTTTGTCCTTGAAAAGAGTCTTGAGTACGTCTTTTGAATCACAAACTGCTGCAGGAAACACAATAAAGACAGTCTCAGCTTATATATCTCTTTGCTATCTTATGATATGTTTGGACTAAAAATAACTGCTTCTTGAAAATATTAGTTTTTTTTTTTTTTACCATGCCAAAGTGACCATGGTGTCTTGGACATTTCCTTAACTTCTTTGCCACAGATCCCAGCTTGCCACTTATTTAGCTTGTCAAAGGACAAATTAGACTAACTGGTGATTGCAAAGTAATTTGAATAAATATTACTTGGATGGGAACAACGCACTTATTTCTCAGACTGTAAAATTATACTGGTTAAAGGATAAAGATTTCCAAATGGCATTGTACGTAGAGGCACATATATAAAAACAAATTCTAAGAATGAAATTTTTTTCCATTACAATTCTAAAGGAATTTGAGGCTGTGAGAGTTTACCTTTATTCAAATGGGTAACTACACATCCTCTCTGGCGTAACCTTCAGTTTAAAGGTGATGTCCCTGAGAGAAAATTCACAGTTTTGTCAGCAATTAACGATTAATAAAAATATGCCAGACTTCCCTGCATTTGCCGGCACGCAAACAAGCAAAAGTTCAGAATGACCCATCCAGACCAAGAGGCATTTGTTCAATATTGTGATAAAGGATGTGAACAGTATATTCATGCACATGACAACATATATATTCATTGTTGTAAATTATGAATGCCTGATTTGACAAAAAGCAGAAGATGAGTCAACATGTAATTAAAGGGAGTTGTATTGTTGTAATGACTCTCGTTTACACTTTTATCCCCAAGCTTGGACATGATAGCCCAACATCTAGTGATGAAACTCTTTTAGTTCCTACATGTCTAGTAATACTTAACACGGAAGTGAAGATTACTTCAGTAGTTGCAGGTGGACGTTACACACCAGCATTGTTCACTTCAGGCTACATCAGAGAGCGAGCCAGTAAATGGTGTTTAGATAACTGTTTCAGATGTACATTTCTCAAGTGTAGAGTCCCCAAGGCAGCCCAAGACATCTTAATAATTTGATGTCTAATATACAAAACATTAGTATTGTTGATGTATACAGATATATTTATCTTATTTTATGAAATGCATTTTTTATTCTTAAATTTGAATTTTCATCTATAAATTTCATTAGAATACATTAAATATATTATAATTTAAAAATAATTTTAAATTTATAAGAATAAAAATTTGATGAAATTTTATTAGGTTAATGATGGATTAGTGATGGATTTCTGATAGAAATAATAGTGACGGATTAGTGACGAAAATATTAGTGATTGATTAGTGATGGAACAATAACGAATGACTGATGGATTCTTTCGTCACTAATTCGTCACTATTAGTGACGGACTAGTGATGAAAGTTTTAGTGACTAAATTTTTGTCAATAATCCATCACTAAATTATGATGGAATAGTGATGGAAATATTTATGATGGAATAATGCGTGATGGATAGTCCGTCACTAATCCGTCACAATTTAGTGACGAAAAATATGTTCCGTCACAAATTTTTGATGGAATATTTCGTCATAAATCGTCACAATTTAATGACGGAAAAATTTTGTCACAAATTTTTAACGGAATATTCCGTCACAAATCCGTCGCTATTATTTTGTGACGGACCTCTTTCCATCACTAAATTTAGTGATGGTAAAAATGGTGACGATAAGATTTTCGTTACTAATCCGTCACTAAATCCAGTTTGTGACGAAATAGTGATGAAAATTTTTGTCACCATTATACTATTTTCTTGTAGTGAAAGAAAGAGATTTCACTGCCTAGGCGTTTGGCGTTGGATCTCACGAGTTGGTTCAGATTTAAAAAAAAGTGTTATCTCCTGTAACTTCTTGATCTCACGCAGGGCCGCGATTCCACATTACTTTTGGCGAGAGAACAGGGAGCGAAAACGGTGACACTGCATCTGTTGGATTTTTTCCTCTTTGGATCTTTGGTGGAGAAAAGGAAAGCTCTTGGTAGTGGACGTGAAGGCCAAAGATCCGTTGTCTATTCCACAAAGTGATCAACAAAGAAATAGTGAAGAAAAAATTGCTACAAAAAATTCATGGCAACTCCAAGCAATATTGGTATGAATATCCACCAACCTTCTATCCTATTTTTGATGGAGAAAATTATGATTATTAGAGCATCAAGATGAAGACCCTTTTTATTTCATAAGAAGTATGGGATCTAGTTGAGAACGGGTATGAAGACCCGGTTAATCCAATAAATAATCAGAAAGAGCAACTGAAGGACTACAAAAAGAAGGATGCCAAAGCTTTGTTCTTTATCCAACAAGCTGTACCTGAGAAAATTTTTTCTAGAATTATTAGAGCCACAAAATCAAAGGAGGCATGGGATATCTTGCAGGAGGAATTTTAAGGCAACATAAAGGTAAGAGCTATCAAACTTCAAACTCTAAGAAGAGAATTAGATAATTTGAGAATGCAAGAAAATAAAAAATTGAAGGATTACTTCTCCAAAATTACGGAGACTGTTAATCAAATGAAGATCTATGGCGAAACCATCACCGAGCGAAGAATATGTGAGAAAATCTTGGTTAGTTTATATCCAAAATTTGATACAATAGTTGCAATTGTTGAAGAATTTAAAGATCTCTCTGAATTAAGTGTTCATGAATTGATGGGATCTCTTGAAGCTCATGAGCAAAGATTGTTTAGGCATAAAGGATCATCAATTGAAAGTGCCTTTCAATCTAAACTCAAAGTGGTTGATAAAATTTCTCAAAAAGAATCACCTAGTTATGCTTCAGTCAAAAGAGAGTCATTCAGAGGTGAAAACCAAAATAGAGGAAGAGAAAGAAATATGAAAGGAAGAGGTAGAGAAATGCAAAGAAATAATTTTTCAAAAAGGCAATATGATGAAAGCATTCAACAAAGGTGCAATATATGTAAAAGGTCTTCTCATGCTGAAAAAGATTGCTGGTTTAGGGGAAACCCCAATGTTATAATTGCAAAAAGTTTGGACATGTTCAAAAAGATTGCAGGTACAAAGAAAATGAACAAGCACACTTTTCAGAAGAAAATGAAGGTCAACAAAGCACATTATATGTATGTCAAACTGCAGAAGAGCAAAGTAATAATATGTGGTATCTTGACAGTGGTTGCAGCAATCATATGACAGGAGACAAGTCTATTTTTGTGGATATTGACAGTTCTTCAATTTCACAAGTGAAGATGGAAAATAGTGTTCTAGTCCAAGCAAGAGTTAAAGGCACAATTGAAATCAATACCAAGAAAGGAAGAAAATTCATTTATGATGTTTTACTTGTTTTAGATTTAAAGCAAAATCTCTTGAGTGTTGGACAGCTGATTGAGCATGGGCATATAATTCACTTATGGCAAAAATCAAGATGGAGAAAAATAGAAGTTTTCCTCTTATTTTGCACTATGCAAAGGATGTTGCATGGAAGATGAAAGTAGATGATGAGTCCTGGTTATGGCATAAAAGGTTTGGGCACTTAAATTTTCAAAGCTTGAGAAGTCTATATCAAAAGAATATGGTGTATGGTCTACCAGCAATACATGATAAGGAAGAACCTTGTGAAAGATGTGCACTTGGAAAACAACATAGAGAGGCATTTCCAAAAGAGCATGTATGGAGAGCTCAAGCACCATTGGAGCTTATTCATACTGACATATGTGGACCTATGAAAACTCCTTCTCATGCAGGTAACATCTACTTCATTATTTTTATTGATGACTATTCAAGGATGACATGGGTATATTTTATGAGATATAAATCAGAGGCATTTCTTATCTTTAAGAAGTTTAAAAATCTTGTGGAAAGACAAAGTGGGCATTATATCAAGGTGCTTTTAAAAATCTTGTGGAAAGACAAAGTGGGCATTATATCAAGGTGCTAAGAAGTGATAGAGGTGGTAAATACAATTGAAATGAATTTAAGAAATTTTGTGAAGATGATGGTATACAAAGACAATTGACTGTTGGCTATGCACCAGAGCAAAATAGTGTTGCAGAAAGAAAGAATCATACTATTGTTGAGATGTCTAGATCTATGCTCAAAGACAAAGGCCTTCTAAATTCTTATTGGGCAGAGCAGTGAATACAGCAGTATATCTGATAAATAGATGTCCAACAAAAGCTCTTCAAAATATGACACCATTTGAAGCCTGGTATGGTAGAAAACCTTCAGTGAAGCATTTCAAAATCTTTGGATGTATGCGCTATGCACATATTCCAAAGGAAAGGAGACATAAACTTGATGAAGTAAGTGCAAAATGTATCTTTGTTGGATACAGCTCTAAATCAAAAGGTTACAGACTTTTCAGCGTGAAGCAAAATCAAGTGATCATAAGAATAGATGTTATTTTCAATGAAAAAGTTGCTTGGGATTGGAAGCAAAAGAAAGTTGAAGAAAATATTATTTCTCTTGATGAAAAAATCTATGATGCTCAAAATGAAGAAAACGAGGTTGAAGGTTTACCATAAACTTTTTCAAATATAAGTCCATTTTCAACTTCAAGTTCAAGTCCATCTACAAGTTCTACTCCTATAAAAATGAGAAGGTTAAGTGACATTTATGCTTCTTGTAATTTCTGTATGACTGAGCCTGAATCTTATGAAAATGCTATGCATGAAGAAGTGTGGAACAAAGCAATGCAAGAAGAAATCAATATGATTGAGAAGAACAAAACTTGGGAATTAGTGAAGAAACCAAGTGATAAGGAAGTCATTGGCTTGAAGTGGATCTACAAAACAAAACACATTCCAGATGGCACCATTCAAAGACACAAAGCAAGATTAGTAATAAAGGGATACTCTCAATTACCTGGTATTGATTATCAAGAAACTTTTGCACCTGTTGCTAGACAAGATACAATTAGAACTCTTATTTCTATAGCAGCACATAAAAGTTGGAAACTACACCAACTAGATGTAAAGTCAGCATTCTTGAATGGAGTATTAGAAGAAGAAATTTATGTTGAACAACCTCAAGGCTTTATTATCAAAGGTCAAGAAAACAAGGTATACAAATTGAAGAAAGCATTATATGGGCTGAAGCAAGCACCCAGAGCATGGTACTCTCAAATTGACACCTACTTCAATGAAAAAGGTTTTCTAAAAAGTCCAAGTGAACCAACACTTTATGTGAAGAAGCAAGGTAATGATATTCTCATTGTTTCTCTTTATGTTGATGATTTAATTATTACTAGTAACAATGAGAATATGATCTTGACTTTCAAAAGTGATATGACGAGAAGATATGAAATGAATGATATGAGTTTGCTTCATTATTTTTTGGGAATTGAAATCAGTCAAAGAAAAGATGGCATCTTTATCAGTCAAAAAAAGTATGTAGAAGGCATTCTCAAGAAATTCAACATGAAAAATTGCAATAGTGTGGAAACACCTTTTGTGGTAAATGATAAGTTGATGAAAGAAGATGAAAGTGGTGAAGCCAATGCACAATTATACGGAAGCATTATTGGAAGCTTATTATATCTAACAATTACAAGGCCAGACATAATGTTTGCATCAAGTTTACTTTCTAGATTTATGCAAAAGCCAAGTAATATTCACTTTGGACAAGCAAAAAGAGTCTTGAGATACATCAAAGGTACTAAAGATTATGGGATCATATATAAAAGAAACAAGAATGATATGGTGAAATTATTTGGGTTTTGTGATAGTGATTGAGCTAGAAGTATTGATGACATGAAAAGTACATCAAGGTATGCATTCTTTTATGGATCAGGTATCATATCTTGGGCATCGAAGAAGCAAGATACAGTGGCATTATCTTCTTCTGAAGCAGAATATATTTCAACAACTTTGGCAGCACAACAAATAATTTAGTTGAGAAGAATACTTGAAGATATGGGTGAAAAGCAAGAAGAAGCTACTACTCTGCTATGTGACAACAAATCTACTATTTCTATGACAAAGAATTTTATATATCACAGCCGCACCAAGCATATCAAAATCAAGTACATTTCATTAGAGATGTGGTAGAAGAAAAAGAAATTGAAGTCAAGTATGTGAAGACTGAAGATCAAATTGCAGATATCTTCACCAAGGTACTACCTAAGGAGAAATTCATACACTTTAGAGATCTCATGGGTATCCAAGAACAACCATTAAAGGGGAGTGTTAAAATATAATGGTTGTTAGTTTTTAGTATTTTATTTTATTTTACTTAGTCTGAGTTGGGCTTTTAAATAATGGGCCTATCTTTTTATGCTTTGGTGGGAAGCCTCATATGGATAAGATCATAAGAGGATTATGCTTATCCGTAAAAATAAGAATAATATTTATATGGTGATGTGCTTAATGAAACGCAATAGAATTATTTTCTTCTTGAGTGAAAACCCTTCTTTTACTTTGATTTCTCTTCTCAAAATAATTGTGTTGGAAACAATCCCAACAAATTCTTTCGATCGATGGCCTCCGGCATCCTCACCGGCTGCTTCAAATATTATTCATAAATATAAATTTTTAAATATTATCATTTAAAAATATAAATTTTTAAATTAAATATATAATAATATAAAATTTTTAATATATTTATTTAGGAATATTTTAGGAATTTGATGTTATATGATTAGTAATCTATTTATTATATCAAACACAGCATTAATATTACGATTGCATTATTGTATATACTAAATATAGTAATTAATACTATTCATAATTTATCAAGTAATAATCTATTTAGTAGATAATTTATATTATTATTAAGATTTTTTTTTTTACAATGCATCAAATGCAACATTAGGCCTACTGTCTTCCCTCGTTCTCGGCCAATCAAATCAACAGCAATTATTCCATCTGTTTAGCAGTCAGTGGTCAATTAGTTTTCCGAGATAGCGAAGTCCATCATACATGTCATTCCGTGGTAAAAGTGGAGAGATGACCGCTCTTCCAGTACAGGAGAAATGGAGAGAGATAAACGTGAGGAGATGACCGCTCGCTTAATTTGTTCCCAAGTGTGACAACATTTACTTCTCGTTTCTTTGCTAGAGCCTAGAGCGCTTCTGGCTTTATAGCGTGATAATAGAAGGATCCAATGTCGTCGTTGACGCTTCAATATCCAGCGGATAAATTTAATCAAAAATTTATTTGTCTGATACTATGACAAGAAAAAGTTATTGTACATCGTCCTCGGTGCAGCAAGATCTACATAGACTATACATCTTTTCTGATTGGTCCATATGGATCCTACGTGGATGACGTACCGAGCAGTATGGCTCTGCTACGATGTTACGTTCTGAACGTAACGGCCATTTAAAGCGCTTCGTTTTTTTTTAAAATTAGCGTACAGACGAAAATGCCCTTTCCTTCCATTCTATCGCCATTTTACGTTGGATTTTATTTGTGCAAGAAAAACTCTTTCTTCCCCCTCGCTCTGGCTTTCGGAAGGAATCAGTCCAAGGCTTGAGCACGATCCTACACCCTCACTCTGAGAGTCCGATCGAAAGAAAATATTTCAGCTTCAAGGCTGGAATACCTGGCTACTGGAGTCTTTGTACAAAAACTTCTGAAGGAAATGTCGTCCACAGCACGAAATATTCTTTCGTATGAGGTTGTTGTGGTTTATGAGCTTGATGATAAAAAACTAGGGTGTCATGGGTTTTGAACTAGGGTGTCGTGGGTTTTAAAGAAGGGTGTCGTGGGTTTTGAACTAGGGTGTCATGGGTTTTCAACTAGGGTGTCGTGGGTTTTCAACTAATGCTTTGTTTTAACGTTTTGAACTATGGTATCATGGGTTTTGAATTAGGGTGTCGTGGGTTTTTCCGCAAGGGTGTCGTGGGTTTTGAACTAATGCTGCTTTGTCTTAACGTTTTGAACTAGGGTGTCGTAGGTTTTGAACTAGGGTGTTGTGGGTTTTCAACTAGGGTGTCGTAGGTTTTGAACTAATGCTTTGTCTTAACATTTTGAACTAGGGTGTCGTAGGTTTTGAACTAGGGTGTCGTGGGTTTTGAACTAGGGTGTCGTGGGTTTCAACATGATAAGGTGATGACACCTGTGCTTATAAATGACCACGGAGAGAATCCCAACAACACCCCTGGTGGAATTCGGCCGAAAATCCTTTGCAACACCTCCAGTTGAAATCTCACGACACCCTAGCTTTAAGGCGACGACACCCATGCTTAAAATTGACCACGAAGAGAATCCCAGCGACACCCCTGGTCGAATTCGGTTGAAAATCCTTCGTGACACCCCAGTTGAAATCTCACGACACCCTAGCTTTGAGGCGACGACACCCGTGCTTAAAACTGACCATGGAGAGAATCCCCACGACACCCTAGTTCGAATTCGGCCAAAAATCCTTCGCAACACCCCAGTTGAAATTTTATGACACCCTAGCTTTAAGGAGATGACACACGTGCTTAAAACTGACCACAGAGAGAATCCCCACGACACCCTAGTTTGAATTCGGCCGAAAATCCTTCGCGACACTTCAGTTGAAATCTCACGACACCCTAGCTCTAAGGCGACGACACCCATGCTTAAAACTGACCACGGAGAGAATTCCAGCGACACCCTAGTTTGAATTCGGCCGAAAATCCTTCGCGACACTTCAGTTGAAATCTCACGACACCCTAGCTCTAAGGCGACGACACCCATGCTTAAAACTGACCACGGAGAGAATTCCAGCGACACCCTAGTTTGAATTCGGCCAAAAATCCTTCGCGACACCCCAGTTGAAATCTCACGACACCCTAGCTCTAAGGCGATAACACCCATGCTTAAAATGACCACGGAGAGAATCCCCGCAACACCCTAATTTGAATTCGGCCAAAAATACTTCGCGACACCCCAGTTGAAATCTCACGACACCCTAGCTCTAAGGCGACGACACCCGTGCTTAAAACTGACCACGGAGAGAATCCCCGCGACACCCTAGTTCGAATTCGACCGAAAATCCTTCGCGACACCCCAGTTGAAATCTCACGAGACCCTAGCTTTAAGGAGACACACCCGTGCTTAAAACTGACCACGGAGAGAATCCCCGTGACACCCTAGTTTGAATTCGACCGAAAATCTTTCGCGACACCCCAGTTGAAATCTCACGACACCCTGGCTTTAAGGAGACGACACCCGTGCTTAAAACTGACCACGGAGAGAATCCCCGCGATACCCTAGTTCGAATTTAGTCAAAAATCCTTCGCGACACCCCAATTGAAATCTCACGACACCCTAGCTCTAAGGCGACGACACCGTGCTTAAAACTGACCACAGAGAGAATCTCAGCGACACCCTAGTTCGAATTCGGCCGAAAATCCTTCGTGACACCCCAGTTGAAATCTCACAACACCCTAGCTTTAAGGAGATGACACCCGTGCTTAAAACTGACCACGGAGAGAATCCCCGCGACACCCTAGTTCGAATTCGGCCGAAAATCCTTCGCGACACCCCAGTTAAAATCTCACGACACCCTAGCTTTAAGGCGATGACACCCATGCTTGAACAAGGCGAGAATTTTGACATCACCCTAGTACTAATTTAACGACACCCTAGTAACTCAGCTATGCCATCTTTTCGAGAAAAGTTGCAAAACGTGGCCAATTCCTATGGGTTTGCGTGTCAGTGTGATGTGATCGTGGTGATCCTGGTGTCCTTTCGTATTTCTCTAAGGTCGGCATAAATCCTAGAGGTCCTTCGTCTGTTGCTCGAGAAGCCATCCTTTTGCTCGAGAAGCCATCCTTCGTTTCTTGCTCGAGAAGCCACTGGTCTCTTAAATTTCTTCCATAATTCTTTCTTCCATATACTTCATTCATGAAGATGAGTGCTTTCGTTTGTGGACAAAGACCGCGAACAAGGAAGAACAAGATGGAGAAAATGGCGGAACAATGCAAGGACATCGTTCTTCATTCGAATGAGGATGCGGCTCCTTCATGTATGTTTATCACTATGTTAAAATATTATGACATCCTCTCTTAAAATTTCATGACAAGTATGTCTTATGTCTTACCCCCTATTTCAGTTGACATGAAAATTATTCCAGTTCCCCCAGTGAAGGCTTTCCAGCTGTTTAAGAATAGTTGCAGGCTGGCCGTATACATTCAGAAGGTTTGGAGGATGGGGTTCACTAGACGGCATACAAAACTTATTCGAAGGACCACATTTGGTGCCTTCGTCGACATGCAGACTTTTACAGTCGACGGGCGACTGCTAGCAGACATCATAAGATGTTACAATGGAGGCGACGAGTTCATTTTCTGCGGAAAGCCAGTTTTATTCAGTGTCGACGAAGTCACACTCATTCTGGGTCTTCCAGCTCATGGGAAGAAGATCGACACGTCCAGCCAATTGTTCAACGGAAGGTTATTCAGACAGTTTGGCCAGGGTTTAGATATTTGCCAAGAAGGTTTGGAGAAGTTAATATTTCAACTCCGATCATCTAAGGCACAGGAGGATGTCGAGGACACCGTCCGACTTTGGATCGCCTACATGTTGGCCATATTTTTGGCTCCAAAGTCTAATCAGAGATGTCCACGGTATCTCATCCAGCATTTGGATGACTTAAGTCAACTGGATAGCATCGACTGGGCTTCGGCATTGAAGGAGTTGATTGTTTTGGCTCACCAAGAATAGCTGCTTGCTTGCGTTCCAAGGAGCCGGTCCACTCAAAGAATGCAAAAAAAGTTAGGAGGCAGCCTACCCTATTCGGATGCTCTGCAGCACTGGTGGTAAGGATTATTAAGACGCAGAAATAATGTTCTTAGTATAATTTCTTTGTTAATATTACATTATTTAATATCCAAAAATATCATGTTCAGGCGTGGTTCCTCGAGCATATATCAATGCGAGCACCAGCATATCCTGATAAACTGCCCCGGCTGTTGAAGTGGTATGACCACCAAATGAAGATCCAGTCGGTTCGGGTTGCCGACTTGCAGCCTCACGACTTGGTAAGCTAGTACATTGCTCCATTGCCCTGACTATATTTTTCAACTTAATATGTCAATATTTCACTTAATATTAATTTGTTATCATCTTGTGTTGCAGATGGAGGGAGCTATTGTACCACTGTCAGAAGAGCGCTGGCTTCTCACTCAGCAGAATGTAGCATCCCCTCAACCAACAGATAGCTGCGCCCCTCAACCAACGGATAGCTGCACAGGATGTGCCGAGTTGAGGACTGAATTGGAGTGCGTTAAGGATCAACTCGATGATGTCAGGCACAGGCTGTCCATTGCTGAGAGCCTCCTCAGTTAACTACTCAGAAAGGAAAGTAATGCAAGAAATGAGGAGGACAAGGGAGATGGGAAAACAGAGAAGGTGCATTCCCTGGAGTTGGTCCTCCACGAGCCTGGTAATGGAAATAGTGAGGAGAAGAAGATGGAGGAGGACCATTCATCCGAGTGTCCAACTGAGACAGGGAATGCAAAAGCAGAGGAGAAGAGATTGGAGGGTGATTCATTGGATGATAAAATAGAGCATGGGAATGACAATAAAGAGGAGTCCAATCTGATAATAAACTTGGCACCCCTGCGCCAAAGGGTGATGATATGGACATAGAAATCGTTGGAGTGCCTTCGCTTGTTAGGAGGGTTAAAAAAGAGCCGAGGAAGCGTAAGGCATCCAAGTTCGTCGGAGATTGTTATGAGACAATCCGTCCTAAAAAGTTGGCGAAGATAGTGGGCACGTCAAAGCCCAACACAACGATCGAAGATGACTAAATTATTATTCAAAATTTTTTGAGCGAACGACTAACCGACGAGATCGTCTACACCAATATCTTTTCTGGCATTGTAACAAGGAAAAATATTGGCCCAGATGGCAACCCAAGAGGGGGGTGAATTGGGTTCTTAAAAATTTTAACCTCATAAAACTATTGGCTTTGAAATAAAAGTGCAGAATAAATTTCAATCACAAATGAAGAGATAGAGAGAGACAATTAAAGCATGGCAAACACAAGAATTTTATAGTGGTTCGGTGTATCCAACACCTACGTCCACTCCCAAGTTTCACTTGGGTCCACACTATAATCAACTAGATTATAGCCGAGTTGTTTTACAAGATCACAACTCAAAACTTGTTGTTTCCCAGGGATCACAACGAACCCAGCTAGGTTTTCCGGCTCACCAGCACAAAACCCTAACAAGCTAATCTAGCTTACCCGAGGTATACTACCTCCACTAATTCAATCCCCTGATTGAACTAGCAAAAACAAGAAAGAATAATGTTTACAATAACACACAGCTCCTTAATGAGCAAATATTCAAAGTAAATAAACAAGTTTAGAAAAGCCTGATTTGAAGATGATTGGATTTGAGCTTTTCTTCTTTCCTTCTTTTCCTCTTCTCTTTTGAGATGTTGAATCAAGCCTCAGCTCCGATTCTTCACAGATGTTGCAGATGAGAAGTTGGAAAATCACAAAATAGAGCTTTTCTCCTTTGAAAATCCTTCGATTTTTCAAGTTAAACGCCTTGGATTTCTCTTTGAGCTTTTGGAGTGGAAGAATTTGAACGTGGATTCTTTTCTCTTGATTCTTACTTAAGACCTCTCGGATTTTTTCAATATGATTTCTATATTTTCCGTTTTTCTTCATATATTTTTTTTCTCTTTTTTCAAACGAACGCTCTTCCCCTTTTATAGATTCCGTTTAATCCATTTTTGGGTGTGAAACTAGCCGTTGGAATGTACCTGGAAAGTTTTTCCATACATGAAATATAGCCGTTAGGGGTTAGGTAAAGAAAATATTACCATTTGAGCTGATCTAGCAATTTAGAAATTCGTTCCTGACAGGTTGGAGTCGGCTCCAACTTTTCAGGTGTCGGCTCCAAGATGTGTATCCAAAAATAGAAAGTTCTGAGCTCGTTGAGGAGTTGGCTCCAAAAAAGTAAAGTATCGACTCGCCATGTTCAGGTGTCGGCTCCAAAAGACTGTAAGTGTCGGCTCCAAGGTAGTCAAAAATCATGCGTTCTGTCTCCGTGTCGGAGTCGGCTCCAGACACTGTAAGTGTCGACTCCAAAACTCTGGGTGTCGGCTCCGAAACTCTGGGTGTCGGCTCCGGACCGTATCAAAAATCAGAGAAAAATTTGATTGGCCATAGGGTCGGCTCTAGACTTTCTAGGTGTCGACTCCAAGCTCTGAATTTTGAAATTTACCTTTGGCACTTGATTCAAAACACGTTTCTTGATGCCTTTTGATTAAACAAATATTTTTAAGTCCTGAAACACTTGTTAAATCTATTAGTAACAAATGAATATACTCAATTCCTTTATTAATCATCAAAATCAATAATTGGGTCAACAATCTCCCCTTTTTGATGATTATAAAAACATTGAGTATATGCGATTCTTAAATCAAATTTTCAAATATTGTCCTCATGGTAAGCTCCCCCTGAATGAGGTAGCTCCCCCTATGAAGTTCAATTTAACAATTGTTCTTTCTTTTGCTTTACATTTTAGATACTAAATTCATTATATCAATTTTCACTTAAGCTTATTTAAATTAATGCATATCCAAAATAATTTAATAGTCAAATAAATCAAAGCATAACTAATTAATGCATATACGACATAACTTTCTCCCCCTTTTTTGTAATCAACAAAAAGATTAAGAAAGTAAAATGATAAAATTGATAGATCAAAATAATTTTATCATCAAAAACTCAAATTACAAATGAACTGAACTTCAAACATCAAACTATACATCATTACATTAAATTTCAAGATAAAACATCAAACAAACTTAACTTCATTAATCAAAAAATACTTCAAGAAATCAAATTAGTTCTAATAATCCTTTGTAAAGTTCTAAAATTTTTGCCATCCCTTCACTTGAGTCTACAAATTCTTTAGTCTTCTATCAACAAATGCATGCAGTCATTTTCTTGAAGCTCAGCATTGCATTTGGATAAGTTTCAGATCTCCACAAATATCCTTAAGTTCTTCAAATATATTCTTCAATCATTCTTTAAGGATTGGATGAGCTAACATTGGCTTCAATAGAAGATACTCGATCATTAATAGAATAAAGTGCTTCTTTTAAATTCATAAATTTTTCAAACTCAGTCTTCATTTCTTCCTTGAACAGAATAAGACTTTTAAGCTGCTCTAACTGAGTGTCTGAAAAACTGACAGAAGACAGAGGTCTGAACAGGAGCTGGAGCAGAGCAGAGCAGGAACTGGAGGCTGATGGAGCTGGAACCCTCTGATGGACCAGCCTCAGGTGCTGAAGATGAATGTCAGGTGCTCTCTCATCCTCTGCCTTTCCTTTCCCATTTCCATTCCTTTTGATAAATCCCATTCGTGATAGTGGCCAAGGTATAATAGTCAGTGTGTCTAAGGTTCTTGGGCTCACTGTCACTAAACATAATCCTTGGCTCCTGAACAACTGAGTCAAGATCATACCATAGGGAAGAAGATTTCCTTTTTCCTTCCACAATCAGCCATGTACCAAAATCATCATTCAGCAAGGTTATTTGACCTGAAACACATCCATAAAAATGTCCCTCTGAAACATAGTCAAACCTCCTGTCTTGGGAAATAAAATCTACTGCAGATATTATGTAAAAGCCTTAACTCCAAGGGCAGTTGACTTGCAAGAACTTCCTCAAATCCTTCAAAGTCTCTATGTAACATCCTGGTGAGAGCATCTAGACCTCTCACTGTGAAAGTGCTAATCCAGATGATAGGTTTAAAGATCTAATTTCTGAAAGTAAGGTGGACTTTTGCCTCTAACAGAGCTTACTAACCCACCATCTCCTCTAGTCAAATTGAATAAAATTCTTTCACTAAGGCTGGATAAGTAGGAACATCTAATGAACAAATTTTCTCAACCCATCTTTAATTGTCTTCCAATTGAAAAACCCTCATCAAAAAGCTCAAAATCGACCTTCCTTCCCGTTGTCACAACTCTACTAGCTAAGGAGTCTACCTGAGGGAAGAAGGAGCAGGAGTCCGAAGAAGAATCCACGGACGGCTCGCGGACGGGTCGTCGCACCTTTTCCTCTCCCGGGCCTCTACTGCTCTCCTTTTGGGTGCCATAGATATGAGGAGTGATTAATCGGAAGTATTTGGAAGATTTGGGAGGGTTTGGGAGATTTTGTAGAGAGAAACGAAGGATTAAAATGAAGAAATGACCGTCGGGTCGACTCGTGCCCTAGATAATCAACCTGGGACCACGAGTCGACTCGCGCATAAAGTCAAAAATCCCGAACTCGAGTCGACGCTCATACCAGGAGTCGGCTCCCAAGTTTCAGAGAAACTCGAGTCGACTCCGGTACACACCGAGTCGGCTCGGAGACCATTCAGAAAAAAAATTGAAAATTGAATGTTTGAAATGATTCCGGATTTGATTTTGAATCATTGAGTATGATAAATCATTTTAGATGACTAGATAATTTTCCTTAAGATTTTGAGGAATTGAAAGAATTCTAGATGCATTTCCTTAAGTTTCAAAATTTATTCAAAAGGATTACAAATTCCTAATTCTCCTCTAAGATATTCAAACTTTCTTCACTTAGGGGTTTTGTAAAGATCAGCTAATTGTTCTTCAGTGTTTACATAATCTAAACAAATTTCATCATTAGCTACATGTTCTCTTATAAAATGATATCTAATTTCTATGTGTTTTGTCCTTGAGTGTTGAATTGGATTTTTCGTTAAATTGATTGCGCTAGTATTATCACATTTTATGGGTGTCTTATTAAGTTTGATACCATAGTCTTCAAGTTGTCGCTTAATCCATAGGATTTGCGCACAGCAACTTCCAGCTGCTACATATTCAGCTTCAGTAGTTGATAATGCAACTGAATTTTGCTTTTTGCTAAACCATGATTAAGTTACTGCCTAAGAAATGGCATGCACCACTTGTGCTTTTTCTATCAATTTTACATCCGGCATAATCAGAATCTGAATATGCAATTAGGTTTAATGTGGAGTCTCTAGAATACCATAAACCTACATTTTTGTGCCATTTAGATATCTTAAATTCTTTTAACAGCTATTAAATGTGATTCTTTAGGTTCAGCTTGAAATCTAGCACACAAACATACTGCAAACATTATATCTGGTCTACTTGCTGTTAAATAGAGAAGGGATCCGATAATACCTCGATAATACTTCTGATCAACCTTCTTACCTTCTTCGTCTTTGTCTAGCTTGCATGAAGGACTCATTGGTGTTCCAAGGGGTTTCATTGTTTCCATACCAAACTTTTGAGTAGTTCTCTTGTGTACTTGGTTTGGTTGATAAAATTCCCTCCTTGCATTGTTTGATCTGGAGTCCAAGGAAGAAGTTGAGTTCTCCCATCATGCTCATCTCGAATTCTCCCTGCATTAACTTTGCAAATTCTTGACAAAGATTCGTTAGTAGCACCAAAATAATGTCATCTACGTATATTTGTACTACAAGTAAATCTTTACTTTTTCTTTTTAAAAACAAGGTTTTATCAACATTTCCTCTTGTAAAATCATTTTCTATTAGAAATTTACTTAACCTATCATACCAAGCTCTAGGTGCTTGTTTCAAACCATATAAAGCTTTGTGCAATTTAAAAACGTGATTTGAAAACTCGTGATCTTCAAAACCTGGTGGTTGTTCTACATAAACTTCTTCATTAATAAGTCCATTTAAAAATGCGCTTTTTACATCCATTTGAAATAGGTTAATGTTCATATGACATGCAAATGCAAGTAAAAGTCTAATGGCTTCTAGTCTAGCTACAGGTGCAAAGGTTTCATCAAAATCAATACCTTCTTCTTGACTATATCCTTTAGCAACCAATCTAGCTTTGTTTCTAATTACTATGCCATTTTCATCTAACTTATTTCTAAAAACCCATTTAGTTCCTATAATTGAATGGTTTTTAGGTCTTTCCACTAAAGTCCAAACATTATTTCTAGTAAATTGATTAAGTTCTTCTTGCATAGCTAACATCCAATTATTATCTTTTTCAGCTTCTTCTATAGTTTTAGGTTCTATTTGTGATACAAA
>UESW01004456.1:813576-855489 GCA_900491605.1 Calamus simplicifolius
TCTTCGAATTTATAAACCCATCGAAGAAGTGATTAATGCCCTCGCTCCTTTGTGAAGATGACATCCCTGTTCAAAATTTTGTCAACAAAAAAAAAAAGCGTTTAACGCGAACATGAACCAAAGACAATGACATACAAACCTGCGAAGAATGTATCCTTTAGGTAAACTGGGACCCATTTATCCCGACATTCGTAAAGGACATTGAACCAATCTATAGACTTGCATTCTTTATATTTCTCCATAACATGTGCCCACCTTTCCTCGAATGACTGTATGGTCAATGAATCATATATCGCCTCATCGAAATCAACCATAAACTTGGGATTTGCCGTGCAAATGTGGCCAATCTTTTCAGGTATCTTCTTCAATATATGCCAAAGACAAAATCGATGTCGTGTGTTAGGAAAAACTTCTTTGACAGCAGCCTCGATTGCCTTATCTTGGTCAGTTATCATGGCAATAGGTGCTTGACCACCATTTGCATCCAGCCAAGTCTGAAAAACCCATTTATATGTCTCAGTACTCTCATCAGACAACAATGCGCATCCAAGCAAGGTGGACTGTCCATGATGGTTGACCCCAACGAATGGACAAAAAGGCATTTGATATCTGTTTGTCAAGTACGTTGAGTCAAAGCTTAGAACATCACCGAAGTATGTGCATGCCAATCTTGACCTTGGATGAATCCAGAAGACAGACCTCAGATGACCATTATCATTGAGGTCTAAGGAATAGAAGAAATTGGGATTTCTGAGTTGCATTTCGGCGAAATGAATTACCATCGACTGAGCATCTCCTTCTTTCAGCTTAGACTGACGTTCGCGACAAATGAAGTTACGAGCATCCTTCTCGGTGAAATCCAATTGTCTTCTGCCCCCTTTTCTCCTTGCTATGGCAGAGTATATCTGAGTCGTCGGAACATTCACGGCATGTAAATTGCTGATCTCTGCCTTCTCTGGTGTGCTGATCCTCCTATGCGACCGTAGATAACCAGTTGATGTTATGGACATCCCATGGTTATGTTCTAGAGAAACCTCATCCAATATCCACTTACCACTTGTAGCATTCAGTCTTGCTTTTATGGATGCCATACAATCAACTTTCCCAGTATCCCTATGATTCATACTCTTCTCTGATTTTCTAGATTTTCCTTGCCTCCAACACGCCAGGTGCTTGAAGCAAAGTTGTTTTTTGTTGTTGGCCCTGCTACACACTGTTGTGATTCCAAAACCAACTCGTTTCGCGTATCCATTGTAGAACGTATATACATCATCTGCTGAATTGAATTCCATCCCAGTTTGAGGAACTACAATATCATCCACTGCATTTGGAGCGACGGGTGAAGGTGCACGGCCGGGAGTGTTATCGATTTCTTTCCGATCTACAATTTCAGCATCAACTGTGAAAATATAGGCACGCAGTCATGAACAATGATATCCATAGATTTAGTTGTCAATATATGCTGACAAAGGATTAGGATTTAGGACACGAAGGTTAAAACAATACGACACCCCAGTTATCATCTCACGACACCCTAGCTTTAAGGCGACGACACCCGTGGGTTCACTGTTAATGCACGGGTGTCGTCGCCTTAAAGCTAGGGTGTCGTGAGCTTTCAACAGGGGTGTCTGAAGGAGTTTCGGCCGAAATCCAATTCTTCCTAGGGTGTCGCGGGGATTGTCCGCGCGGTCAGTTCTAAGCACGGGTGTCGTCGCCTTAAAGCTAGGGTGTCGTGAGCTTTCAACAGGGGTGTCTCGAAGGAGTTTCGCCAAAATCCAATTCTCCTGGGGTGTCACGGGGATTCTCTCCGTGGTCAGTTCTAAGCACGGGTGTCGTAGCATTGATGCTAGGGTGTCGTGAGGTTTCAAGTGGGGTGTCGCGAAGGAGTTTCGGCCGAAATCCAAATCATCCTTGGGTGTCGTGAGGTTTTCTCTTGGGACGACGTAAAACTTACTACGGTAACCGGGTATTTGGCTTCCCGAAACTCTCTTCTGTTCCCCATCCCTCGAAACTCAACGGGGGGGGGGGGCTCACCGATTCGATTCCTGTGAACCGCCCACTGAGATGGTGGCGCGTGGCAATCGAAACACCCGCCAGGAGTACCTTAAATATGGATGGGGGAATGCCATCGTTAATCACCTTTTCAGCTGATCTTCCAAACTTTTTTGATACTGAGATGGCTTCTAGAGGCGAGGGGCGATCTACTGGCACCCATGGGAGCCGCCGCACAACGGTCACCGTCGATGCGGAGGTCTATGCGGAGTCGCTCGCAATCAGCGAGCGACTCAACAGGGCGGCGAGCAATACATGGCCGTTTCAATGAGACAAATCGAGGTCCTGCTTCGGGCCAACAGCCGGCTGGAGTCGCAAGTAGAGTCCCTCCAGCGCCAGATCGCCGAGGCAGCGACCGAAGCAGATGTCAAGCCCCAGTGAGGGCTCATGTACTTTTTTCTTTTCTTTTTTTATGAATAAAAATAAATTTTAGTAACTTGGGTGTCGCGGGCCTTCTCGCCGTGGTCAGTTCTAAGCACGGGTGTCGTCGCATTAAAGCTAGGGTGTCGTGAGCTTTCAACAGGGGTGTCTCTAAGGAGTTTCGGCCGAAATCCAATTCTCCCTGGGGTGTCGCGGGGATTCTCCCGCGGTCAGTTCTAAGCACGGGTGTCGTAGCATTGGTGCTAGGGTGTCATTAGATTTCAACTGGGGTGTCACGAAGGAGTTTCGGCCGAATTCAACAAGGGGTGTTGCGGGGGTTCTCTCCGTGATCAGCTCTAAGCACGGGTGTCGTCGCCTTAAAGCTAGGGTGTCGTGAGCTTTCAACAGGGGTGTCTCGAAGGAGTTTCGGCCGAAATCCAATTCTCCTGGGGTGTCACGGGGATTCTCTCCGTGGTTAGTTCTAAGCACGGGTGTCGTAGCATTGATGCTAGGGTGTCGTGAGGTTTCAAGTGGGGTGTCGCGAAGGAGTTTCGGCCGAAATTCAAATCATCCTTGGGTGTCGTGAGGTTTTCTCTTGGGACGACGTAAAACTTACTACGGTAACCGGGATTTGGCTTCCCGAAACTCTCTTCTGTTCCCCATCCCTCGAAACTCAATGAGGGGGGGGGGGGGCTCACCGATTCGATTCCTGTGAACCGCCCACTGAGATGGTGGTGCGTGGCAATCGAAACACCCGCCAGGAGTACCTTAAATATGGATGGGGGAATGCCATCGTTAATCACCTTTTCAGCTGATCTTCCAAACTTTTTTGATACTGAGATGGCTTCTAGAGGCGAGGGGCGATCTACTGGCACCCATGGGAGCCGCCGCACAACGGTCACCGTCGATGCGGAGGTCTTTGCGGAGTCGCTCGCAATCAGCGAGCGACTCAACAGGGCGGCCGAGCAATACATGGTCATTTCAATGAGAAAGATCGAGGTCCTGCTTCGGGCCAACAGCCGGCTGGAGTCGCAACTAGAGTCCCTCCAGCGCCAGATCGCCGAGGCAGCGACCGAAGCAGATGTCAAGCCCCAGTGAGGGCTCATGTACTTTTTTCTTTTCTTTTGTGATGAATAAAAATAAATTTTAGTAACTTGGGTGTCGCGGGCCTTCTCGCCGTGGTCAGTTCTAAGCACGGGTGTCGTCCCTTAAAGCTAGGGTGTCGTGAGCTTTCAACAGGGGTGTCTCGAAGGAGTTTCGGCCGAAATCCAATTCTCCCTGGGGTGTCGCGGGGATTCTCCGCGCGGTCAGTTCTAAGCACGGGTGTCGTAGCATTGGTGCTAGGGTGTCATTAGATTTCAACTGGGGTGTCACGAAGGAGTTTCGGCCGAATTCGACAAGGGGTGTCGCGGGGGTTCTCTCCGTGATCAGCTCTAAGCATGGGTGTCATCGCCTTAAAGCTAGGGTGTCGTGAGCTTTCAACAGGGGTGTCTCGAAGGTGTTTCGGCCGAAATCCAATTCTCCCTGGGGTGTCGGGGATTCTCTGCGCGGTCAATTCTAAGCACGGGTGTCGTAGCATTGGTGCTAGGGTGTCATTAGATTTCAACTGGGGTGTCACGAAGGAGTTTCGGCCGAATTCGACAAGGGGTGTCGGGGGTTCTCTCCGTGATCAACTCTAAGCACGGGTGTCATCGCCTTAAAGCTAGGGTGTCGTGAGCTTTCAACAGGGGTGTCTCGAAGGAGTTTCGGCCGAAATCCAATTCTCCCTGGGGTGTCGCGGGGATTCTCCGCGCGGTCAGTTCTAAGCACGGGTGTCGTCGCCTTAAAGCTAGGGTGTCGTGAGCTTTCAACAGGGGTGTCTCGAAGGAGTTTCGGCCGAAATTCAATTCTCCTGGGGTGTCACGGGGATTCTCTCCGTGGTCAGTTCTAAGCACGGGTGTCGTAGCATTGATGCTAGGGTGTCATGAGGTTTCAAGTGGGGTGTCGCGAAGGAGTTTCGGCCGAAATCCAAATCATCCTTGGGTGTCGTGAGGTTTTCTCTTGGGACGACGTAAAACTTACTACGGTAACCGGGTATTTGGCTTCCCGAAACTCTCTTCTGTTCCCCATCCCTCGAAACTCAACGAGGGGAGGGGCTCACCGATTCGATTCCTGTGAACCGCCCACTGAGATGGTGGCGCGTGGCAATCGAAACACCCGCCAGGAGTACCTTAAATATGGATGGGGGAATGCCATCGTTAATCACCTTTTCAGCTGATCTTTCAAACTTTTTTGATACTGAGATGGCTTCTAGAGGCGAGGGGCGATCTACTGGCACCCATGGGAGCCGCCGCACAACGGTCACCATCGATGCGGAGGTCTTTGCGGAGTCGCTCGGAATCAAGCGACTCAACAGGGCGGCCGAGCAATACATGGTCATTTCAATGAGAAAGATCGAGGTCCTGCTTCGGGCCAACAGCCGGCTGGAGTCGCAAGTAGAGTCCCTCCAGCGCCAGATCGCCGAGGCAGCGACCGAAGCAGATGACAAGCCCCAGTTAGGGCTCATGTACTTTTTTCTTTTCTTTTCTGATGAATAAAAATAAATTTTAGTAACTTGGGTGTCGCGGGCCTTCTCGCCGTGTTCAGTTATAAGCACGGGTGTCGTCAGATGAGAGCTAGGGTGTCGTGAATTTTCAACTGGGGTGTCGCGAACGACGACAGCACCGACTCAGGCTGTTAACGACACCCCAGTTCTCATCTTACGACACCCTAGCTTTTAGGCGATGACACCGATGACGTGACTGTTAAAGCGTGGTGTCGCGGGGATTGTTCTCCATACGGGGTGTCGCGGGCCTGCTCTCCAGCGTCGTTTATAAGCACGACACACCCTTTATAGCATTTAAAGACACCCCATAGAACAAGCTACGACACCCCGTAAAGCAACATACGAAGATCGCAAAGGTTATAAGCATGGGTGTCGTAGCATTGTAACTACGGTATCGCGAGGCTTTTCTCCAGCATTCGTTTGGAGCACGGGTGTCCTAGGCTTGTAACTACGGTGTCTTAACAGTATATCAGGGGTGTCATAGCTTTAACGACGATACTAGAGCTATATGGATAGGAAATAACGGGAATATAGGCCGAACCACTCTGACGACACCCCAATTTATGAGGTATAACATCCTAGTTAAAAGAGTATGACATTCATGCTTACAAAACAGTAAACTCTAAACAGTTATGACTCCCAGAATGTCATAACTATTTTGTTCTAAGGAAGTTACCCGCGCATTAAACGGTTTGGTCACGCATTAACTAACTCTAACCAGAAAAAACGATTGGTGTAATAAAGGAGCTATAGAAAGAAGTGGGAAGAAAGACTTTTTACTTTGTGCTGCGGATGACATTTCCTCTAGAAGTTTTTGTATAAAGACTCCAGTAGCCAGGTTTTCCAGCCTCGAAGCTGAAATATTTTCTTTCGACCGGGGAAGAAAGAGAGTTCTTCTTGCACAGATGAAATACAACGTAAAATGGCGCTAGGATGGAAGGAAAGGGCATTTTCGTCCGCACGCTAATTTAAAAAAAAAGCGAACTGCTTTAAATGACCGTCACGTTCAGAAAGTAACATCAAAGCAGAGCCATACCGCCCGATAGGTCATCCACGTAGGAGCCACGTGGACCAATCAGAAGAGACGGTGCAGCCCACGTTGGCCTTGCTGCACCGGGCGGTGTACAAAGTCTTTTCCGGGTAATAATTATCGTTAGGTCTAAGGCGGTGCGGACAACCTTGGTGCCAGGTTCACAAACTCCACTTCGTACAGGATGATCTGAAACACATCCAATTCCTTGGACCGGCTCTCGTTTTCACTTGCCGGAAAGTTGATGCCACCAGCTGGCCGGAATTTGCTTCCCTCTTGGATTTGGTTCTGCCTACAATTGCACCCTGAGCCACATCAGCTCTTGGGCTTTGAAGGCCACCAGATGGCGTTCATTTGCAGCTGCCTTTAGTTTCAACTTGAACCTTCTCATCGCCTTTGGAACCCACAGTTTGTTCCATGGATCGACTTTTCTCTATTTCTGTAGGCATGACAAGTCTTAGTAAGTCCGGAAACTTTAGAAGCTCCAATCAATCATCTTTTCGATTTCAGCTTGATAGTCTTCGTTCAATGATAAACATATCTAAAAGTGAGATCTAAGAGAACGTTGCATTCAACTAAGATGGTATATACGTGCAGTAGTCAAAATACCTGAACTTCATCCAGATCAACCTCGTTTCTCTTAGTAAGCTCAAGAAGTTGCTGAGGTTCTCCTTGCTTGGACGGTAATGACAACTGTAGGCCCATATTGGCTGCGTTCAACCATAAATTTTGATCAAATGTAGCTATCCAATGCTAAATGAGTATTCATGTACAAAAATGTACGACCAGACGCAACAAGTTAATGTTTCATGCATTTCAGAGCCTAGCACATTATTAAAGGCCACAGTGCACCGTGTCAAGCAAGCGGGTAGAATTCAGGGACTGAAATGTGTCATGTCCTCCAAGGCAAACAGTACAAGTCAACAACTGATTGTCTAATGCTCGTTTAATTTTGAGGGATACTATGAACGATAATCAGTCTGTCACTTGAAGTGAAAGGTTAAGCATCATAATGTTTCCTTTCAGGAATCATGCTCTGCAATTGATCACTCCCACTAATCAAGTCATTCTCAAGAAATTTAGCATTTCTTGATTTCACAATCTTAGTTATGTGAGATGGACAGTAAAATCTATATCCCTTAGACCTCTCGGCATATCCAACAAAATATTCATTAATGGTCCTAGGTTCAACTTTTTCTCTTATGGATTGCACACTCTCACTTCACATGAGCATCCTCATATGCTTACATATCGCAAACTTGGTTTTTAACCTTTCCATAACTCAAAGGGTGTTTTAGGTACAGCCTTGGTTGAAACCCGATTTAATATGTACATGACCGTCTTGAGAGCTTCTGTTCATAAAAACTTGGGCAGTTTGAAGCTACTAATCATGCTCCTCACCATGTCCATCAATGTTCGGTTCCTTTTCTCTGCTACACAATTCTGATCAAGTAAGCCAAATAAACTGTATTGGGCACCAATTCCATGTTCTTGAAGAAACTTCGCAAATGGACCAGGCATTTGTCCATCTTCAGTGTATCTCCCATAATACTCACCTCTTCTATTACATCTCATAATTTTGATTTGTTTTTCATATTGGGTATCTACTTCTGCCTTAAAAACCTTAAAGACATCCAATACTTCATTTTTATTCTGAAGCAAGTATAGATATATAAATTATGAGTAGTCATCAATAAAGGAGATGAAGTATTTCTGACCATGAAAGTTTATATCTAGACAATAAATGTCCGTGTGTATGATCTCTAATAGGTCTGAACTCCTCTTGGTACCATTCTTTGACTTGTTGGTCTGCATGCCCTTAATGCAGTCTACACAAGTGTCAAAGTCAGTGAAGTCCAAAGTACTGAGTACTCCTTGATTCACTAACCTCTTGATTCTATTTATGGATATATGTCCCAAACTCCGATGCCACAACATGGAAGAGTTATCATTTACAACACATCTTTTCATGTCAGCCCTAACATGTATCACATCATGAGTGGTATTATCTTGCAAATTAATATAGAAAAGGCCATCAAACAAAGTACAATTCCTAACAAGTTCAGATTTATAATATAAACTGGAAGAAGTATCTGAAAATTTAAAGGAATAACCCAAATGTATAAGTCTTGAAATTGAAATTAAATTTCTAGAAAAATTAGATACATAAAAGGTTCTTTCCAAATATAAAATAAAATCACTATTAAGAACTAAAGTGCATGTCCCTATAGCTTCCACATGTGAGTGCATCTTATTTCCTAAAGAGATATACTGCTCACTTTCCATTGGTTTCCTTAGGTTTTGCATACCCTGCAAAGTATTGCAAATGTGGATTGTAAAACCAGAATCAATCTACCATGTGTTATAAATAACATCAGTCATATTAGATTCATAACAGACAAGTGAAATTATTTTACCTTTCTTTTCAAGCCAAGTTTTGAACTTGATGCAATCCTTCTTCCTATGCCCCTTTTTTTTACAGAAGAAACACTTGGATTCCTTCTTAATATCATATTGGGATGGTATTTTACTTTTACCCTTCTTCTTGGTCTGTATTCGATCCTTTCCATTTGTAGTTAGCATTGCACTCTCACCCAATTCCATCACCAGTCAACCCTCTTTTTGAACACACATGGCTAAAAGTTCATTGATTGATAATTTTTCCTTATGTGTGTTATAGGATATCTTAAATGATTCATATTACTATGGAAGGGTGTTTAAAATGTAGTGCACTAAAAAGAACTCAAACATTTCAACCTCAAAAGTCTTCAGTTGAGCTGCAATGTTCCTCATTTGCATAATGTGCTCATGCACATCTCTCACTCCAGTGAGCCTCAGGGATAAGAACATCAAAATTAGGGTGCTAGCAAGAGTTTTGTCTGAAGTACTGAATTGCTCATTAATGGCCTTTGGTAGCTCCCTGACATTCTCATGCTGATAGACTGAACCACGTATACCAACAGAGATTTTTATCTTTATGAACATTACACTCAAGCGATTAGATCGCTCCCAATGTTCATAAATCGTAATCTCATCAGGAGTGCTGGTCTGAGTTACTAAAGGTAGTTTATTCTTTCTTATAGCACAATCAATATCCATCCACCCTAGAAGAAGGAGAATTCTCTCCTTCCAAACTTTATAGTTATTATCCCTCAGGTATATTACATTTTACATCAGAGAAATTTATAGGTTTCATAACTGCAAAATTAAACATACATGCTTATTACCAAAATTGAGGCTAATAAATAAATATGCTTTATCAATGTAAATTATGCATTTAGAAAACAATAAATCTACTGACATAAAACTTGCATGTGAGCTAAAGCTCTAATTCAATTAGATTCACTTAAGTTTGTATAATAAAATCATCAAATTATGTTTTTTTTCTAATTCCTATGGGTAGATCAGAAAAATATAATTTAATATTTTATCATAATTAATTATATAAATATAACAAAAATTTATGTGAAATAAATTTTATTATATTCATATAATTAATTATAATTAATGTCTATTATTTATGTGATTCATTAACTTTATTATATAATTTTATAATTAAGAATGCTGTGGCTACTCCTTAATTATTTAAATTATATTTATCACTTAGATATTATTTAAATTTTATGCTTAATTACTTAAAATGCATGCATAATTCCTTATTCATTAGCAGTTGGCAAATATTTTTGTTGGGCTAGCTTATTTGGATGCACGATTTTGGTCTTCCATGAGATTTTGATCTTCGTGTGATTTTTGAGAAAGAAAAGGATACGAATTGACTTTTTAATCATAATTTTGAATCAACCCCTTATAGCATGTTCGTGCTTTCAAACGCACCAAGGTACTATCAGTAGCCTTTCTTATTGGTACGTCCCTAATATCTCTACCATACGCCCGTTGGGTCAAATAATCCAGTGTACTACTAGTAGCCTTACCTTTGGACTATCCCTAGATGAGAGAAATAGAGACTAAGAACGCTTTGCCTCTTTTTATCAAATAAATGAAACAATGATCATTTCTTCAGAGATTTTATCAAATCCTAAAATAATTAACAACAAGGCAGAGGTATTGACATTGGCTCTGATACCAAATGATAGACAAAATTATATTGATCACTTTGCATATTTGTCAAACTAAATAACAGGCATATCGAATATGCAAAAAATATGGAACCAATATATGTATAAATACCTTCAGCCATCGATCCACGCAAATGGGTTATTTTTTCAGATCAGGGTAAGGCTCTTCCACACCTTCCAATCTCTCTCAGTGATGGTGTAAAACTTCAGAAGAGACGAAGACGCAAGGACTTTCACTACAAGAGAAGAACAGAATAGCGACGAAACTTAGCGACGGATCTACATTCGTAGCAAATAGCTTCAAAATAGCGACGGATCAGAGAGTAAAAATAATAAAAAATTATTATTTTAGCGACGGATAGTTTCCGTCGCTACAAAAAAATTTTAGCGTCAAATTAGCGAGAGAAAATTTTCATCGCCAATAATAGCAACGGAATGTAGCGACAGATCTTCATTCGTAGCAAATAGCTTCGGATCAGCGACGGATCAGTGAGTGAAAATAATAAAAAAATATTATTTTAGCAACGAACAATTTCCATCGCTAACAAAATATTTTAGCATCAAATTAGCGATGGAATATACCCGTCGCTAAACTTCGCGACGGATTTTTTTCATTGCTATTTGTTAGATCAATTTTTAGATCAATTTTTTATCTCTTCTAGCGACGAAAATTTCTGTTGCTATTTTAGCGACGAAAATATTCCTTCGCTATGATTTTTTAAACTCTTATTTCAAAATAGTAGCGATGGAAAAATTCCGTCGCTATGTTTTTTAAAAACTAGAACAGTAGCGACGGAAATTTGCCGTTGCTACGTTTACATTTTTTAAAAAAAAACCTATTTTGAACGGTAGCGACGAAAAACGTTTTTCATCACTATGGTTTTTTTTAAACTGCGTTTTGAACAGTAGCAATGGAAAACGTTTTCCATCGCTACAGTTTTTTTTAAACTGCGTTTTGAACAGTAGCGACAGAAAATGTTTTCCATCGCTACAATGTTTTTTTAAATTGCATTTTGAACAGTAGCGCTACGGTTTTTTTTAAACTGCGTTTTGAACAGTAGCGACGGAAAACGTTTTCTGTCACTACGGTTTTTTTTTACCTGCGTTTTGAATAGTAGCGATGGAAAACGTTTTCCGTCGCTACGATTTTTTTTACCTATGTTGAACAGTAGCGACGGAAAACGTTTTCCATCGCTACGGTTTTTTTACTCGTTCCGCCCGATCCGTAAGTTTTTTTTTTCTTTCTACCCGCGCGTCCAGCAACTCTTTCCGCACGCGGCTAGGTTTTTTTTTTTTTTTTTTCGTTCTTTCCCCTCAAACCGCCTTTCCCACCCATCCCCATTCTCCGCCTCTCTTCCAATCCATTGCGCTCATCTCTCCAATCCTTCTCTTCTCCGCCATGTATCTCACCGCGGCCATCCTCGCCTCCAAAGCTCGGTGAATAGATCGAATCGGCGGCTCATCTCCCTCCTTGCTGAAACCCTCAACCCTAGTAGAAGGGTTGAACCTTCTTCCTTCGGTCCGATCACCGATTCAAGGTTGGTAAACTTCCATTCTCATCTTCTTCTTATTTTCTATTGGCTTGGTTCTTTGTGTTGTAGAAATCTTGGTAAACTTCCATTCTCATCTTCTTCTCATCTTCTATTGGCTTCCTATTTTATTTTTCTTTATGCCTTATCTGTCCATCATAAAGGGCGCTTCAAATAGAATATTATTGAGGGATGTCTATCTTAAATATTATTGAGGGATGTCTATCTTAATCGTGGATATAAATTTTTAATCCACATAATCTCTCAATATTGAATATAGGACAATCTTAATTGTATGTAACCGATATACTTAATGAGAAAAAAAATTAACAATATTAACCCATAAACTTTTCAAAGATTACAACAATCAATTAACGGATAAATTCATAAAAGAACTCAAACTTAAATATTATTTTGAATGACAAAATTAGTAAATCATATTTTATAAACAAAGATGTGCTTTAGATCACAAGTTTTTAAAATCATATCAACAAAATTAGTTCATCTTCCATGTGTTGGCCTTTGATAGGCCCTAGCTTTCCCACACATGCATGCAGAGACGAGCTCCTTTTCCAGGAATTATAGCATTGCAAAACTTTCGCACACTAACAAAGATTGCAATTAAAAATTACAATCAAAGCTAGGCATGACACACAAAATTATAAGGAACTACTAAGAAACTAAAAGGTAATGACCTTTCATATTATTATTATTATTATTTTTGGTACAGACGAATGATCACACTAGTCTTGTGCGAATCAGTCTAGAGATATTAGAGTATAAAATCTGCTTAAGAGCAGAAGGACAGGGATCACCCTGCTTCCAAATCCAAAACCCTTCATAATGGGTCACAGCCGCCGCAATCTAATCTGCCGCAGTATTAGCTTCGCGATAGATGTGACGGATGTGGACGCTATGAACATCCCTGAGAGCAGCATGAATATCTGTGAGAAGAGGGTTACTGGGGACATGATCACTAAATCCGGAGCGAAGCCACAGAATAACAGAGAGAGAATCCTCCTCAATAAAGAGGCATGGCTCAAGAAGCTGCTTAACAACATAGAGATACCAGTTCATGCTGCATAAAACTCGACTATGAAAATAAAAAAATCAAAAGAACCAATACCATCGATTGTCAACAAGGCCCCAGTATTAGTTTCGCGGTAGATTGCAATTGTTAAGAGAGTGCGGTGTTATAAATTCTTAATGAATCACATATAGATACATAATTGTGCTATGTTTTCACGAGAGAAATTTGTGTCGGCGAGGTTTCTGAGGTCAACGCTGCATTCACCTGACTGCCGGCGGACGGGACCTTCTGGGTGGTTGTCGTGGCACACCTAAAGTCTTCCACCAACCAGCAGTGGGAGCGGTGGTCAAAGTCACCATCCGTATATTTTACTACCTTGTCTGCTGTTCGTCCGTTGTGGATAACGCTCCGGGACGGTCTCTTGAGCCGTAGATGCATGACTAGTCTATGCCCACTTCACAAGGGGCCTCCTTTTTGTGCTCCGGAATTTATTACACTTATTTGATAGAATGCTTCACTGAAGTAAGCCTTCACCTCTCTGACAGCGTCCCCTGGTTGTTATGGTAAAGTAGTATTTTAGATCTTATAATCTACTTGCTTGTTGGTGTAAAATTATGATTTGTGAGGAGAAGCACTTTATTTAATACATTGTGATGTGGCTGTTCCCATATTGCGCCATTTGCCTGGATCCACCGAGCATACCAAGACTACAAGATTTGACTTCTTCAGAAATATTCAACTTACTCTTGAATCCTCCTCTAGCCGAGTGATCCTACGAGTTATCCCTGAGCCGTTGTATGGTTGCTCCTCCGATGCTGGATCTGCTTCAAGATTTTGGTTGGAAAAGAAATTGGCCTGGCAAAGCATATACATTCGGAGAATAACATAGTTACTTTTTATTTTTATTTTTTTCACTTACTTGGATCTAAGATTTTAGTAGTGTATATATATATATATATATATATATATATATGGTTTTTGCTAAACAATAAATTATCAATGATGAAAAAATTAGATTTGATCACCTTCAAATGTACCTAAGTTTAAAAACCGATCATATCCTTGAATTTACATAGATCTCAGAACTATCTCATCTTTTCTATCTTTTTCATCTTTAAAATTTATAAACTAGGTAGGTTTTGGCATAAAAAATATTATCGAATTTATACTTAACTGCATTTAAATGCAGTCAAATTTATATGTATGTATATATATGTATAGAGAAATTTGACTATATTCAAATATAATATAATTTAGATCTAGTCAACTTTCCTATATATCGTTAAATTCATATGAATTTTAAAGCTTTTTTTTTATACATATATTTTAGAATTCATAAACCATGTGAATTCAAAAATAGAAAGATGATCAGATCCAAGTTTGACTAAGGTCTAACGTTTATTTTTTATTTTACTTTGAAAATCTTGAAAATGTTTGACATGGACATATATATATATATATATATAAAACTCCCAACTCTTAACATGTTAAAAATTTTAGTGTACTGGCTCAAACAACTAACTGCCTTGATTGATTATATACGGTTCCATCGAACGTATGAAAATTGCGTTTTTACCATCGGTCGCTGCAGCTACAATTACCATCGTGGGAACGGTGGAACTTGCAGCGTCCTTGATGACCATTTCTCGGCCCACAAATGTTGAGATAAACTTGCAAGCTAAGTGGCAATGGCCGCACATCCTAGCGCTCGTAAACGCTCGAATTGGTGGTGTCCCGTGTGGCAAGGAAACAAGCCCATAAGCCAAGGCCATGAGTTCCGTGTGATGTGTGCTCCTACAAGCAGCATAACCTAATTCCTCCATCATCCTTGCCAATTCCTCCAGTTTATTAGAGATCTCCAGTGCCACCACAGTCTGGTCTGACACAAACTCGTGCACGCTCTCTCTTATTTCAATCCAACTAGAGCTCGTCTCCAACTTCCTCTTTCCAACCTGTTGCCACCGGGATCCGTCCTTCGACTCGGGCGCGATCGATCTCCAAAGGGGGGCGACCTGCACAAAAGTCCTCGCGCGAGAGGCGTTGGGGGTGGTCCTCCGCGGAAGACCCTCCGACGCTTAAGTCAGTGGAGAAGAAATCGGCGATCAACCAGATAGTGGGGAGGTGGATCTCTCCGGGAGGCCCCTCCGAGAGCGGCCAATCGGGAGCTCTAAAGGGCAAGAGCACCGACGAGCTGCCGGCGAGAGAGCAAGAGAGTAAGAGTGGGAGTGTGAGCGCGCGCGTATACCTACTGAGGGAATCTGAGAGTATCCTATTTATAGACTATCACCTGGATCTTGAGCGCCTTCTGAAAGGTTCAGAGGTTGTTAGGATACGGGAGTGGATCTAATCAGGCCGTTGTGGGGCTGTTGGGATCCGTATCTTGTCTGTTAGGGGATCGACGGCTGGGAGAGCTCCTTGATGGCTTGAGATCTGGTAGATGTGTAGGTCTCAGGCGGCCTTGATAGGTTCTAGACCACTTCTCAGTATGATTCCTTGTCTAGGGTGCCGTTACAGTAGGCTGAGGCTCTCCTGCGTCAGGTTCCGCGGAGGTGGGTATTGGATCGTGGGTCGTTCAGTGAAGCCAGGTCATGAAAGCTCGGGGGAAACGAACTACAGGAAGTTCGGGAGAGCCGAGCTATAGAAGGCCAGAGAGGCCGAGCTACGGAAGGCCGAGCTATGAAAGCCCGGGAAGGCCGAGCCACGGAAGCCCGGGAAGGCCGAGCCACGGAAGCCCAGGAAGGCTGAGCCATGGAAGCCCGGGAAGGCCGAGCCACGGAAGCCCGGGAAGGCCGAGCTAAGCCCGGGGAGGCCGAGCTGCGGAAGCCAGGGGAGGCCGAGCTGCGGAAGCCTGGGAAGGCCGAGCTACGAAAGCCCGAGAAGGCCGAGCCATGGAAGCCCTGGAAGGCCGAGCTGCGGGAGCCCGGGGAGGCCGAGCCACGGAAGCCCGGGAAGGCCGAGCTACGGGAGCCCGGGGAGGTTGAGCTGCAGAAAGGGTTGGTCCTAGCCTCCTCGCACGGATATTGATGCAATGATGATTTTACCCCCCAACACATGCCCTCCACTCCCTAGTTCGAAGCGCAGGTTCGGGCATAGGGAGTATAAGTCCAGGTGGCGCGTTCTGGATGGGACAGTTTGGTTTAGACAGCTCTTGCAATGATGCCTTAATTAATGCGATAGGGTCATCGTGCCTTCGGGGTTAAGGCTCCCCCACGAGTGATGGTTGGGAATACGCCACGTCGCGAATCCCGATCGATCCGGCGTTTGTCGAGGCGGTTCCGGATGCCTCGGGCGGGACGCCTCGTCTTCTCAAGGTGGCTTCCTTAGTGGGGAAGCAAGGTGATAGCCGTACTATATATATGCATTCTTGCAGCATCCTTTCGTTTTGTTTTTGAGGAGTTTCGCCTTTCGCCCTTTGCGACACCCGTTGTTTTGCCTAGAGTTTTTCTCAGTTAAGATGACGATGAGTCCCGACGACGTGGTTTCGGAGATTGTTGCTGAGGATTTGGGAAGGATTCACCAATGGTATGGCATGCCCTCAGATGTCGTTCTGCGGGCCGGAGTCTGGAGATAGGGTCTCGCGAGATCTGGAGTCTGGGGTCTTCATTTATGAAGACAGTTTGAAGGCAGCTTTCGTTTCCCTCTCCATCCCTTGGTGAAGGAAATAATGACCCACTACAACATCTGCCCGGCGATGGTGGCCCCGAACAGTTGGCGGAGCATTATGGATTTATTTCAATGTGCCATCAGATTCAAATTGTTGCTACTCTTCCCCTTTTCCATGCTTGTTACCATCTGATACCTGGGAGGAAATCAGAGTGGCCCTACATTGGACCCCGGAGATCCTTCAACGTTATTGTGGATAAACCATGTTGGCCCAGATGACAACCCAAGAGGGGCGGGGGGTGAATTGGGTTCTTTAAAAAATTTAAACCTTTTGAAATATTTGTTTGCTTAGTGTGAGTGAAAGTGAATGCAGATGCAAAAATAAAATACAATCAATAAGATAGAGATAGAGATAGAGATAAAGGAGACACGGCAAACACAAAGATTTTATAGTGGTTCGGTGTATCCAACACCTACGTCCACTCCCAAGATTCACTTGGGTCCACACTATAATCTTCCTTGATTACAGCCGAGTTGTTTTACAAGCTCACAACTCAAACTTGTTGTTTTTCCGGGATCACAACGAACCCAGCCGGTTTTCCGGGCTCACCAGCACAAAAACCCTAACACAAGCTATACCAAGCTTGTACCGAGGTAAGACTACCTCCACTAGTTCAATCCCCCAGATTGAACTAGACACAAACAAAAGAAATATTGTTTTTCAAATACACAGCTCCTCAATGAGCAAATAATCAAATAAATAACAAGGTTTAGAAAAGCCTGATTTGTAGTTGGTTGGCTTTTGAGCTTTTCTTCTTTTCTTCTTCTCCTTGCTGGATTGAATCAAGCCTCAGCTCCGATTCTTCACAGTTGAAGCAGTTGAGAAGGGTTGAAAAGCAAGAAACTGATCCTCTTTCTCCAATTTGGGAAATCCACCAAAACTTTGATTTGAATGCCTTGGATTCCTCTTGAGCTTTTTGGAGTGGAGTGGATTTGAGCTAGAAGGTTTTTCTCTTGAGATTCAGGCTCTCTCTTTTTCGGATTTTTGAATTGGGATTTCTCTATTTGTTTCTCTGTTTTTCGTTTTTTTTGTTCTTTTTTTGAATGATAGTCTTCCCTTTTTATAGATTTCTTTCAAACCATTTTGGAAGAAAACTATCCGTTGGAGTGTACCTTGTAACAAAATATATCCGTTAGAAATAAAGTAAAATAGAAATATTACCGTTAGAGCTGATCTGGCAATTTGATTTTTCGTTCCAGGTGGGTTGGAGTCGACTCTAACTTTTCTGGAGTCGGCTCTAACTCGAAACACTTTAATCCGTTATTTCTGGAGTCGTCTCTGACTTTTCTGGGGTCGACAAGAAACTTTTCTGGAGTCGACTCTAACAGACCCGGAGTCGACTCTAAGTCGGGGCCAGAAAAATCAACGTTCTGTTTCTTCTGTGAGAGTCGGCTCTAACAGTCTCGGAGTCGACTCTAACTTCCGTGCCAGATACTGGAGTCGGCTCTGTGATTCTCGGAGTCGACTCTAATGTCTGCATCTTACCTAGACATTAGATTCGATCCAGAACACGATTTAACTCCTGATTTTGATCATTCAATCGACTTATAATCTGAAAACTTAATCAAAATCATTAGAGCCTCCAATAGTTATGCTCAAATAGTTTTGTTAATCATCAAAATCATCAATTGGGTCAACAAACTGTCCTCTATTAAGGGATGGAAGAGCCGGTTTGTTATAGCAGAGGGGAACATTGGTTCCGACTTCCCTCGGAAATGGGGGAACTTTGTTAAGGATGCGGAAATGCATCCAATTTTGTCAGTGCAGGAGGAGAGGGATTTGGACATCCTTCGCAATGGCCAAGTGTTTTCGGCCAATGACCTGTTATCGGAGGGAGCCCTTTTCGCAGCCAGGCTTAGCTCCCAGGACCCGCAAGGTGAGTCCTCCCTGTTACCTTTTTTTGCTGTGTGTTTTCCTGATGAATGTGTTTGGATCTGATCGTGCGTGTTTCATTCTTTCAGCCAAAAGGTTGGCACTGTCGAGCCTTGCCAAGAGGAAGAGAGGAAAGCGCCCAGGGGAGAGTAGCGGCATAGACAGTGGTAGGCCTGAGAAAAGGGCTCATACCTCCGCAAGAAGCCCACCGGACGCAGGAGCGGTCACGACAGGAGCGCCGGGGGTGGAGGAGGATTCAGGGAGAACAACTATGATCCCTTGCCCTCTCGTGTTGGAGATATCGGATAGTTCAGACGAGGCTCCGTTGGTTCGCCTGACCGCGTCCCCTATGAAAGAGGAGACGACGACGGATCTGGCGGAAGCGGTCATTTCTGAGGGGCCCTCCGTCTCCGTGGGTCCATTACTGGCCCCAACAGGAGAGGGAGAGGGGACAGCTGCAGCCGAGGAGGTTCAGAAAGAGCTCCCTCTTGGTCTCTCTGTAGGAGAGTCCGGTAGTAGCGAAGCCGGGTCGCTCAAGGTAGTTCAAGGAGCGGGCCAGATAGAGGCTTCGGCGGAGCCTGCAGGGGAGGCGCAAGTGGTAGGCCGGGCTGAGGCCTCGGGGATCCTGTGAAGGAGATGCAGATGGTGGTGACCAGAAAAGGTGCGTCGGAAGAGGGATGCAGCAAGGTGGGAGTCCCGCATTGGGAGCTCCCTCGAAAAAGATTTTGGGGAGGCTGGCGCTTGGGCTAGCCGAATTATCTGAAGAAGTCCAAGCTAGGGCCTTGATAGAAGAGGCTGGGAAGTTGGAGGCCTCTCAGACGGAGGTCGCCCAGGTTGGTCCCTCAGGCGGGGACGGTCAACCCAGTAGTTTGAGCGCTGGTGTTGAGGAGGCGTTTTCCGCCTTAATGAGGTCGGCCTTGCATCCGGGTGCAAATCCTTCGGCGGACAAGTTTGCAGATTTGGCATTGGTTGATGCTGCGTTCGGGCAGCAAGGCGTGGCTGAAAGTGTCCATCTCCTTCCCGATATCGACAATACGACCCTGATGAGGATGACTCGGGCCTATGCCTTGCGGGTGAGCTGCCATTCCTGGGTAGTGGACACATTCTGGCTGACTTAACTCTCATTCATTCACTTTTATCCTGCAGAGTGTTTTGCTTTCTCGGGCGATATGCTGGCGTTTGAGTTTGGCGACGGGGGCCAGCATTCAGGCCAGGAGAGACAATGCCGAGCTCCAATCGCGAATGAAGGTGCCTGAGAAGTTCGAAGAACTTATGGCTATTAGTGATAGAAGTTTGAAGGGGATAAGGGCGGCACACCAGGTCGCCCTGGCCGAAGTGTCCAAGCAAAAGCGTAGAGTGGAGGAGTTGCAGGAACTCCTGGCGAAGAACGAAAACACGTGCTTGGAGCTGGCTAGAATTGAGTCAAAACATTCCGCGGAGGTGGGGCGATGCGGCGGGAACATAGTGAAAGCTTGGGTCGGCTGGGAAGGGAAGCTGCCGACGAAAGAAAGCGCCTGGCCAGAATGCTTGGCGAAGTGGAGGAGAAGCTGAAGCGGCGCGATGGCGAAATTGCTCACTTGAGGGATGGCGCTAAATGGCACCAAGGGACAATAGCTCGGGTGAGCAACGAGTTATCCCAAGCCCGGGAGGAGGCCGGAGCCAAACAGTTAAGGATCAATGCTCTGCAGGAGAGAGTTGAGCTGATCGGGGCTGATAGAACAAGAGCCAGGAGTGAGGCTGAGGAGCTGACCAAGAGGTTGGCAGACGAGAGGAGGAGGTACGATCTCATTTTCCCCCTTTTAGTTTCTTCTACTGGTCTCTTGTGATGCCGATTGACTTTGGCTTTTTCAGATGGCGAAGTTAGAGTTGGAGATTCGGGCTCTCCAAGGTGAGCTCGTGTCCAACCGCAATAAGAGCTCAGAACTCGAGACGCGGGCCGGCGAGTTCGAGGAGCAAAACATCATTTTGCGGGCTCAAGTTGTGGAGGCTGAGAAGCAGGCTGCTGAGGCTAAGATGCAGCTCGCCATACTCAAGGGGAAGCAGGATGCTATCGGCGTTGACGCCTTCCAACTTGGAATAGAAGAATGTAAAGATAAGATATCCAGTGAGCATCCAGAATGGGATCTCTCTTTTCTGGATACTGAAGCTCCCGATGACGGTGAGTCCGAAGGAGAAGAGGAGGATGAATATGTCGACGTCTCCGATACCGATCCTGGTGCCGCCCCGGGTCCCAGCGAAGCCGCAGCTTCTGAGGAACGATTGCAAACT
Source organism: Calamus simplicifolius (assembly GCA_900491605.1). Classification (NCBI taxonomy): domain Eukaryota; kingdom Viridiplantae; phylum Streptophyta; class Magnoliopsida; order Arecales; family Arecaceae; genus Calamus; species Calamus simplicifolius. The sequence continues at coordinate 834,042 of UESW01004456.1, forward strand.
GCCACTGAAGGGGCAAAGGTATTGGAAAAAGGCGAATCTAGTCGCACCTTTGCGGATGTAACCGAAGGCTCCTCCAAAACTGACGTGGTTCCCGGCCCTTAGGAGCTACCCTTGTATTTTGCTTTTTGAAAGTCTGACCAATGTTCTTAATGGATGAAACCTCTATTTCATTTAAATGTTTTTCCTTGTGTGGCCCTGTTGCCGCCCAGTCTCGCCTCAATCGTGAGCGACTTATGGCTCGTTGATGTTCTTTGGTCATTTTTGTTCCGGGATTGAGGGAATGCATTGGCTTAGCCCAAGGCGGGGCGATGGCCTTGACTGGCGAACCGATGGACGATCTAGCCCAGTTAAGACCGATTGGTCGGACAGGTCGGTTTGGGCTGATAGACGGGATAGATCGGCTAGGGACGACGAGCAAGATAGGTCGGCTAGGACCGATGAGCAAAGTAGGTCGACTGGGGCCGACGAGCAAAATAGGTCGGCTAGGGCCGACGAGCAAATAGGTCGGCTAGGGCCAACGAGCAAAATAGGTTGGCTGGGACCGACGAGCAAAATAGGTCGGCTAGGGCCGACGAGCATAATAGGTTGGCTAGGGCCGACGAGCAAAATAGGTCGGCTGGGACCGACGAGCAAAATAGGTCGGCTAGGGCCGACGTATGAAGGTAGTTGCCGAAGCGTTTTCGCTTCCTTCGGTCATTTTATTTTTCATTGAAAGAACAGTTTACGTAGCCTTCGTGCTCATTTTGTTACTCTGCCAGCGCCCTGCTATTCTGTAGGCAAATCGGTTTTTATTTCACCAAAGTTGATGATACGGCGCTGTGGGGAACATAAAGCTGCTCTAGAGCTTTCCGGAAGGTGCTCTTTTCCATGCAGGTCATTTTGGTGTACGATGCACACAGCCGTTTACCATTGGAGGACATTATTTTCGTAGGACGATCTCCTGAACCTGCCAGCTTCCGTAACACTGGCGACGATCCTCTGCATTTAATGATCGCAATTCGGGATTAAGAGGAAATCTCCGCATATGTCATAACTCAGGCGGTGGGCTTGGCGCGCATTAGGGCGCCGCTTTCATCCTGGGAGGCCACGTGGAGGTATGGGCCAGGTGTTTGAATCTCGGGGCTTATAGCCTTGGTGATTGCTCCCGGTCCATTCTTGGCCTATAAAAAGGGAAAGTGGGGTAGTGCTAAGCCATCCTCAAAAGTTTCTTTTCCACTAGAGCTTTCATCATGCTCATTTCTCTGTTGTTGCGAGCGGGAGGACTGAGCTTTTCTCTTGCAAGATTTTTGCCTCCGGATAGTTGGGGCGATGAAGGAGCTGCCGAAGGATGGCTCGCCCTTAGGGATGAGTCCCGAGATCATATGGAGAGCGCACATGGAGGGCGCAGAGATCACACGGAGAGCGCACATACACTCTTCCAGTGTGACCTTTGTGGTTCCCCTTTGGGGACGCATGGTAGGGAGTGCACGCGGACTCCCCATGGTTTGAGTGAATTTTGCCTCCTCCCCTGGTTCGGATTCCTGGGCTCGCCCGCCCGGGGAATCTTTTGCCACATGGGGAGGGGGTGAAAGTGTGCCGCCCGCCGACGCCTTGTTCTTGAGCCATGGCGAGGTGGGGGCGGTGCATACTCAATTTGGGAGAGCGTTCCGATGCCAGGGTCCGCTGGCTCCCTATCTGCTCGCCGGGGGGTCCCTCGGTTGGGTGGTCTGGGATGGCCACCCAAATATCTCGGTTGGGTCACCGAAATATCATTATTGACTGAAGCTGGCCGCAACGATTGGTCCATGTCGCTCGGCTATTATCAGCTCGAGCTGACTGGATGCGGCTTAACTGGTTCGGCGGTCGGATGCTGGAGCCCCACGGTCGCCCAGGTCTGCTATGGAGCAGTTGCCCGAGTTTTGTACTTGTCTTTATTTTATGCATTTCAATGCTCTTGTAACGCCTCTGAGGCATTTGTAACCGATCTTGTTTGGCAATGAAATAAAGAGAGTTCTGTTTTGTTTCTTAATCTCTACCTTTTCTGTGCCAAGCTTATTGTTATTGTTGGGTATGGGTGCCTCGCTCGTTCTTAGGCGAAGACTCCACGCTATCCAAACTGGTCGAGGTTCGCAAGCGGCGGTTTGGAGATCGCTCGGCGGAACACGTTCCTTACTTTGGTTCAAAGCTCGGTATTTTGTGTTTCGTCCTTACCTGAGCTCGAATGTTCACGGGTCGGCCCCGCCGAAGTCCAGAGAATTAGTGCTTGGATTTACCAAGGTTCAGAGAATTTGTAGCTCGGCCTAGCCGAGGTTCGGAGAAGTTTTACTTGGCCCTGCCAAGGTTCGGAGAATTTGTTGCTCGGCCCAGCCGAGGTTCGGAGAATTTTTACTTGGCCCTGCCAAGGTTCGGAGAATTTGTTGCTCGGCCCAGCCAAGGTTCGGAGAAGTTTTACTTGGCCCTGCCAAGGTTCGGAGATTCAGGGCTCGGAGAAATGACTTAGCTGCCATTATGAGCCGTAGTGTAAGGTCTCTATGACGCTTGGTGAGGGGCGCCAGGGCGGAACGAGCGGTTTGTTGTCACGCTCCTTTATTTATGTCGTTACCCTTCCCGAGGGGATAAGTCACTGGCCGGACGCTGGATTTCTTCCCTCTGCGCTTCCCAAAAAAGGAGCTTGGGGAAGTGCTGGGAGCATTTATCACGGGGACCAGCAGATCAAAAAGTATTCTGTTCAGGGGGATTCCCGATCAGTCAGTCCTCACTTACCGATCTCACTCGGGATGGGGTGCGGTACCTCGGATTCTACAGGCATTAAAGTGATGACACATGGCAAGTTCTCGTGGGTCGGTTTCCGTGGTGTGTCCGATCAAGATACCCGCCTGGCAAGTATAAATATGACCGAGGGGTGTGGTCTTAGTCATTCCTCGGTTCAGATCTTGAAATAGTATCGGATCATGACTTCCCAAAGGCGATCCTCTGAAGAGTTACGTGCATCACTCAACGGTTTGCTGTATTCGGAGAGGGGGTGTCCCACCATCACTATCGACGGGTTGGGTCTGGCGTTGACCCTTGCGAGCAATCAGCAGCTCGTAAGGGTCGTCGAGGAGTACATGGACGTGTCTACCAAGGAGGCGGAGGCCCTGCGCCGGGTGGTAGACCGGCAAAGGGAGGAGATCGAATCACTTCGCCAGCAGGTTGCCGATCTCAACGAGCGCCTGGAGGATCTGCTGGCGTCTGGGAGCGACTCCGACCCCTGATTTAGGGCCTCCGTTAATTTTACTTTCTGTTTTTACTTTTCTTATCTCTTTTTGTACTCCTTTTTTCCCGATCAATGAAAAGAGGCTTTGTTTGGATAACCTTCTTTTTTCAAGAGTCTTTTGCTTTAAACATGTCATTCGCGTAATAGTTAGGGAGTCGGCGTGGCTCCACTGGTTCACGCGTTGAGATAGATGCTTTGATCGACGGTTTATAGGGGCGTTACCCAAAGATTTTAGTAGCAGAGGGGAATTCCCTAGCTCTGCTCGGGGCTTTTGGCCGATTACGCGGGGCTTAATGGGCCCGTTAAGGGGTTCGCCGAAGGCGCCTTCTTTTTGTGCGTCGACGGTTTTTGCTCAGCGTGCTTCTTTTCAAACCGGATGAGGTTTCGGGAACTATTTGGAAGTCCTTTGGCTTTAATCGGGGCCTGCGCACTTCGGCTATCTGTAGGTATTTTAGCCTGAATTTATTGCTCGGCCCATCCGAGGTTCGGAGAGTTTTTACTTGGCCCTGCTAAGGTTCGGAGAATTTGTTGCTCGGCCCAGCCGAGGTTCGGAGAATTTTTACTTGGCCCTGCCAAGGTTCGGAGAATTTGTTGCTTGGCCCAGCCGAGGTTCAGAGAATTTTTACTTGGCCCTGCCAAGGTTCGGAGAATTTGTTGCTCGACCCAGCCGAGGTTCGAAGAATTTTACTTGGCCCTGCCAAGGTTCGGAGAATTTTGTTGCTCGGCCCAGCCGAGGTTCGGAGAATTTTTTACTTGGCCTTGCCAAGGTTCGGAGAATTTTTACTTGGCCCTGCCAAGGTTTGAAGAATTTGTTGCTCGGCCCAGCCGAGGTTCGGAGAATTTTTACTTGGCCCTGCCAAGGTTCGGAGAATTTGTTGCTCGGCCCAGCCAAGTTCGAAGAATTTTTACTTGGCCCTGCCAAGGTTCGGAGAATTTGTTGCTCGGCCCAGCCGAGGTTCGGAGAATTTTTACTTGGCCCTGCCAAGGTTCGAAGAATTTGTTGCTCGGCCCAGCCGAGGTTCGGAGAATTTTTACTTGGCCCTGCCAAGGTTCGGAGAATTTGTTGCTTGGCCCAGCCGAGGTTTGAAGAATTTGTTGCTCCCAGCCGAGGTTTGAAGAATTTGTTGCTCGGCCCAGCCGAGGTTCGGAGAATTTTTACTTGGCCCTGCCAAGGTTCAGAGAATTTGTTGCTCGGCCCAGTCGAGGTTCGGAGAATTTTTACTTGGCCCTGCCAAGGTTCAGAGAATTTGTTGCTCGGCCCAGCCGAGGTTCAGAGAATTTTTACTTGGCCCTGCCAAGGTTCGAAGAATTTGTTGCTCGGCCCAGCCGAGGTTCGGAGAATTTTTACATGGCCCTGCCAAGGTTCGGAGAATTTGTTGCTCGGCCCAGCCGAGGTTTGAAGAATTTTTACTTGGCCCTGCCAAGGTTCGGAGAATTTGTTGCTCGGCCCAGCCGAGGTTCAGAGAATTTTTTACTTGGCCCTGCCAAGGTTCGGAGAATTTTTACTTGGCCCTGCCAAGGTTCGGAGAATTTGTTGCTCGGCCCAGCCGAGGTTTGGAGAATTTTTACTTGGCCCTGCCAAGGTTCGGAGAATTTGTTGCTCGGCCCAGCCGAGGTTTGGAGAATTTTTACTTGGCCCTGCCAAGGTTCGGAGAATTTGTTGCTCGGCCCAGCCGAGGTTCGAAGAATTTTTACTTGGCCCTGCTAAGGTTCGAAGAATTTGTTGCTCGGCCCAGCCGAGGTTCGGAGAATTTTTACTTGGCCCTGCCAAGGTTTGGAGAATTTGTTGCTCGGCCCAGCCGAGGTTCAGAGAATTTTTACTTGGCCCTGCCAAGGTTCGGAGAATTTGTTGCTCGGCCCAGCCAAGGTTCGGAGAATTTTTACTTGGCCCTGCCAAGGTTCGGAGAATTTGTTGCTCAGCCCAGCCGAGGTTCGGAGAATTTTTACTTGGCCCTGCCAAGGTTTGGAGAATTTGTTGCTCGGCCCAGCCGAGGTTCGGAGAATTTTTACTTGGCCCTGCCAAGGTTCGAAGAATTTGTTGCTCAGCCCAGCCGAGGTTCGGAGAATTTTTACTTGGCCCTGCCAAGGTTCGGAGAATTTGTTGCTCGGCCCAGCCGAGGTTCAGAGAATTTTTTACTTGGCCCTGCCAAGGTTCGAAGAATTTTTACTTGGCCCTGCCAAGGTTCCGAGAATTTGTTGCTCGGCCCAACCGAGGTTTGGAGAATTTTTACTTGGCCCTGCCAAGGTTCGGAGAATTTGTTGCTCGGCCCAGCCGAGGTTCGGAGAATTTTTACTTGGCCCTGCCAAGGTTTGGAGAATTTGTTGCTCGGCCCAGCCGAGGTTCGGAGAATTTTTACCTGGCCCTGCCAAGGTTCGAAGAATTATTGCTCGGCCCAGCCGAGGTTCGGAGAATTTTTACTTGGCCCTGCCAAGGTTCGGAGAATTTTTACTTGGCCCTGCCAAGGTTCGGAGAATTTGTTGCTCGGCCCAGCCGAGGTTCGGAGAATTTTTACTTGGCCCTGCCAAGGTTTGAAGAATTTGTTGCTCGGCCCAGCCAAGGTTCGGAGAATTTTTACTTGGCCCTGCCAAGGTTCGGAGAATTTGTTGCTCGGCCCAGCCGCGGTTCGGAGAATTTTTACTTGGCCCTGCCAAGGTTCGAAGAATTTGTTGCTCGGCCCAGCCGAGGTTCGGAGAATTTTTTACTTGGCCCTGCCAAGGTTCGGAGAATTTGTTGCTCGGCCCAGCCGAGGTTCGGAGAATTTTTACTTGGCCCTGCCAAGGTTCGGAGAATTTGTTGCTCGGCCCAGCCGAGGTTCGGAGAATTTTTACTTGGCCCTGCCAAGGTTCGGAGAATTTTTTGCTCGGCCCAGCCAATGTTCGGAGAATTTTTACTTGGCCCTGCCAAGGTTCGGAGAATTTGTTGCTCGGCCCAGCCGAGGTTCGGAGAATTTTTACTTGGCCCTGCCAAGGTTCGGAGAATTTGTTGCTTGGCCCAGCCGAGGTTCGGAGAATTTTTACTTGGCCCTGCCAAGGTTAGAAGAATTTGTTGCTCGGCCCAGCCGAGGTTCGGAGAATTTTTTACTTGGCCCTGCCAAGGTTCGGAGAATTTTTACTTGTCCCTGCCAAGGTTCTGAGAATTTGTGCTCGGCCCAGCCGAGGTTCCGAGAATTTTACTTGGCCCTGCCAAGGTTCGGAGAATTTGTTGCTCGCCCAGCCGAGGTTCAGAGAATTTTTACTTGGCCCTGCCAAGGTTCGGAGAATTTGTTGCTCGGCCCAGTCGAGGTTCGAGAATTTTTACTTGGCCCTGCCAAGGTTCGGAGAATTTGTTGCTCGGCCCAGCCGAGGTTCGGAGAATTTTTACTTGGCCCTGCCATGTTCGGAGAATTTGTTGCTCGGCCCAGCCGAGGTTCGGAGAATTTTTTGCTTGGCCCTGCAAAGGTTCGGAGAATTTTACTTGGCCCTGCCGAGGTTCGGAGAATTTGTACTTGGCCCTGCCAAGGTTCGGAGAATTTGTTGCTCGGCCCAGCCGAGGTTCAAAGAATTTTTACTTGGCCCTGCCAAGGTTCGGAGAATTTGTTGCTCGGCCCAGCCGAGGTTCGGAGAATTTTTACTTGGCCCTGCCAAGGTTCGGAGAATTTGTTGCTCGGCCCAGCCGAGGTTCGGAGAATTTTTACTTGGCCTGCCAAGGTTCGGAGAATTTTTACTTGGCCCTGCCAAGGTTCGGAGAATTTGTTGCTCGGCCCAGCCGAGGTTCGTAGAATTTTTACTTGGCCCTGCCAAGGTTTGGAGAATTCTTATCCAGACAAGGAGCTCGGTCGTGCCGAGGATTGGTAAGCAGCATCTATTTCTTTTTGCAACTTTGGCGATGTAGTGCATAATAATTTACATTGAAAAATGCACCGACAGGAAGATATAATGAGGCATATGAAAGTAAACTCGGAGAGGACGTACCCTATTGATAATACTTTCGGAGATTGTCTGAATTCCACGTTCGGGGAATGGATTTCCCATCCAAATCCTGTAGCTTGTAGGTTCCCGTCCGACGATCTCCGCTACTTGGTACGGGCCCTCCCAGTTTGGCGCCAGCTTTCCTTGTTCCAGCGGTTTGGAAACAGAGGCCTTTCGGAGGACAAGGTCACCGGGCAGGAAGGCTTTCCCTTTGACTCTGGAGGCATGATAACGGGCTACCCTTTGTTGATAAGCGGCCACTCTGATCCGGGCCTTCTCCCTAATCTCCTCTACCAGGTCGAGGTTGGTGCGGAGCTGTTCGTTGCTAGCTTCCTCTGAGTAGCTTTCCACCCGCAATGATGGGAGGCCGACTTCCACAGGGATAACGGCCTCTGTACCGAAAGCCATTCGGAATGGGTTTCACCTGTTGGGATTCTCGGGGTGGTGCGGTAGGCCCATAAGACATGGTGCAGCTCCTCCGCCACCTGCCTTGGGCTCTGGAGAGGCGAGCTTTGATTCCCTGAAGGAGGGTCCTGTTGGTCACTTCGGCCGCTCCGTTGGCTTGTGGGTGCCTGACTGAAGTGAGGTGGTGACGGATTCCATGCTCCTCACAGAACTGGCGGAATTTAGAGTTGTCAAACTGCTTACCGTTATCAGTGATTATGGTATGCGGGAGGCCAAATCGGCAGATGATGGACCTCCAAACAAAATCTCTGGCCCGTGCCTCGGTAATTTGTGCAACTGCTTCCGCCTCGACCCATTTGGTGAAGTAGTCGATGGCGACAAATAGAAATTTCCGCTGTCCTGTGGCAAGCGGGAATGGGCCGAGGATGTCCATCCCCCATTTGGCAAAGGGCCAAGCGGAGGATATGGAAACTAGTTCGGTGGAAGGAGCCTTTGGATGCTTGAATGCCTCTGGCAGGGGTCGCAGGCTCGGACTAAATCGTCCGCGTCCTTTTGCATGGTCGGCCAGTAGTAGCCTTGTCGCAGCACCTTGTGGCATAGGGATCGACTTCCCAGATGGTTGCCGCAATCCCTTCATGTACCTCGTGCAGAGCATAATCTGCTTCGGATGGGCGAAGGCATCTGAGCAGTGGCATGGAAAAAGACCGTTTGTAAAGCTGGTTGTCAATCAGCACGTAGTGAGTGGCCTGCAGCTTCAGCTTTCTAGCCTCCCTTCGGTCAGATGGAAGCGACCCTTCTCTGAGATATTTGAGGATAGGGTCGAACCATGATGGTTCGGCCTCAACTTGCATTATTCGGTCGCTTCCGCGATGCTGGGTTTTTCCAACATCTCTAGGTGGAACCTTTTCTCGGCGTCCATTGACTCGCGGTTGCCAATCGGGAGAGTAGGTCGGCGCGGGCATTCTCGGATCTGGGAATCTGAATGATTTCAAATTCGGCAAAATGGGGAAGCAGGCTTCGCACCTCCTGAAGATACTGAACCATATTTGGTTCCCGAGCTTCAAACTCTCCTCGTACATGGCCGGCTACCAGCTGAGAGTCGGTGAACGCATTAAGCTTCTCCACCTTCAGATTGCGGGCGATTCGGAGGCCGGCTAGCAGGGCTTCGTACTCGGCTTCGTTGTTGGAGGCCGGGAAGGAGAATCGGACGCCATATTCAAAGGTAATTCCTCCGGACTGGTAAGAACCAGACCCGCACCGGAGCGATGGGCATTAGATGACCCGTCGACATGGAGGAGCCACCGGGCTCCAGCCTTTGGTTCCTCAAGGGAGTCTGGGGTAGAACCGTCCTCCGGGATGGTACACTCGAGGAGGAAGTCGGCTAGCACCTGGGCCTTGATGGCTGGACGAGGCTGAAAATGTATGTCATGCTCACTTAGCTCGACGCCCATTTGGTCATTCTCCCCGATGTCTCGGGACGGTGGACCACCGCCTTGATGGGTTGGTCGGTCAGAACCGTCACGGAATGTGCTTGGAAGTATGGCCGCAGCTTCCGAACTGAGGTGATTAAGGCCAACACCATCTTTTCAATTCTATGTACCTTGTCTCGCATCGCGGAGTAGCCTGCTGACATAGTAGATCGGCTTTTGGACTTTGCCTTCTTCTTTGATCAGCACCGAACAGACCGCACCTTCCGAAACAGCTAGGTACAAGAATAGGGTCTCTCCCAGGGCTGGACTACTGAGGAGTGGGGGCGAGCTTAGGTACTTCTTGAGATCTTGAAATGAACTTTGGCATTCGGGAGTCCACTGAAAGTTTTTGGCCGATCGAAGAGTTTTGAAGAAGGGGAGGCATCTCTCGGCCGACCGCGCCACGAAGCGGTTTAGGGCCGCTATTCTCCGGTCAGGCGTTGGACCTCTTTGACAGATGCCGGGGGTGCCATTTGTTGGAGAGCTTGAATCTTCTGGGGGTTGGCTTCGATACCTCGCTGGGAGACCATGAAGCCGAGAAACTTCCCTGAGTTAACACCGAAGGCACATTTGGTCGGGTTGAGTCTCATCCCATACTTGCGCAGCGTGGCAAAGCTCTCTGTGAGGTCCTCAACATGCTGCGATGCCTCCTTGCTTTTGACCAGCATGTCGTCCATGTACACCTCCATATTCCGGCCGATCTGCTCCTTGAATACTTTGTTGACCAGCCTCTGGTAGGTGGCACCTGCATTTTTAAGACCAAAAGGCATAACACGGTAACAGTAAGTACCTCGGTCGGTTATGAAGGCGGTCTTTTCTTCATCTTCAGGGGCCATTCGGATCTGATTGTAGCCTGAATAGGCATCCATGAATGACAGCATCTGGTGGCCTGAGGTGGCGTCCACGAGCTGGTCGATCCGAGGGAGGGGGAAGCTATCCTTCGGGCAGGATTTGTTGAGGTTGGTGAAATCGATGCAGATTCTCCATTTGCCGTTCGACTTCTTCACGATGACAATGTTTGATAGCCAGCTCGGATAATTTACTTCTCGGACAAAGTTGGCCTTGATGAGCTTGTCTACCTCTTCTTCAATGGCCTTTTGTCGCTCTGGGGTGAAGCTCCTCTTTTTCTGCTTGACGGGCCTGTGCATCTCATCCACATTGAGATGATGGACGAGAACCTCAGGACTGATCCCTGGCATGTCGGAGGCAGACCAGGCGAAGATGTCAGCATTGCCTCAGAGGAACCGGATTAATCTGCACCGAGACTCTCCTTTGAGCAGCGACCCAATCTTTATAGTTCGGTCGGGACGAGCCTCATCCAGCGGTACCTCCTCCAATTCCTCTGCCGATTCTCTCCTTTGTTCGGCGAAGTCCTCGCGAGCATCTAGCCCATCAACCTCTGGCATTCTAGACTGAAGGCTTGTAACAAAGCACTGCCGAGCCATGGCTTGACTTCCCCGAACAACTCCAACTCCTCGCTCGGTGGGAAACTTCATGGATAGATGCGGGATGGAGACAACTACCTTGAGGGACATTAGACCGGGCCTGCCGAATATTGCGTTGTATGGAGATTTGAGGTCGGCTACTAGGAAGTATGTCTGGACAATGGTCACAAGGGGCCAGGTTCCCGCGCAGACCGTCAGGGTGACGACCCCTTCCGGTACGACGACGTCGCCTGTGAATCCCATCAATGTGGAATCCACGGGTTGAAGGTTTTCCATAAGTAATTTCATTCTGGCAAACACACCGAGGTACAAAACATTTACCAAACTTCCACTATCAACTAGGATTCGGCCGTAAATCCTTTGCAACACCCCAGTTGAAATCTCACGACACCCTAGCTTTAAGGCGACGATACCCATGCTTGAACAAGGCAGGAATTTGACATCACCCTAGTACTAATTCGACGACACCCTAGTAACTCAGCCATGCCATCTTTCCGAGAAAAGTTGCAAAACGTGGGCAGTTCCTATGGGTTTGTGGGTCTCTGTGATGTGATCGTGGTGATCCGGGTGTCCTTTCGTATTTCTCTGAGGTCGGCATAAACCCTAGAAAAAGCACTCATTCGTCTGTTGCTTGAGAAGCCATCCTTCGTCTCTTGCTCGAGAAGCCACTGGTCTCCTTTTCCCTCCTAAATTTGTCCCATAGTTCATTCTTCCGTATACTTCATTCATGGAGATGAGTGCTTTCGTATGTGGACGAAGACCGCGAACAAAGAAGAAGCAGACGGAGAAAATGGTGGAACAATGCAAGGACATGGTTCTTCGTTCGAATGAGGATGCGGCTCCTTCAGGTATGTTTATCACTATATTAAATATTATGACATCCTCTCTTAAAATTTCATGACAAGTATGTCTTCTGTCTTACCCCCTGTTTAATTGACAATAAAATTGTTCCAGTCCCCCCAGTGAAGGCTTCCCAGCTGTTTAAGAATAGCTGCAGGCCGGCCGTATACGTTCAGAAGGTTTGGAGGATGGGGTTCTCTAGACGGCATACAAAACTGATTCGAAGGACCCCATTTGGTGCCTTCGTCGACATGCAGACGTTCACAGTCGATGGGCGACTGCTAGCAGACATCATAAGATGTCACAATGGAGGCGACGAGTTCATGTTTTGCGGAAAGCCAGTTCTATTCAGTGCCGACGAAGTCGCACTCATTCTGGGACTTCCAGCTCATGGGAAGAAGATCGACACGTCCAGCCAAATGTTTAACAGAAGGTTGTTCAGACGGTTTGGCCAGGGTTTAGATCTTCGCCAAGAAGGTTTGGAGAAGTTGATATTTCAACTCCGATCATCTAAAGTACAGGAGGATGTCGAGGACACCGTCCGACTTTGGATCGCATACATGTTGGCCATGTTTTTGGCTCCAAAGTCTAATCAGAGATGTCCACGGTATCTCATCCAGCACTTGGATGACTTAAGTCAACTGGGTAGCATCGACTGGGCTTCGGCACTGAAGGAGTTGATTGTTCTGGCTCTCCCAGAAATAGCTGCTTGCTTGCGTTCCGAGGAGCCGGTGCACTCAAAGAATGCAAAAAAAGTTAGGAGGCAGCCTACCCTGTTCGGATGCTCGGCAGCACTGGTGGTAAGGATTATTGAGACACATAATTAGTGTTGTGAGTAAATTTTTTTTGTAATATTACATTATTTAATATCCAAAAAAATATCATGTTCAGGCATGGTTCCTCGAGCATACATCAATGCGAGAACCAGCATACCCTGATAAACGGCCCCGGCTGTTGAAGTGGTATGACCACCAAATGAAGATCCAATCGGTTCGGGTTGCCGACTTGCAGCCTCACGACTTGGTAAGCTAGTTCATTGCTCCATTGCTCTGACCATTTTTTTCAACTTAATGCGTCAATATGTTCACTTAATATTAATTTGTTATCATCTTGCGTTGCAGATGGAGGGAGCTACTGTACCATTGCCAGAAGAGCGCTGGCTTCTCCCTCAGCAGAATGTAGCATCCCCCCCTCAACCAACAGATACCTGCGCCCCTCAACCAACGGATAGCTGCGCAGGATGTGCCGAGTTGAGGACTGAATTGGAGTGCGTTAAGGATCAACTCGACGATGTCAGGCACAGGCTGTCCATTGCTGAGAGCCTCCTCAGTTCACTGTCAGAAAGGAAAGTAATGCAATAAATGAGGAGGACAAGGGAGACGAGAAAACAGAGAAGGTGCATTCCCTGGAGTTGGTCCTCCGCGAGCCTGGTAATGGAAATAGTGAGGAGAAGAAGATGGAGGAGGACCATTCATCCGAGTATCCAATTGAGACAGGGAATGCAAAAGCAGAGGAGAAGAGATTGGAGGGGGATTCATTGGCTGATAAAACAGAGCATGGGAATGAAAATAAAGATGAGTCCATATCCGATAATAAACTTGGCACCCCTGCGCCAAAGGATGATAATATGGACATAGAAATAATTGGAGTGCCTTCGCTTGTTAGGAGGGTTAAAAAAGAGCCGAGGAAGCGTAAGGCATCCACGGTCGTCGGAGAATGTTATGAGACAACCCGTCCTAAAAAGTCGGCGAAGACAGTGGGCACGTCAAAGCCCAACACAACGGTCGAAGATGACCAAATTATTATTCAAAATTTTTTGAGCGAGCGACAAACCGACGAGATCGTCTACACAAATATGTTTTCTGGCGTTGTAACAAGAAAAAATCTTCAAGATCTCATTAACAATGAAATGATAATAGATGATGTAAGTATATCAAGGAACCTGTTCTAGTTGTTGATTTTAGAATTATATTAATCGGTTTACATTGCATTGGCAGATAATTGATTGCGGCCAGGAGTTTCTGATGCGCAACTGGACAGAGCATCCTGACCGATACCATAAGTGCATATTTGCATCAGTTTTCGTATCTGCTCTGTGTCTGACTTCCTCATCACCTGCTCATGAACTTGCTGGAACATCAGGGGCTGCGATATTTGACAATGTATCGGATGAAGATAAGGCCCAATTCCGGTTTCTTTTCACCATAATAAACTCTGATAACTCGCACTGGCATTTGGTTGCTGTCGACATGGAAAGAAAGGTGTTCATGCACCTGAATTCATTGAAACGCAACCCGAAGTACAAGGCCAATGCAAGGAAATGGCATACAATTCTAGGCCACATATTCCATATCTACTGCGATAAGAAGGAAGCGATGGATTGGCCGATGGAAGATATTTCGGATTGCCCAAGCCAACCGACCGGATCGCTGGATTGCGGCCTATACTGTCTGAGATACATGGAATGTCTTGCTCGACGGGACAATCCTGATATGAAGATGGATTTCATGGATGAGGAAGTCAGAGATTACCGGCGACACTTAGCTGCGACGATATTGAGAGAGGGCCTGAACAAAAAGATTAGCGACATTGTCGAAAAATGTTCTTAAATTTTTTATTCTTCTTTGAATGAAAATTGAATGTAATTTATTCATATTAACACTGATTAATATTTAATGCAAATGCATAAATTTTATATTGCGAGCAGGGGTGTCCTCGATGTATTCATATGTTTGCCTTCGTATGTTTTCGCCTTTCGGGTGTCGCCGCGCAAGAGCTGTCGTTAGCCAAGAGCTGGGGTGTCGTCGCTAAAATCTTCGGTGTCGGTTCGCGAGTACTGGGATGTCGTAGGTTTCCGCCTTTCGGGTGTCGCCGCGCAAGAGCTAGGGTGTCGTTAGCCAAGAGCTGGGGTGTCGTCGCGCTAAAATCTTCGGTGTCGGTTCGCGAGTACTGGGATGTCTCGTAGGTTTTTGCCTTTCGGGTGTCGCCGCGCAAGAGCTAGGGTGTCGTTAAAGAGCTGGGGTGTCATCGCGCTAAAATCTTCGGTGTCGTTCGCGAGTACTGGGATGTCGTAGGTTTCGCCTTTCGGGTGTCGCCGCGCAAGAGCTAGGGTGTCGTTAGCCAAGAGCTGGGGTGTCGTCGCGCTAAAATCTTCGGTGTCGGTTCGCGAGTACTGGGATGTCTCGTAGGTTTCCGCCTTTCGGGTGTCGCCGTGCAAGAGCTAGGGGTCGTTAGCCAAGAGCTGGGGTGTCATCGCGCTAAAATCTTCAAGTACTGGGATGTCGTAGGTTTTCGCCTTTGGGTGTCGCCGCGCAAGAGCTAGGGTGTCGTTAGCCAAGAGCTGGGGTGTCGTCGCGCTAAAATCTTCGGTGTCGGTTCGCGAGTACTGGGATGTCGTAGGTTTCCGCCTTTCGGGTGTCGCCGCGCAAGAGCTAGGGTGTCGTTCTCGTCGCTAAAATCTTCGGTCGGTTCGCGAGTACTGGGATGTCGTAGCGCAAGAGCTAGGGAGTCGTTAGCCAAGAGCTGGGGTGTCATCGCGCTAAAATCTTCGTGTCGGTTCGCGAGTACTGGGATGTCGTAGGTTTCCGCCTTTCGGGTGTCGCCGCGCAAGAGCTAGGGTCGTTAGAGCTGGGGTGTCATCGCGCTAAAATCTTCGGTGTCGGTTCGAGTACTGGGATGTCGTAGGTTTCGCCTTTCGGTGTCGCCGCGCAAGAGCTAGGGTGTCCAAGAGCTGGGGTGTCGGCGCTAAAATCTTCGGTGTCGGTTCGCGAGTACTGGGATGTCGTAGGTTTCCGCCTTTCGGGTGTCGCCGCGCAAGAGCTAGGGTGTCGTTGCCAAGAGCTGGGGTGTCGTCGCGCTAAAAAAGTACTGGGATGTCGTAGGTTTCCGCCTTTCGGGTGTCGCCGCGCAAGAGCTGTCGTTCTGGGTGTCGCGCTAAAAAGTACTGGGATGTCGTAGGTTTCCGCCTTTCGGGTGCCGCGCAAGAGCTAGGGTGTCGTTCTGGGGTCGTCGCGCTAAAATCTTCGGTGTCGGCTGGGATGTCGTAGGTTTCCGCCTTTCGGGTGTGCGCAAGAGCTAGGGTCGTTAGCCAAGAGCTCGTCGCTAAAATCTTCGGTGTCGGTTCGCGAGTACTGGGATGTCTCGGTTTCGCCTTTCGGGTGTCGCGCGCAAGAGCTAGGGAGTCGTTAGCTGGGGTGTCGCGCTAAAATCTTCGGTGTCGGTTCGCGAGTACTGGGATGTCGTAGGTTTCCGCCTTTCGGGTGTCGCCGCGCAAGAGCTAGGGTGTCGCAAGAGCTGGGGTGTCCGCGCTAAAATCTTCGGTGTCGGTTCGCGAGTACTGGGATGTCGTAGGTTTCGCCTTTCGGGTGTCAAGAGCTAGGGTGTCCAAGAGCTGGGGTGTCGTCGCTAAAATCTTCGGTGTCGGTTCGCGAGTCGATGTCGTAGGTTTCCGCCTTTCGGGTGTCGCCGCGCAAGAGCTAGGGTGTCGTTAGCCAAGAGCTGGGGTGTCGTCGCGCTAAAATCTTCGGTGTCGGTTCGCGAGTACTGGGATGTAGGTTTCTTTCGGGTGTCGCCGCGCAAGAGCTCGTTCTGGGGTTCGTCGCGCTAAAATCTTTGGTGTCGGTTCGCGTACTGGGATGTCTCGTAGCCTTTCGGGTGTCGCCGCGTTAGCCAAGAGTGTCGTTAGCCAAGAGCTGGGGTGTCGTCGTACTAAAAGCACTTCATTTTACTGAAATAGACACCCTATTTTGAAAGCACTTCATTTGCGACCAAGCCACCCTAATTCAAAAGTTACGACACCCGTGTTTTATATATGCTCTTGTGTAAGTTGACTCAATACATAAGCATCAAATTCGTCCATCAAAGTTTCGGAAGGCGGAACAATTCTCTCCAGGTCCTCTTCAGTATTAATAGACTGCAAACAAGTCTGCCTGATGCTTGAAGCAGCTCTTTCCTTGACCTGATTTTTTCTTGATCTTTTTGACTTCTTCTCGACTCCACTCTTTAATCTGTTCTCTCTCGGGCGACCTTTCGTCCTAATTTGTTCAGGATCTTGAATTACAAGCTCTGTACGTGGTTTAGCTGCGCAGTTGGCATCCACGGCAATTTTGAATATAGGTGTTAGACCATCCATCACTACATTAAATGCATCTTCAGACATGGAGGCTATCTCTGCGAGCTTCGTCATCCGATGACTCAGCAAACTATATCTACAATCATTAACATAATATTAACGATAACAAATATTAAGACATTTCAATTAAAAAATTGTCACTGCGTACCGTGAGTTTCGTGTGCTTTTATCATAACCCTCAGTATTGCAGTCGAATTCGTCGAATTGGTATTTCATGTCCTTGCACCATCTCTTCAAGAAGTATTTATCTGGTAAACGAAATACGTCACTTTGATGAAGAACCAACAGGGCATGCCTACACAGGTACCCCTTGAACTGAAAGGATCGGCACTGGCATTGGACATCCTCAATATTTCTATCGTATGACACGATATAATCTTTGATCATCTCCTTGCCCATTCCATCGACTTCAATCCTTTCATACGACTTTACGGAATATAAACAACTGTTGCCAGCTTCCTTGATCAATTTTGTATTTGATGCAGCCATTTCAAGGATCTCATTCTGAAATTTTTTGAAAATGCGCCTTGTATACCTTCCTGCAGCTTGTCTCTCAAAAGGTGATGATGTCTTTAGGAAAGCAATCGTTTGCAACGTCCTATTATCTTCCTCATTTTCGGCCTCGTATCTTTTTTCCAAGGCATCTTCGTACTTACTTATGAACTCCGTTAGTGTTGTCTTCGAATTTATAAACCCATCGAAGAAGTGATTAATGCCCTCGCTCCTTTGTGAAGATGACATCCCTGTTCAAAATTTTGTCAACAAAAAAAAAGCGTTTAACGCGAACATGAACCAAAGACAATGACATACAAACCTGCGAAGAATGTATCCTTTAGGTAAACTGGGACCCATTTATCCCGACATTCGTAAAGGACATTGAACCAATCTATAGACTTGCATTCTTTATATTTCTCCATAACATGTGCCCACCTTTCCTCGAATGACTGTATGGTCAATGAATCATATATCGCCTCATCGAAATCAACCATAAACTTGGGATTTGCCGTGCAAATGTGGCCAATCTTTTCAGGTATCTTCTTCAATATATGCCAAAGACAAAATCGATGTCGTGTGTTAGGAAAAACTTCTTTGACAGCAGCCTCGATTGCCTTATCTTGGTCAGTTATCATGGCAATAGGTGCTTGACCACCATTTGCATCCAGCCAAGTCTGAAAAACCCATTTATATGTCTCAGTACTCTCATCAGACAACAATGCGCATCCAAGCAAGGTGGACTGTCCATGATGGTTGACCCCAACGAATGGACAAAAAGGCATTTGATATCTGTTTGTCAAGTACGTTGAGTCAAAGCTTAGAACATCACCGAAGTATGTGCATGCCAATCTTGACCTTGGATGAATCCAGAAGACAGACCTCAGATGACCATTATCATTGAGGTCTAAGGAATAGAAGAAATTGGGATTTCTGAGTTGCATTTCGGCGAAATGAATTACCATCGACTGAGCATCTCCTTCTTTCAGCTTAGACTGACGTTCGCGACAAATGAAGTTACGAGCATCCTTCTCGGTGAAATCCAATTGTCTTCTGCCCCCTTTTCTCCTTGCTATGGCAGAGTATATCTGAGTCGTCGGAACATTCACGGCATGTAAATTGCTGATCTCTGCCTTCTCTGGTGTGCTGATCCTCCTATGCGACCGTAGATAACCAGTTGATGTTATGGACATCCCATGGTTATGTTCTAGAGAAACCTCATCCAATATCCACTTACCACTTGTAGCATTCAGTCTTGCTTTTATGGATGCCATACAATCAACTTTCCCAGTATCCCTATGATTCATACTCTTCTCTGATTTTCTAGATTTTCCTTGCCTCCAACACGCCAGGTGCTTGAAGCAAAGTTGTTTTTTGTTGTTGGCCCTGCTACACACTGTTGTGATTCCAAAACCAACTCGTTTCGCGTATCCATTGTAGAATATACATCATCTGCTGAATTGAATTCCATCCCAGTTTGAGGAACTACAATATCATCCACTGCATTTGGAGCGACGGGTGAAGGTGCACGGCCGGGAGTGTTATCGATTTCTTTCCGATCTACAATTTCAGCATCAACTGTGAAAATATAGGCACGCAGTCATGAACAATGATATCCATAGATTTAGTTGTCAATATATGCTGACAAAGGATTAGGATTTAGGACACGAAGGTTAAAACAATACGACACCCCAGTTATCATCTCACGACACCCTAGCTTTAAGGCGACGACACCCGTGGGTTCACTGTTAATGCACGGGTGTCGTCGCCTTAAAGCTAGGGTGTCGTGAGCTTTCAACAGGGGTGTCTCGAAGGAGTTTCGGCCGAAATCCAAAGGGTGTGATCAGTTCTAAGCACGGGTGTCGTCGCCTTAAAGCTAGGGTCGTGAGCTTTCAACAGGGGTGTCTCGAAGGAGTTTCGAAATCCAATTCTCCTGGGGTGTCACGGGGATTCTCTCCGTGGTCAGTTCTAAGCACGGGTGTCGTAGCATTGATGCTAGGGTGTCGTGAGGTTTCAAGTGGGGTGTCGCGAAGGAGTTTCGGCCGAAATCCAAATCATCCTTGGGTGTCGTGAGGTTTTCTCTTGGGACGACGTAAAACTTACTACGGTAACCGGTATTTGGCTTCCCGAAACTCTCTTCTGTTCCCCATCCCTCGAAACTCAACGAGGGGGGGGGGCTCACCGATTCGATTCCTGTGAACCGCCCACTGAGATGGTGGCGCGTGGCAATCGAAACACCCGCCAGGAGTACCTTAAATATGGATGGGGGAATGCCATCGTTAATCACCTTTTCAGCTGATCTTCCAAACTTTTTTGATACTGAGATGGCTTCTAGAGGCGAGGGGCGATCTACTGGCACCCATGGGAGCCGCCGCACAACGGTCACCGTCGATGCGGAGGTCTATGCGGAGTCGCTCGCAATCAGCGAGCGACTCAACAGGGCGGCCGAGCAATACATGGCCGTTTCAATGAGAAAATCGAGGTCCTGCTTCGGGCCAACAGCCGGCTGGAGTCGCAAGTAGAGTCCCTCCAGCGCCAGATCGCCGAGGCAGCGACCGAAGCAGATGTCAAGCCCCAGTGAGGGCTCATGTACTTTTTTCTTTTCTTTTTTTATGAATAAAAATAAATTTTAGTAACTTGGGTGTCGCGGGCCTTCTCGCCGTGGTCAGTTCTAAGCACGGGTGTCGTCGCATTAAAGCTAGGGTGTCGTGAGCTTTCAACAGGGGTGTCTCTAAGGAGTTTCGGCCGAAATCCAATTCTCCCTGGGGTGTCGCGGGGATTCTCCGCGCGGTCAGTTCTAAGCACGGGTGTCGTAGCATTGGTGCTAGGGTGTCATTAGATTTCAACTGGGGTGTCACGAAGGAGTTTCGGCCGAATTCGACAAGGGGTGTCGGGGGTTCTCTTCGTGATCAGTTCTAAGCACGGGTGTCGTCGCCTTAAAGCTAGGGTGTCGTGAGCTTTCAACAGGGGTGTCTCGAAGGAGTTTCGGCCGAAATCCAATTCTCCTGGGGTGTCACGGGGATTCTCTCCGTGGTCAGTTCTAAGCACGGGTGTCGTAGCATTGATGCTAGGGTGTCGTGAGGTTTCAAGTGGGGTGTCGCGAAGGAGTTTCGGCCGAAATCCAAATCATCCTTGGGTGTCGTGAGGTTTTCTCTTGGGACGACGTAAAACTTACTACGGTAACCGGTTGGCTTCCCGAAACTCTCTTCTGTTCCCCATCCCTCGAAACTCAACGAGGGGGGGGGGGGGGCTCACCGATTCGATTCCTGTGAACCGCCCACTGAGATGGTGGCGCGTGGCAATCGAAACACCCGCCAGGAGTACCTTAAATATGGATGGGGGAATGCCATCGTTAATCACCTTTTCAGCTGATCTTCCAAACTTTTTTGATACTGAGATGGCTTCTAGAGGCGAGGGGCGATCTACTGGCACCCATGGGAGCCGCCGCACAACGGTCACCGTCGATGCGGAGGTCTTTGCGGAGTCGCTCGCAATCAGCGAGCGACTCAACAGGGCGGCCGAGCAATACATGGTCGTTTCAATGAGAAAGATCGAGGTCCTGCTTCGGGCCAACAGCCGGCTGGAGTCGCAAGTAGAGTCCCTCCAGCGCCAGATCGCCGAGGCAGCGACCGAAGCAGATGTCAAGCCCCAGTGAGGGCTCATGTACTTTTTTCTTTTCTTTTGTGATGAATAAAAATAAATTTTAGTAACTTGGGTGTCGCGGGCCTTCTCGCCGTGGTCAGTTCTAAGCACGGGTGTCGTCCCCTTAAAGCTAGGGTGTCGTGAGCTTTCAACAGGGGTGTCTCGAAGGAGTTTCGGCCGAAATCCAATTCTCCCTGGGGTGTCGCGGGGATTCTCCGCGCGGTCAGTTCTAAGCACGGGTGTCGTAGCATTGGTGCTAGGGTGTCATTAGATTTCAACTGGGGTGTCACGAAGGAGTTTCGGCCGAATTCGACAAGGGGTGTCACGGGGGTTCTCTCCGTGATCAGCTCTAAGCACGGGTGTCGTCGCCTTAAAGCTAGGGTGTCGTGAGCTTTCAACAGGGGTGTCTCGAAGGAGTTTCGGCCGAAATCCAATTCTCCCTGGGGTGTCGCGGGATTCTCTGCGCGGTCAGTTCTAAGCACGGGTGTCGTAGCATTGGTGCTAGGGTGTCATTAGATTTCAACTGGGGTGTCACGAAGGAGTTTCGGCCGAATTCGACAAGGGGTGTCGCGGGGGTTCTCTCCGTGATCAGTTCTAAGCACGGGTGTCGTCGCCTTAAAGCTAGGGTGTCGTGAGCTTTCAACAGGGGTGTCTCGAAGGAGTTTCGGCCGAAATCCAATTCTCCCTGGGGTGTGCGGGGATTCTCCGCGCGGTCAGTTCTAAGCACGGGTGTCGTCGCCTTAAAGCTAGGGTGTCGTGAGCTTTCAACAGGGGTGTCTCGAAGGAGTTTCGGCCGAAATCCAATTCTCCCTGGGGTGTCACGGGGATTCTCTCCGTGGTC
>UESW01004457.1:0-74717 GCA_900491605.1 Calamus simplicifolius
CCGATCGCCACGACCGATCTCAGACCGCGGCGATCGTTCCGATCGCCAATGATCCAACGGTTGCGATCGATCCAAGCCCTGATCCCGATCGGCCACAACCGATCTCGACCGCAGCGATCGGTCCGATCGCCGATGATCTGACGGTTGCGATCGATCCAAGCCCTGATCTCGATCGGCCACGACCGATCTCGGACCGCGGCGATCGGTCCGATCGCCGACGATCCGATGGTTGCGATTGATCCAAGCCCTGATCGATCCCGATCGGCCATGACGATCTCGGACCGCGGCGATCGGTCCGATCGTCGACGATCCGACGGTTGCGATCGATCCAAGCCTGATCCCGATCGGCCATGACCGATCTCGGACCGCGGCAATCGGTCCGATCGCCGACAATCCAACGGTTGCGATCGATCCAAGCCCTGATCGATCCGATCGCCATGACCGATCTCGGACCGCAGCGATCGGTCCGATCGCCGACGATCCGACGGTTGCGATCGATCCAAGCCCTGATCCCGATCGGCCACGACCGATCTCGGACCGCGGCGATCGGTCCGATCGCCGACGACGGTTGCGATCGATCCAAGCCCTGATCCCGATCGGCCAGACCGATCTGGACCGCGGCGATCGGTCCATCGCCGATGATCCGACGGTTGCGATCGATCCAAGCCCTGATCCCGATCAGCCACGACCGATCTCGGACCGGCGATCGGTCCGATCGCCGACGATTGATGGTTGCGATCGATCCAAGCCCTGATCCCGATCGGCCACGACCGATCTTGGACCGCGGCGATCGGTCCGATCGCCGACGATCCGACGGTTGCGATCGATCCAAGCCCTGATCGATCCCGATCGGCCATGACCGATCTCGGACCGCGGCGATCGATCCGATCGCCGACGATCCGATGTTTGCGATCGATCCAAGCCCTGATCCCGATCGGCCAAGACTGATCTCGGACCGCGGTGATCGGTCCGATCGCCGACGATCTGACGGTTGCGATCGATCCAAGCCCTGATCCCGATCGGCCACGACCGATCTTGGACCGTGGCGATCGGTCCGATCGCCGATGATCCGACGGTTGCGATCGATCCAAGCCCTGATCCCGATCGGCCATGACCGATCTCGACCGCGGCGATCGGTCCGATCGCCAACGATCCGACGGTTGCGATCGATCCAAGCCCTGATCTCGATCGGCCACGACCGATCTCGGACCGGCGATCGGTCCGATCGTCCGATGATCCGACGGTTGCGATCGATCCAAGCCCTGATCGATCCCGATCGGCCATGACCGATCTTGGACCGCAGCGATCGGTCCGATCGCCGATGATCCGACGGTTGCGATCGATCCAAGCCCTGATCCTAATCGGCCACGACCGATCTCGGACCGCGGCGATTAGTCCGATCGCCGACGATCCGACGGTTGCGATCGATCCAAGCCATGATCGATCCCGGTCGGATGACCGATCCGACGCATGTACCAAAATTAATTTTTTTAAAACATTTGCGACGCATTTCGTTGCATCGCAATGTTTTATTTTTTATTTTTTATCTTTTAATTATATGTTATAAAATTTAATTTTTTAAAAAACATTGCTACGCAATACTGGCGTCGCTACATTAAAAATTATTTTATTAATTTACTGTTTTATTGGGTCACTATTGCGTCGCTATTTAACATAATTAATTTTTTTAAAAACATTGCGATGCACTGAGTTGCATCGCAATATTTTTATTTCATAATTCTTTTTAATATTTTTATAAAATTTAATTTTTTTAAAAAAAACATTGCGAATGCAATACTTGCGTCGCTAAATTAAAAATTATTTTTATTAATTTACTATTTTATTGCATCACTTGCATCTCTATTTAACATAATTAATTTTTTTAAAAAATTGCGACACACTGTGTTGCATCATAATATTTTATTTCATAATTATATTTTTATAAAATTTAATTTTTAAAAAATATTGCGATGCAATACTTGCGTCGCTAAATTAAAAATTATTTTTATTAATTTACTATTTTATTACATCGCTATTTAACATAATTAATTTTTTAAAAATATTGCGACGCACTGAGTAGCATCGCAATATTTCTATTTCATAATTATATTTTATAACTATTAATTTTATTTAATATAATTGCAACGCAATTAGTGCATCGCTAAATTAAAATAATTTTTTTAATTTTCTGGTTTATTGCGTCGCTATTGCATCGCTATTTAACATAATTAATTTTTTAAAAAATTGCGACGCATTGAGTTGCATCGCAATATTTTATATTTCATAATTCTATTTTATAAAAACTATATTTAAAAATATTGCACGCATTACTTGCGTCGCTAAATTAAAAAATTAAAATTTTTTATTTTTCTGTTTATTGAGTCGCTAAATTAAAAAATTAAATTTCGATCTCTCCAGTAGTCGGCGGTGATCCTGCATTGGTATTATCATCCAGCCGATCAGCACAAACCTCGAGAGTTCTTCCACCATCGGCTGCACCGTACTTCGACTGGATGCTCATGGACTGTAAGTATATACTAATAAAAATATATGTTTATGTTTTTAAGTCAATTACTTATAAACATACATTTTTTAACATATTTATTGAGCAGCATCATGTATCGAGCCACATCAGCTCCATATTTCAGAGGCGTGCGGATCCTAGTGGCTACGATTGGCGCCATGTATCTGCAGCCACGAGGGAGTTTTATTTTTCAAAGTTTAGGTAAACTTATTAAATACAATTTATCACTGATAAAATTTCTTAATCTTAATAAATTCTGAAACTAACTATTTATTTTAATACAGAAAAAGTTTACGTGGGACCCTGCCAGCCATGTGCCATTAGGGCAGCATGGGAAGCTCTTACGGGACGCCGATACTCCGACATGCTTCATCGTTGGAGGTCATCGGGTCACCGTCCTGCGCATGTGCCAGAGGATATTTGGCACGAGTGGCAGCAGGTCTGGAAGTCCGATGGCTGGTGCAGGAGGTCCGCATCAGCCAGCACGAACCGCCGATCCGAGAGGGGCGGTCCTGGCACGGGTCTCTCCCGCCACACTTCGGGCTCCATTTCGAATTCAGGAGCACATACATCGTATGGTAAGAAAACATAAATAATTTAATTACTAATTTAGTTATTTACAAATA
This sequence comes from Calamus simplicifolius, assembly GCA_900491605.1. Classification (NCBI taxonomy): domain Eukaryota; kingdom Viridiplantae; phylum Streptophyta; class Magnoliopsida; order Arecales; family Arecaceae; genus Calamus; species Calamus simplicifolius. The sequence goes on from UESW01004457.1 coordinate 3,151, forward strand.
CTTACTTTAATATCAATTTTTCTGTTGTTATAGTCTGAGCAGGAGGGTGGAGATCCTGGTGAGTTTCGTCTATTCAGGGCGACACACACCAGGAGGGACGGTTCCTAGGTCGATACACGATCACGGGAGGTTGCGGTAAGAAATTAGCTTTATGTTGTATCTGTTTAATTTCTAAAATTTTATTTAGAAAATTTATTGATTCATTTATTGTTGATTTTATAATTCAAAGACACGAGTCGAGGAGCTTCACTCCCAGGCATCGCAGGTCGACTCTACTGATGGGGGGACGCCCGTCGAACTCTCAGCAGAGAAAGTCGACGTATGTTTTTGGAGGCTGTTGGTGCCCAGCTGCGAGACCGCAGGGTCTATGGTCTGGGCACTAGAGCTTCTGCATATTTTCCCCATCAGGCCTCCAGCTCGCGATATTTTGGCGATATTCCTGCCGAGCATTTAGACGACATTCGGAGATCTATCACGGAGGAGGTTCGTCAGGATGTTCGACAGGACGTTCGGCAGGAGGTTCGATAGGAGTTTGAGCACGAGTTCGAGCAGCGTACGGGAGGCCTTCAGCAGGAGCTTGCAGACGTGCGAGAGCAGATGCGTCAGTTGCAGGATATGGTTAGCCGCATGTCGCAGGGTTTCCAACCTCCACGTGATCGTGCCGATTCTTGATGTATTTTTTTCTTTACTTTTTATATTTTGTACATGAAAACTTCAAAATTTTAATATATTAATTATTTTTAAAAATTGAATGATGAATGTTTGGATCAATATGAGTTATGAATGTTTCGATCAATATTTAAATGCAATGAAATTGTATTAACCGTTTTAATTTTTAATATTTTATTTTTTAAAAAAAATTTAATTAGCGACGCATTAGTGATTAAAATTGCATCGCTAATATTTTCAAAATATTATTATTAAATATTGCGACGCAATGACCTGGCGTCGCAATATTTTAAAAAAATTTAATTAGCGATGCATTAGCGACTCAAATTGCGTCACTAATATATCTAAAATATTATTATTAAATATTGCGATGCAATGACCTGGCATCGTAATATCTTAAAAAAATTTAATTAGCGACATTAGCGACTCAAATTGTGTCACTATTATATCTTAAATATTATAATTAAATATTGCGATGCAAATAAATGCGTCGCAATATTGCGATGCAATTGAATGCGTCGCAATATTTAATAATATATTAAATATTAAAAATTAATTTTAAATTTAGCGATGCATTTAGGATGCGTCGCAATATTGTGATGCATTTAGTTGCGTCGCAATATATTGCAACGCATTTGTGCATCGCAGAGCGTCGCTATTAAGCGACGCAATTGCGACAAATTGAGATTGCGACGATGATCTCAGCGACGCGTCATTGCGTCGCAATAGCATTTTTAGCGATGCGATTTGGGCGTCGCTATATTTTTTTTCTCTTGTAGTGGACACACCCGTGCATCGTTGGAGTGCGCGGGATGCCATCGACACCGATGCGCATCGCCTAGTGACCCACTCGCCATGTCACTAATCTGCGACTGGTCCATGCATCTCCCCTCGGGCTGCGCACCAGAACCTTAGTTATGGCATGTGACCCTTCTCCTGCATGCCCTGATCCCCCTCCCCATGCTGCCCTTTTACTCGGATCCCCCCTCCCCCCTTGGCAACCCTCGGCCCCCATTGCCCCCCGGCTCCCTACCTCCCCTGTCGGCCCCCATCTGGTCCCTGCCCCTTGTCTTATTACCCTCGGCCCATCACGTCCCCCCCAAGCCCCCTTCAGCCCCGCTAGCTCCCTGCCCCTTGTCCTATTCCCCCTGGCCCCCATCCCCCCCCAACCCCCATCGGCCTGCCTTGCCCCCTGGCTCCCCTCGTCCCCCATTGGCCCCACTCGGCTCCCCGCCCCTAGGCTTTGTCCCCCATCCCGCCTCCCCCCCCGGCCCCGCTCACCCCCCCCCCCCAGCTCCCCCTCTTCCCCCCCCCCCCACTCAGCCTCAGCCCCCTACGCCCTGGCCCCCCTTGGCCGGTTCCCCACGGCCTCTCTCGACCCCGGCCCCCTTTGCACCCCCTCTCCCCCCTCACACTCGGCCCTGGCCTCCCTTAGCCTCGGCCCACCTTGGCTGGTTCCCTCCAGCAGGCTCGCTGTTGGCAACCCCCCTTGTTTGTACATTTCTCCCCCTCCCCCCTACTCGATTTCCTTATCCCGCCGTTGCCCTTTGGCTTTGGCTGATAAGAGGTATCATGTGCATTATAAATAATTTTATATTATATATTTGATATGAATTTTGTGACATTAAAATGTATTATTTTTGTGTTAGGTATATGCAATGTTATATATTAATTGTTGATTATATTAGTTAATTATTTCTAATTAATATGCTATATGATATTGAAAATGTTGAAGATTTTTTAGTAATCGGTATTAGCATTATTTTTTCTCAAATGAATTGCATGCAGTGCACCAAGAATGACATATCAATTCACTATTGCATAGCAACATTATGATTTAAAAAATAATGCAGTATGCTACTCTAGTTGTTTGTTACTTGTATTGATAATTATTAAATGTTACTTAAATATTAATATCAATATTGCTAACCCAATGTTTTATTCGAAATATACTTTTTTAGATCATACATAATTATTTAAAAATGAATGTTGGTCGCTCATTGATGTATCAAAGGGTTAAGGATATTTTTCTTAATCCTGATTTTGTTAATGGATTAGAAGAATTTATTGTATTTGCATGTGGTTGACCACAGTAGATGGATGGATCCAGAATCAAATATTTGTGTAATATGAGAAAGTATCATAATAAAGCTTATAGGGATGTTGAAACAGTTAAAATTCATCTTTGTAAAAAGGGTTTTTTGTCCGATTACTACAACTGATAATGCCATAGAGAAACTGAGATTAAGAAAGAATCAAACAATCAAGGGGTAGATACAGTTTATGAAATAGCAGAGAATTATAATGTGACAACAAAAAATTATGAAATGGAAGCTAAAAATTATAAATCAATATGACAACTTAAATCAATATGAAGAAATGGTGATGGATGCAGAGGGTTTGGACTTAAATTTAGGCCACTTTTATGAAGAACCAAATCTGAAAGGCCAACATTTCTATAACATGCTAGGTGCTGCAAATGAACAATCATGGCCTGGGTGTAAAACTCATTCGCAACTGTCTGTAGCAGCTCGGTTGCAGAACATTAAGGCTAAACACCATTTATCTGAAGTGACATCTGATTCAGTTGTCAATTAATGAAGGAGGTACTACCGTCTGATATTGTTTTGACTGATATATTTATAAAATAAAAAATTATTGCATGGGCTTGGTTTACCTATTCAGAAGATTGACTACTGCAAGAATAATTGCATGCTTTATTGGGGTGTAGATGCAGATTTGGAGTTTTGTAAAGTTTGTGATTAATCCTGATTTATGATAAGGAGAAGTTTAATTAGGATGAGACATGTAGCTTTCAAAAAAATGCATTACTTTTACTGGTACCATGGTTGCAAAGAATGTATCATTAAGAGGTCACAGCTTCAAATATGGGATGACATGCAGAATATGAAAAAGAAAAGAGTGTTATGCACCATCCATCAGAATCTATAACAAGCAAGCATTTTAATGATATGCATCCTAATTTTTTATTTGAAAAAAGAAATGTCAGGCTTGCTTTATGCATAGATGGATTTCAACCATTTGGACAATCTGGATACCAATACTCTTGCTGGCCAATAATTGTAACTGTGCTTAATTTACCCCCTGGCTATGCATGAAAGACTCTTTCATATTTTTGATAGTGTTAGTACCTTTCTACAACCTTTAATTTTGTAGCTAAAATTATTATGGGTAGAAAGGGTTGACCTATGATATTTCAATTAAGTAGAATTTCATTATGAAACCAGCCCTAATGTAGATAATCGATGACTTTTTGGCATATGCCATGCTTTATGCTTTCACATTGTCCAGAAGTGGAAAGCAATCAAGGTTTGATAATCACAAAAGGTTTCTGTCATCTAGGCACCCTTATAGAAAAAATAAGACTTCATTTCTTAAGAACACAATGATTAAAAAAGATGCACCACCTATTATAAGTGGGTAGAAAATATTAGAGTGTATTGAGCAATTAGGTTGATGAATGTTTTGAAAGATGGTGCTACTGGTTTATATTATAAATATTTTATTTTAATTTTTAATAAAATATTCTATTTATGAATGTATCTTTTATTTTAATTTAATATTATTTAAGTAGGTAATTAAAATTAATTATTTAATTTTAATTAAAAAATAAAAAAATTAGCGACATCGCTAATTAGAGACGCTTATTTTGGCGTCGCTAATTTCGGTAGCGATGAATGATTTAGCAACGGATTTTTTTGCGTTGCTATTGCATCGCTAATTGTCTTAGCGACAAATTTTTTTTGATTAAATTCTAAAAAAATCTTGTAGCAAGAGGAAAAAATATTCAACATCTACAATAGAATTATCTAAGCAAATATGTCATGGGCTTGTTTTTTCACTCAAGCATTTCCGTTACATTTAAAAGTTTTGATTACAAGCAAGTTTTTTTAAAGTCAATTCACCAAGCAAACACCACAAATAAAAATACCTAAGAAATCAAGAGAGCCGCAAGAAAGAGAATAAGTGAATAGAAAATTATATTATTTTAGAGAACTCCTTATGTCTCCTGTTTGGAATATGATGAGGCCATGCATGAGAAGTACATTCTTGAAAAGTATATGTTTAGATAATATAAGTTTTTAAAAATTAATATCCTAAAACAATGTTTGCTTGGCCACCCACTTCTTGGCAAATCCTTTATTTTTTATCTTTAAACATAATATATAAGTTCATAAATTTGTGAGGTTTTTCCTTTTTTTATAACACTAATCAAAATATATTACAAAATTATTATTTATTAAAAAAGATAAGTAAATATAAAAAATTTCTCACAAATTTGGCAAAAGTTTTTGATTTTTTTTAGCTTGGAGCATTTTTGATATTTTTTTTAAAAAAGCTGCCTTCTTTTCTTCATAAAATGACATCAGCTGGATGGATATGTAGATGTAGGAATCTCTTTTTCATAAAAGGTTCACTTTTTGACTTACTAATTTTAATTCGTCAACCAAAAAAATTAATTTTTTATTTTTTTCTAAAAGTTTCTTTGCAATTTGGGGCATTGGATGGACTGCGTTATGCACCTGCTAGAGATCTCAGTTTGTGCTGGCACAGTCCACCAAATCAGGGGTAGCCCGATGTAGCCCACAAGCTTAACCCGAGTTGGGTTGTGTTGGCCTATGCTTGTCCTATCAGCGGGGCCTGCTAGCATGCCACATGGACTTGGCTTGTGGAAAAAGTCTTTGTACATGCAGCAAGTCCTACTTGGACTCCATTACCCCTCCTTATTGGTCCATATAAATCTTACATGACTTGATACGATGGAACAGGGATACGATCTTAAATTTTGACGTGACATGCATTAATACCTGTTCAGTTTTTTTTTGAAATTTGTGTATAGATTGCAGTGCACGTTTTCTGAATGGTATCATAATTTTATAACTACGGTGTTGTAAATTTACAACTGCGATGGCGTAATTTTTTTTGGCTTTTTGAATGGGTGTCTTAATTTTATAACTACGGTGACCGGACCAGTCGATTGAACCAGTTGAACCAGGACCCAAAGGCCAAGTCGGTCCGATTCTAACATAAAACCGGATATGTAAGAGATCCGGAATAACCCGGTCAACCTGTTCGGTTCACTCGTAAACCGGTCAACCCGGCCTGAACTGGGTCACGAATTTATCAATGCCGTTTCAAATTTTTTGACCTTTAGCATTTCAAATTCTAAGAGTTTATGGCAACTTCTTCATTGGGATGTAGGCAAGCTTTATAGAGAAAGAAAAGGAGATAATGCAAAGAAGAGCATTGATGAGAGAAGAATAAAAAAGAAAAAAAAGGTGAAAATATGAAAATTTTCTGGGAATCAAGATGGGAAAGTAGAGACATAAAGAGAAAATGATGAAAATAAAGAAAACTCGGATAGAAATTTTTTTATTTTTTTTAGAAAAAGTTAAATCAGACTAAATGGGTATGTAGATTGAAAGTAAGCAAATTTTAGAGATTAAATAAGATACCAAAAAAAAATTTCAAAAAAAAAAAGATTATAAAAATTAGTATTTATATGTTCATTTTATTAAAAAAATAATTTTTATTAATATAAATATATGTTTTATATTAAAATAATTGATCGATGGTTCAACCAATGACCTGATGGTTGAACCAATGACCCAGTGACCCAAGCCCTTGACCGGATCAATGTCCGGGCTGGGTCTAACAATTACTCGTAAGTTTACAACTGGAGTGTCATCTTAAATTTTGACGTGACATGCATTAATGCCCATTTAGCTTTTTTTTTTTAGAATTTATGTATAGACACGTTTTCTGAGTGGGTATCGTAATTTTATAACTACGGTATCATAAATTTACAACTAGGATGTCGTAATTTTCTTTTTGATTTTTTTAATGGTTGTCTTAATTTTATAACTACAATGTCGTAAGTTTACAACTAGGGTGTCATCTTAAATTTTGACGTGACGTGCATTAATACCCATTAAGCTTTTTTATTTAGAATTTGTGTACAGACATATTTTCTGAATGGGTGTCGTAATTTTATAACTATGGTGTCGTAAATTTACAAATGGGGTATCGTAATTTTTTTTGACTTTCTGAATGGGTGTCGTAATTTTAAAATTGGGGTATCGTAATTTTTTTTGTTAGGATATCATAAAGTTGTCTTAACATTTTTTAATGAATATCGTATGCATATGGACCAATAAGAAAAGCGGTGCAGCTCACGTAGGACTTGCTGAATCAAATGCGGTGTACAAAGTCTTTTCCTGGCTTGTGAGGTAGTCTTACAGGCTGGCCTATGTGCCAACTCACGTGCTTGACTTACGTGTTCGTTCGCCGTTCTTTCCTGAGCGAATCATAATATAACGAATTACGACAACACCCAATCTCTTACCTTTGATAGCATCTTCTGTAATAAAGTTCTTCAATAACTCTAGTCCGACGGCTAATCCACCAGCCGAATTACAACACCAATCACCAATAATTTGCTAGATCTCCTCTCCGATGAAGATCTAGTATCCATCGGCCACTGAACACAGCAGCTATGGCCCATGAATATCCTCTTCTTAACCACCGGCCATTGTAGTTATAGAAAAGACTTTATGCATCGGCCTTCGATGCATAAAGCACGTATTAGACATGCGGATTGGCTGTGCACCCGTGTCACCGCGCGTGCTGAGCTATGGCATGCACCATACGCATGGTGGCATGAGCGTGCGGCCAATCTGCAAGTCCAATGTATACTTTATGCATCGAAAGCCGATGCATAATCTTTTCCCTGCAGTTACTACCGGTCCCCATTTGGCCACCGGACACTATTGCTTGGGCCATGAACAACTATAGAAAGCAGAACATCAATCTACATCCCTATTTCTAGCCATCGCCAGTGACTAATCCGAGAACCAGGGACCCCACAAAGCAAAACACAAGCGGGGACTTGTTAGAAAAAGTTAAAAAATAAAAAATAAAAAGGGGAACGCCCGCGAGCGAAACGCTCGCGGACGTTCTTTCCGTTGCGTGGACGTCCGTTGCCTCAACGGACATTTGTGTGAACGTTAGAAGACCAACGTTTCAGAAACGATCCAAATAATTTAATTTATAATCCGTTTTTGACGTAATTTGGGGCTAACGGCCATTAGGCCTTTAAGGCCATTATGGGCCGAGCCATTGGAGCTTTTATGGGCCGAGCCTAGGGATTGAGATTGAGGCTAGGGATCAATCTAGAATGATTTGGAGTAGCCTATATGATTTGTTTTATCTCATTTTATTTTTATTGATCTTTTGGGCATCTGAAGGTAATCGTTGGGTTTGCACCTCCACACGATCGTGCTCGTAGTAGGAGGATCGGATCGAGCCGGGTCGTGTACCTTGGGGACAGATCGCCAACAACCTGCACGAAGGGGCGAAAATCTGATCCTTATGGTAGTGTCTAACACGCCTCGGTCCTGGTTTGATCCATCTTATCTTTTGGTTTTACTTTATTTGTATATTTAAATTTCTATAACATATTTCTAGCAAATCTAGAAAGGGATATTTTGTAAGATCAAAAAATATTTTCCAACAGCTAAGGATCAGAATTTTCCTTCTTCTCTAGAGATTGCTAGATTTTTATTCCATTTACTCATTCTGCTTTTGCATGAGTTTGCTCAACATATAAATTTTTTATGCCACTCTGAAATGTATGTGCATTAATGGTGCAAATGTTGCTATGCTAAATTATGATCATCCATTGGGCCCAAGATTTAAGAGGAAAAGATTATGGTTTGAATACTTATTATTTTCCTTGGGCAAAATATTAACATTGCTGCAATGCTGGGGCTTGTCACATCTTAGTGCCCAAGTACATATGTAATATGTATACTTATTCTCTCCTCAAGTTGTTGTAGTAACTAACAAAGCTAACAAATATAAAGCTGAAGTGCTAATCAGAAAGTGAATTACTTTGTTCACTGGATAGATGGACAAGGGGTGAAGTCATCAATCAGGAGGTTAACCATTCAGCATGAAAACAAAGCCTTGTTAAAAAATACACATATATGCGTGCTTGTATATAGATATATTTTTATATCATCTTATTATTTAACTTTCAAGTGCAGCTACTAGCATATATATTTGCATTCTTACATAAATGCAAAAGTTTTTCTGTTACAGATAAGTATTTTCTGGTATTTGCATTCTTTCATAAATGCAAAAGTTTTCTGTTTCAGATAAGTGTTTTCTGGTATAGTGGTAAAAGTATTTTAATATCTCCTTGTTGTGTTGTTCGTTGCTAGACAAAAGTGATAGCATTGGGCAAATACTTATTGCTTACCTACTATTATGAATCTTTCATGTTACCAAATGGCAAAGAATGGATGAACTTGGATGCGGTGACAAAGTATATCATTTAAATGCTCTATTTTGAGTCTCTTGATATATATTGCCATGAGATTTAATAAAAGTTTTTATAATTTACTAAATAATCTCATGACTGTTGGAATATCCAACTTATTGTTTACCTTATATTTGGATATTCAATTCTAATATATCTTTGCCTGATTCTCTTATTTGAGGTCTAGTCCAAAAATAATATTATCTCTTTGGAATTTTTCGAGAAGATTTTGGCAGACTAATTAACCAAGGAGTTATCTAGGAATGGAGTCCTAGATTCATCGAGGGGGATGTGGCTTAAGCCCATTATTTTTTTTATCTCATTTTATTTTTATTGATCTTTTGGGCATCTGAAGGTAATCATTGGGTTTGCACCTCCACACGATCGTGCTCGTAGTAGGAGGATCGGATCGAGCCGGGTCGTTGTACCTTGGGGACAGATCGCCAACAACCTGCACGAAGGGCCAAAAATCTGATCCTTAGGGCAGTGTCTAACATACCTCGGTCCTGGTTTGATCCATATTATCTTTTGGTTTTACTTTATTTGTATATTTAAATTTATATAACATATTTCTAGCAAATATAGAAAGGGATATTTTGTAAGATCAAAAAATATTTTCCAACAGGACTATGGCTAGCTAGGGAGCTTACCTCCTCAAAACACAGCAGCCTCTCCCTCTCCTGCTTGTTAAAAGGCAGGCACGAGGATCATTCAAAGTGGTCGTTTGATGGATTTGTCATGGCCTTTGTCCTCAGCTCTTTTGTCTGATATAGAGTTGGCCCCCACGCATGTCCGCAGCGTTGAGAACCAACAGGCCAAAATTAGTAAATTACTTATCTGAAATGTAAGCTAAACATGCTCCTTGTGAAAGTCTTTTTCGATCCCACCCCTTCATTGTCTGTCTGTTTACATCGATTAATGCACGTATATAGAACGGGTGACTATGATCGGAGCTGCAATCATGCATCCATTGAATAGATGAAGGTAAAATAAATAAATAAATAAACCGATGCGCCTTTGGAAAGAGGAACATGTTTATCACTGTATGCTGCTACTTTTTTTCTCTAGTTAAAAACAACATCGGCGCAAAACACGGACATTTGATTGGTATTTGTTAAAACTTGAAAAATATATTTTTTAGGCAGAGTATTAGGAGCAATTGTTGAGTTAATCTGATAGAATTCGTGAAAACCGAATACGAATTTATTGCCCCAAAATTCTTATGTCAATAATATCGAAACACAATATATAATTGAGAACGGATGGAATTCGTACCTTGTTTTGCCATTATTAAAAAATAAAGAATACTGTAACCGAATGCAATAATGTTGTCGGTTGATTTTGGTTGGAGATGATACTTTCGGTTTGTTAACACAATTACAGAAGATTTTTTTGATAAAGATGGGAGTTATTAAAAATGCTAAATAGAAAAACTTATCCTTTCGTAGGGACCTTTCCGAAGAGATGGAACCTTTTTGATTTTCGAATAAGCATCTCTTTACTGAAAAGATAGCCATAACCTTTCCGAAGAGACATTTCATATAAATTGTGTTCAAACCAGGGACCATAACCATTTGATTTGACTGTATGTAATCATGTTTCTATTCAGCCCATCATAAAATTAGAGTCATGTTACGGGTATCTACACATTCTATTCCATATCAAAAAAAATTTAATCCTTAATGTCCAATTAACTTTATTAGATCACCTATTATTGGACTAACATTATGATAATTAAATATACACATTTACATATATTAGTCCACATGAGTATTTTCCAACAATCTTCCACTTGAACCTCATATGTAACCAGATAAATGTGCACTACCTTATGAGTACTCAAAACCTTTGTTATCATAACTTAAGGATTTTGAACAATCTGGTCCATTGACTGCACTAGTGTAGGATCAAAGCAGCCTTCATTCACATTGGTAGTAGCTGGACCATCAATGGTCACATACACTAATACAACCAAACGACATATATCAAATATAGTTGTATAGCATGAAAATTACATGTAATGGGATCTGAACATGCCTATTTTTAACTGATCCTTTTCTATAGTGAGATCAAACTTTATTCCATATGAATCAAAGTAAATAAAACACTGAAATCTTTATTTCTACATAAACTGTCATACAAAATACAGACTCCCACTAAACCAAAACATCATCAAATAATACAACACCCATTTGATTAATATACTTATGAAAGACCTTGGGTGTAAGTCCTTTAGTTAGTGGGTCCGCCAACATAAAATCTATACCTATATGTTCTATACATATTTGTTTACTCTGAACTCTTTCTTTTACAACAAGAAATTTAATATCTATGTGCTTTGACTTAGACGAACTTCTATTGTTGTTGGAATACATAACTGCTGAGTTATTGTCACAATATATCCTAAGTGGCCTTTCAATACTTTTAACTATATGCAGCCCCGTGATAAAGTTTTACAGCCATATCCCATGGTTGGATGCCTCATAACAAGGTAAAAACTTTGCTGCCATGGTTGGAGAGGCTATGAGTGTCTGCTTAGCACTTCTCCAGGAAATAGCCCCTTCAGCCAATATATATAGCCTGAAGTAGATCATTTGCTATCTTGGCATCCAGCAAAATCTAAGTCGGAGTACCCGATGATCTCTAAACTATCCGACCTTCTATATGTGAGCATGTTGTTCATTGTTTTCTATAAGTAGCGCATAACCCTCTTGGCTGCTTTCCAATGATCCATTCCAGGGTTACTCATATATCTGCCTAACATCCCAACAATAAAAGCCAAATCGTGATGAGTGCAAACTTGAGCATACATTAAGCTTCCTAATGCTAACGCATAGGGATATTTCATCATTTCCTGAACTTCAAGGTCATTCTTAGGACACTGATTAAGACTAAACTTTTCTCCTTTAGCTACCGGGGTTTTCAAAGGTTTACTATTTTGCATGCCAAATCTTTTGAGAACTTTATCGATATAGTTCTTTTGTGATAACCCAAGGACACCTCGAGAACAATCTCGATGTATCTGTATACCTAACACAAAAGATGCTTCACCAAGATCTTTCTTCTCAAACTTGTTTGACAGAAATCTCTTGGTTTCATGTAATAAGACTTTATCGTTACTCGCAAGTAAAATGACATCGACCGCATTCATCTCAAAACCGAATTTAGTCCCACTAAACTTATGGTATATACAATCATCAACCGTATTCATCTCAAAACCGAATGAGAGTACTACTTGTAAAATTTGTAATACCATTATCAGGATGCTTGCTTGAGCCCGTAGATGGATTTCTTAAGTTTGCAAACCATTTTCTTTGGATCACCAGATACAAAGTTCTCTGGTTGCTTCATATAAATTATTTCATCAATGTCACCATTGAGAAACACTGTCTTTACATCCATCTGATGCAACTCAAGGTTGAAATGTGCCACTAATGCCATGATGACCCTAAAAGAGTCTTTCGTTGAAACTGAAGAGAAAGTCTCTTTGAAATTAATACCTTCCCTTTAAGTAAAGCCCTTTGCAACAAGACGAGTTTTATACCTCTTTACATTGCCATTCAAATCCCTCTTGGTTTTAAATATCCATTTGCAACGAATGGGTTTCTTTCCATCAAGCAATGGAATGAGATCCCAAACGTCATTGTTTTTCATAGACTTCATCTCGTCTTTCATAGCATTGATCCATTCTTGAGAGTTAGAACTTTCCATAGCTTATCGAAAGTTGATAGGATCATCTTCTGTCAAGTTAAAAATATCCTCATGTTCTTGGAGAGACTATAAAATCATCCGAAATTGCCTTTCTCTTTTCTCTCATGGATCTCCTTAATGGACACTTGTTCTTGAGGCTGTTGAGTTTGTTCTTGAGATTGTTCATTAGGAATAATTTCTTCAATCTGATCGGGAAGAGTTTCTGCATCATCTTGAAGTTCCAAAATTACTCCTTGATCAATGACAGGAATTATAACCTGATCCTGATCATTGTTATAAGTAATGGTAGGAATCGGAATCGATTCTTCTTCAAAGATAATGTTTCTAACCTGATTTCTCCCCTCAAACTCTATATCCTCAAAGAACGTTGCTATTCCCAATTCGAAAATTGCTTTGATAGTGGGATCATAAAACTTAAAACCCCTAGATCGTTCAGAGTAACCTATAAAGTAGCAGCTTACAGTTCTAGACTCCATTTTCTTTTCACTTGGCCTATAAGGCCTTGCTTCAACTGGACATCCCCAAATATGCAAATGCTTTAAGCTTGTTTCTTTCCCATCCAAAGCTCATAAGGGGTCTTAGTGGCTACTTTAGTTGGTACTCTATTGAGAATATAGGCTGCAGTCTTAAGTGCCTCTCCCCAAAGTGACTCTGGTAAAGTTGAATGACTTATCATACTCCTTACCATATCTTTAAGAGTCTGGTTTCGTCTCTCAGCAACACCATTTATGTTTGGAGAGCCTGGCATGGTGTATGAGGGACTATACCGCATTCCTTTAGGTATTTGGCAAATGGTCCTGGACGTTGTTCACCTGATCCATCATATCTACCATAGAATTCTCCATCACGATCAGATCTAACGGCTTTAATTTTCTTATTAAGTTGATTTTCAACTTCAGCTTTAAAAGTTTTGAACATATCCAATGCATCAGACTTATTTTTAATGAGATACAAATAGCCAAATCTTGAGTAATCGTCTATAAATAATATGAAATATGTTTGATCATTCCAAGCAGCTGTAGGGAATGGTTCGCATATGTCTGTATGGATGAGTTCTAAGACATCCGAAGTTCTATTAGCTAGTAATCTCCTTTTGTTGGTTTGTTTCCCTTTAATGCAATTTACACAAATATTGAAGTCTGTGAAATCAATAAAATCCAAAATTCCTTCTGACACAAGCCTTTCTATTCTCGTTTTAGAGATGTGACCTAATTGCTTGTGCCATAAGAAGCAGAATTTTCATTAGCTAATTTACGTTTTGTACCTCTAAAAGAAACATGCAAAGTTTCATTAAATGGAGTAATAGTGTCAAGTATATAAAGGTTATCATAGTAAGACAAGGAACCAGTACCAATAACAGTAGAATTTAAAGAAACACTAACTTTATTATTTCCAAAAGAACAAAAGTATCCATATTTGTCCAATGTAGAAATAGAAATTAAATTTCGTCTAAATGACGGTACAACAAATGTGTTTCTCAATTCTAAATAATGTCCTATCTTAAGTAATAACCTAAAGGACCCTATAGCCTCCACCTCTACCGATTCTCTATTGCCCACATAGATGAATCTTTCAGCATCAATTGGAATTCGATAGTTCAGGCAACCCTGCATGAAAATACTTATGTGAATAGTAGCACCAGAATCTAACCACCAAGTATTTCTAGGTACAGAAGTTAAATTAATTTCAAACAAACCATAGTAAGAAAAGTACCTTTCTTTATACGCCATGCTTTGTATTTGGTACAATCCTTCTTTATGTGTCCAGATTTCTTACAGAAAAAATAACTATCCTCAGATTTCTTCTGCTTCTTTTGTAAAGGACCTTCTGCAGCCTTTTCATCCTTCTTTCTTTTCTTGCTCTTAAGGAAGTGGCCAAATGAGCACTCTCAGTTTTCTCTTGCTTCAATCTCTTCTCCTCTTATACACAAAATGAAATGAGCTCAATGAGAGACAATTTCTCCTTTTGGCAGTTGTAACTGACCTTGAATTGACTGAATTGTGCTGAAAGAGAAATTAGCACCAAATGAACGAGCAAGTCCTCTGAAAGCTCTAACTTGAGTGCCTTAAGCTTAGAAGCAATGTGAGACAATTCTATAATGAACTCCTGAATATTTCCTTTGCTTGTATACCTCATGGAAACTAAGCTTGCCAAAAGTGTGCTCATTTTTGCCTTATCGTTTTTAGCAAAATTTTTCGATCTCATCAAGGAAACCTTTAGCTGTATCAATATCGGCCATAGTGCCTCGAAAAGCTTCTGGAATGCCTCTTTTGATAATCATTAGACTCATGCGATTTGAACTCTCCCATTTCTTATATTTTCGCTTGGTTTCAGCAGTACTAATTTCCATAAGAGAAACAGGGCGTTCAGTCCTTAATGCAAGGTCCAAGTCCATACATCCAAGAACAATCATGACATTTTCTTTTCAATCCTTGAAGTTGGTCCCATTAAGCATAAGAATCAAATTAATGCTAGCAGATATATTAGAAGCAGATAATGTAGCTGAACAAAGAACAAAACACAAAAAAATTATACTCACATTATACCAAAATAAAACATTGAATTTAATTTAAATCCCATCACAAAAAATCTGCACAACATTAATATCTAGTCTTTGGACACCAATATTAACTTATAAGCGATAACTTGGTGTAGTAATCGAATAGTAATAGTAAGTCCGGTTAAGCAATAGTCTTCCTTTGGGACCGACCTATTGCCCACATGGATAATCCCTATAACTATCATATATTTATTACCACAGGTATGCATGCAATTTGACCAAATTTTTACCTTTCTTTGGGACCGGTTAAGAAAATGCATAAATTACATACATACTACCTACTCATTTTTTTAAATAAATTAACCTACACATGAGAGCTCACTTTGGCGAGATGATGCTTCAGTCAATCTATTCAAAAAATTGATATACTTTAATTAAACTCAATGAAATTTTCATTACCGCAGTAATTCATTACCGAATCAGAAGAAAGCGTCTGTAATAAATATTTCCATTCACTTTGAAAATATTTATTTTCACACATGGAAACCGAAGTTTTACGGTGAAATCAAGACTACTCTGTCTCTTGATATTTTACAATGCAAGTACCATAAGTCTTGATCTTGCTATATTAAGAGATAATTAAAGCACAAAAAAAGAACAGAAGGTGCAAATAATTCTTAACCGGCCATAAAACATAAGTCTTAGAAAGGCCATTAGAATAACCATGCCTTCCCTTTGGTGGTGGACTTCCATGATATCCACAACTATCCCTTGCCCTCACATTGAAATCTTAATCCATACGTAAATTGAAACCTCTCGGTTTTGTGGAATAGGAATAACTTTTGCAAAACAGGGACGAAATTCATCGAAAAGAGAGATGGTTGGCATCTCCCTAACATGGACAAGATTAGTTTACGAACTTCCCATAAGGCTATTCGTTTATCCTTTTCTTTTTTTTAAAAAAAATCTATTCATAATAGATTCAAATCATATGAATTAATGATGCTTATCTCATCCAATTATTTTAAAATAAAAAAAATGATCCACAACTGATTTAAATCATATGAATCAGTGATGTTTATCTTATCCAATTATTGTCTCAATGACTCCTTTGTCGAATCATTCAAAACATAACAAGATAAAATAACAAGATGGATTCGACGATATATTCATTCATTTAGATAGGTGTGAACAAAAAAATAAGAATTATTTTTGATATTACAACATAAGGTGGCTCTGATACCACTTGATCGAATTTGTAAAAACCAAATAAGAATCCATTGCCCCAAAATCCTTATATCAATAATATCGAAACACAATATATTAAGAAAGTGTGAATTCGTACCTTGTTTTGCCATTATTAAAAAATGAAGAATACTGAATGCAATAATGTTGTCGACTGATTTTGGTTGGAGATGATGCTTTCGATTTGTTAACACAATTGTAGAAGATTTTTTGATAAAGATGGAAGTTATCAGAAATGCTTAAATAGGAAAACTTATTCTTTCGTAGGGACCTTTTCAAAGAGACGGGACCTTTCCGATTTCCAAATAAGCATCTCTTTGTTGAAAAGATACCCATAACCTTTCCGAAGAGACGTTTTCTATAAATCATATTCAAACCAGGGACTATAACCATTTGACTTTATGTAATCATGTTTCTATTCAGCCCATCACAAAATTAGAGTCATGTTACGGTATCTACACATTGTGTTCCATATAAAAAAAATTAATCCTTAATGTCCAATTAACTTTATTAGATAACCTATTATTGGACTAACATTATGATAATTAAATATACACATTTATATTTTGGTTCACATGAGTATTTTCCAACAAATCGACCATCGCACGCTTGCACTATTGAGCTATAATGCATCTCTTTATTCATACAATATTCTTGATACGACACTTCAAATAGTTGGAGATATCTTTCTTTAACTTTTCTTCCATATTCTTTTGAAAATCCAATCATTACAACTGAGCTGGAACATTAATAGCTTGGCTTAGCTACATTTGAATACATCTTTACTTAAATTAAATTAGATTTAAATTTCAATGAGAGAAATATTGCATCGGTATTTTGAGCCATTAGATACGATTTGTTTCTGCTAAAATGGTTACACACTAAAAGCCATCTGATTTGAAGACTTTTATTCAATGTATTAAATAAGGAAAAGCATGGATAAATATGATGAATTTTCTGCAATATTACGCATGACTTTATGTCATATGAATTATTGAATATTGATTATTGGGTATTGATTGGTGACCTTATATTCTCATAAATAATTGATGTTGTATTTAGATTTTATTATGAAACCTTGTATTATTATAAATAATTATTTAAACTCTATCATGCGACTTATGCTCTTGTGATTACTTGATAATCATCTAGACTCTAACTTGTTGTTGAAGCTCATCTGAGTTAATAAGTGTCATTTGTATTGTAATATAATGCATGCTTTATAGACCAATATTTGGATATCGTTCATTAGTAGGGTTGATACTATCCTTATGTGAGGGCTACACATGTCATTTGCCTTTGATATCTATTTTTGGGCTTTCAAGCTTTTTTATTCTCAATAAATTTAGATAGTCATCCAATGACATCCAATACTAGATTATGTCTATGGGTGAAAGAACACTTTTGTGTGCGTATACTTATAGTTATAATCTTTTTTTTTGCTTTTATTTTTGATACTATTAAACTTTTGATATGATTACCGCCAATATCTCCTAGTGTATGACACTTTATTATTTTTAATTTAATACTCTTTTGCTTTGGCATTTTATGAGTTATATATACACACATAAAAAAATTAATGGTGTAGTATTTATCCTCGCTTATTATATTTGTTATTATCTATTCATTAAGTGCAGTCTCACTCTCATAATATTTTTTCTATAGCTAACCCTTAATCTAGTAGGCAAGTCACGTTTTTTTAGAGGAATTCTTTTTTGGCTTGGATAGGCCTAGTATCACTCATCCTCTAGGTTAGATACTTCGTTTTGTGTATCTCTTGAGTTATATATATAGAGAGACATAGTTGCCATATAAAAGGATCTTCAGAAGTCCATTTATTTTGACTCTCTTGTTGTTATAAATATATATGCATATATTTGTGTAGATGCCTTTTTCATGAACATATATACTAAAGATGATTGTAATTTGGTTTGATATTAATTGTACGTGATTATCAGATTACTTGAGATTTATACAGGCCAAGGTGGATCCCACTCATCTTGGTTCTTATGCAATCATGAACCCTTGGTTCATGTCAAACATTTCGATATAAGAATTGTTACAAATTCAAAAATAGCTGAATAAAATAATAGAAATAATGAAAAATAAAACTAACATGGCATATCAAAATTTAATATGGTTTCCTAAAAGTTTAGGTTATGTTTGGAGCAAGAGATCCACCCTAATATTTAGAGTACGATAAGATATAATTATCTAGCAGAATATAAAGAAAATGATACAAAAAAAAATTTACAAGAGATCAGCACAAAAGAGTTTTACACAGAGAAATAGCAAAGTAAAAATGGATGTGATAACAAAAATCTATTAAGATGTTTAAAGTATACGATAATGCGTGTTGCACATTGAGGACTGCATCATCATAGTAAAGTACAAGGCCCATCACATTATGGGACATTGTGTTAATCACAGATGACCCATGATTGTGAAGGGACCTCTATTAACACCTTAAATTAGAGAGGTTCCAAATCATCCATCTTTACCCACACTGTCTCTTATCTTTGTTATTAAATACATGTACATTACATGAAAAAAAAACTGAAATGAATAACTACTTAAGAAGATATGCAAGTAGTCTTGGTCCAAGCTAGGAATGTGCAGATTGAATCTTCCACAGGGGCATTGTAACATCTCAACCCAAGTCATAAAAAAGTCAGCCCATGAACCAGCCTGTTAACTGTCCTGGTTGTAGCAAGATTTTAATTAAGAGAGGATGATAAGGAATTTTTCTGATGATTAAATTTTATAGTACTTAATTAACATTCATATTTGTTGTGATATATGGCACACTCCATGATAGATTTTATAAGCTGCGAGTACCCTCTTCTAGTTGATATCATTGTCTTCAAATCTTTCAGAAATAAATGCTTCAGCATCTTGCCAATATTTGGAGTCATTCCCAATAGCCCATGCATTTATATATATCCTTGTTTACTGAGGAATGTCGCATCCATTAATTTTGCAATCCTGCATTTCTTGGGGGAGTAGGAATGGAGGCGAGGGATGTAATCAAAAAACTTCCTTTATTATAAGCTTGAGATAATGAAATTGTTTGATGCCAATCTCTTCCACCTTTCCTCACTACAACAAATTTATCATTTTCCAATGCTAAAAATAATATTTTCCGACGCTCAAAAAGACGCTCCAGTGTCCCCAAAAACCACACGCCACCGCCCAGTTCCCCCCTGCACCCAATGCTCCCCGCCGCTCCACAGCCCCACGCTCCCTCCGTAGCTCCCCCACCCCCAAACAACCCATGAATCTAACATAGTTTATGTAATTCAAATAAATAGTATTGAACATGTAGAAGGAAGCATGTATTTGTATTGTATTTATTTTTTATACTTTAAGAGAGTAAAATAATAGCACGTTTAAAGTAATGCTGTTTTTAAAAGCATAGACCTTAGTGTCGGCAAAAAAGAGTTTTAAAATAATATTTTATTATAGTGCCTCTATTTACAACGAGTCCTAAACTTCATTTTGAGCTTTCTTCATAACTTTTGAATATTTTATGAGCAATATGATGTAGAGGTTTCTGATCTAATAATGAATGCATTCCACCAAACAAAAAAGAGATGAGATGATGAATCTAACATAGTTTATGTAATTCAAATAAATGGTATTGAACATGTAGAAGGAAGCATGTATTTGTATTGTATTTATTTTTTATGTACTTTAAGAGAGTAAAATAATAGCACGTTGAATGTGTTAAAAATATTCATTTATCATTTTTCCAGCAATTAAGGAATATGCTATTGTGGATGTTAAGAACAAAAGGTTTACAATAATATAAAAAATCCAGTGTAAAGATGGCATCATTTGGCCTGGATGGTGATGCTATCCTGTGAGTTGACGTGAGGTATTTTCATATCTTATATGCATATATAACTAGTATATATCTTCCATAGTAGAAACTTTCTCCTCTTTAATTTACTAGATAAGATCCTTGAAACTATAGGACTATATGGACCAATAATTTTAGACTAATATATATATATATATATATATATATATATATATATATATATATATATATATATATATATATATATATATATTACCTTTTCTAATATGGTAAAAGATAATTTTAGCTCATCAGATACTTATGAATGAAGTGTTACCTTCTATTTTTCATTGAAAAAGTGCATATCAATTTGATGGTATTAAAGAGTATATTTCATCTTGCCATCTTAGCTTAGCAGGAATCTCATAGAATTATCTTTCAAGCTTATTTAGATAAACTTTTGATGTAGCCATGCTTTCTATTTGATCTCTAGTCATCCATTATATAATTTTCTTTTCTTTTTCTCACTAATGAACCATTTTTCTAAGCATCAACTTATCTTATTTGAATAACTGATGGATCTAAAAACCTTTAGAAGCATCAGTTCCTTTGGGTTCGAGAAAATCAATTCCTAATGAATCGATGTAGAGTCAGATGCAGTAACTTTAAAATTATCTATAAAATAAATTAGAGAAACATCATAAGTTTTAATCTTTCCTTACACATTAAAATTATCTTCTTCAGAAATTAAGAGGTTCCCTTTAGCTAAATTGTTAGTCTTCAAGATTTTTTTTTTTTTTTTTTGCTATGTCGCATTACCCTAGGGTAGGCACTGTTCTATCATTGTGTTACCCCAGTGAAACTACCGTTACTCAATTTATAGTTAAATCTTTATCATAGTCCTAACTCTATCATAATCTATTTTTAACCTATGTCAACCTCTTATTATTATATAATTCTACTATTCCTCATGTTATAACACTTTATTTCCAAAGACAAAATTGTGCTCTGTCAATTTTATTTTTAATTTCTGATTAACTCCACACCTTATTTATGAGAGAATGAAAAATCGTACCAAATGGACAAGCCGACATGCCATGTTCGGATATTCATATTTTCTTTATTAAACAAAACAGACAAATTTACAAAAGTATCTAAGTTATGCCCATAACTTTAATTCACCTATTCATATTTCCAGCAAGTATATCATCGTAACCAAATTAAGCAAATTTGACGTAGATAGAAGGTTGTTTTCAAGACTATTCCACTCTTATAAGAAAATTACTTTTCCGCTTTCTCCTCGTAATTAGTTTTCATTAAAAGAAACATTTGCCAGCCAATTGCTCTCACGGGTATTCCTAGAATCCGTCCTCCAGTTTCTAATATTTTTAATCGCAACCTCAAGTTTCTGCTGTCGTTTATCTCCCTCTACAATTCAATAAAAAAAATAAAATAAGCAACAAGAGATTGGCCGATTCACCTGGCGCTGGTCTTTTCCATGAGATGTTGCCGAAAGTAAGTTATTAAATTTTTAAATATTTAGATGCATATTGCCCAACTCGAGGCCTCTGATAAAAAAAATACACACTCCGCAGAGCCCGTCGGTCTCCATGATCACTAGACCAGTCAAGATCAATCTCTTGTCGTTCATATCGCGCGCGTTGATGGATAGTTAGAGTTTTATGTACAAAAGCGAGATCCTATTCGTCTCAGCATTGCGTCATCATGTGGGACCAAAATGCCATGTTGCGGGACGTGCAAGCAAAATCATATTTAATCCAATTAATCATGATCAATCATGTAAATTGACCTTACAAATATATTAAATAAAAAAAGGTAACTGGATTATCATGATTAAATAATAGCGTTGAAATTGCTATCATTCAATTAATGGCGTTTAAGAACTTCCACGTGCCTCTCAAGAGACATAAAATAATAATTAAAAATTGATATCATGACAAAAAAAAGATACGATCAATATATGATATTGACAAGAAATCGTAATCCAATTCATTTTTAAAACTAAAATTGTCTATCATGTGAGACTGTGAGACTAAACTTGGAACATGATCTTCCAATACTCATCACTTGAATATCAATCCTACTCCACAGTCACTATCACTCTTTTCTATCCCATTTCTTTTTAAAGTTCTCTTCTGACGTGAGAGGGCGGAATGGAAAGGGGGTGACGGTGGAGTGACGGTAGTGCGTGGATTTTATGTTAAAAATAAGGGAAGGGAGAGGGAGTGGGAGAGCCGTCGTAGATGGCAAAAGGATGGAGAGTTTTAGGAGAGAGTGACTATGGTTGAGCGTTGGATTAGCCATTAGAATGCATCCACCTACAAGTTGTTCTTGAAGCATAAGAGTTCGAACTTTGGCAGATAGGAACAGGTTGACTTAACTCTCTTTCTCAAGTTGGCCCGTAAATTCTAGCAAAATAATATAGTATTTGAATTAAAAAATAAAAAAATATTTAGAAAATTTTTTTATTTTCAAAAGTCATAATTATAAAGAATAGCTAAAAATAAAGTTAATCAAAGGAATAGCTAGTTATCCCTTCAAATAAGAGTAAAAAAAGTTATCCTATAAATTTATCTTTTTGCATTTGATATGATCAATGAAATAGCCAGAAAATATTTCTAAAAATAATCAAAAAATAAATTCTATCCTATATATTTATTTATAATTATTTTTTTCTATCAAACAAACAAATCGTCCAGTCTGATCATTGGTTGCGATAGCGCAGGCCGTGGGGTTCAGAAAGAGAGAAGGGAGGGACGGGGCAGAAAGTAGGGCTTAAAAAATCTGGGCATTCGTGCCCTCTATCGGCTTACGCCGTCTTACACCTCGCTCTAAAATTTCTCCCACATCTGTTGGTGCTCTTCTTCCACACCACGGCTCTTTCTCGAACATAGGACTTGAATGGATAATGTAATTACATACGGCACAGTTCTCTCCAATGTTTTAAAAATCGGACCGAACAACGAACCAGCTTAACATTTGGATCGTGGATCAATCGGTTCGACCGGATGAACCAGTTTGATCGGACCGAATAATATTATAATTAAATTTTAATTTAATAATATAAAATAATAAAATATAAATATAATTTAAATAAAAAATTTAAAAAATAAAAAACCGGGTTGGACCGGTTGAAACCCGGCCGATTCAATGGATTTTTTTGGTTTTTACCAGGTCATATAAAAGTTAACTTTAATAATAAAATCGGATAGGATTGATGACCGGTTCTCGATTGACCGATTGGACCAGCCAATTTGGTCCGGTTTTCAAAATTACTCTCTCTCGTTTGTTAAAGGACGGGGTTCATGCATGGGATTTCAGCCTTCTTGCTTGTGGTCCACGAAAGTGCACGAAGAAGAACAGCAGCCCATGAAGCAAGTGGCGCAACCAAGGACCAAGACTATTGAGAAGAGACGTTGAAGCAGGAGCAATTGGATAGCTAAATGACACTTTATCTAGGACGTCAGCATGTTGGAGATTTCCTTCACCTTCTTTGGCTTTGCTTCCATATATATTATTTTGAAAGTCCTATCATTCCACCATGGCTAGAATCATGTCCTAATAATATCATATGTATTGTACATGCCAAATACTAGTCATAAAAATTCAAATAATTTGTTCAAGATTGTAATCCAGGTTGCAGATGAATATTTAATTGTCATTAGAACTGGTGCAATAGCCCAAACCAAACAACGAAGAAGTTGGCCCAAGAATCAGCCTCTCTGGAAATCTGTCTTGCTCTTCAAGATAAGGATTCCTACAAATTTTGTTGATGATCCGATCTTACGAGAATTATGAAGTAGACTTTTGGGACCTGCCGCAATTATTGACCAACTTATAATATATACCTATCCCACTGAAATAATATTCCTAAAACAAAGAGAGTGGGTAAATCAAGACAATAATTTGTCTATCCATCCTAAGTTCTCATTATGATCAGCAAAGGTGGAGAAGATATGTAAGCGTGCCTGGTTCAACGAGGACACTTAGGTAAAAATGGATGTTGAGGTGCTGCTACTAGAAGCAGGTGATTACAAATGAATAAATAAAATTATTAAGTTAGCTATATTTATTAAAAAGGTAGAAGATGATGAAAGAGGGTCAATACTGCTAAGGTTTTCTCATCCTCATTGTCGACATTTAAAACTAATCTTCACACATCAACAAGGGGCAACAAGGGAAAAGGTTGTATCTCAAACCAACATTTGAAATTAATCTTCAATATAAGAAGATATAACATCCATCCAACTTAGCTCTAAACTGGTTGGCCAAATATCTTTTTCTTCAATACTGGAAGAAGTTAGTTTTTCTAGATGTACACTTTTGACTGTCTAGAGATTCTAAAGAAGCCAATTTTAATATGCATTTGCCTATACATTTTCTGTCCAAGGAATAGCATGGATCACAACTTGCTAAAAAGAAAAAAATCAGAGCTTTTATTTTTCCTAGATATTTGAACAAATTTAACTTCAAATTCTCTTCAAACTTGGCTTACTACTAATTAAGAATCGCTAGATACTTTAATATGTTGTACATTGAAATCTTTGGTTAATCAAAGTCCTGGAACTAGTGTTGCATATTCACCTTCATTAGACTTTGAACTCAGACCTTAGAATATACAATATCTCTATCTTATCAAGATTGATAAGAATTATTCTAACTCCACCTCCCATGGTTTGACGATCCATCTACAAATACTTCCTAACTCAAACCATTCCGATCTTTTTGGTTTTCTTCTGTGTTTCCACAAGAGGTCATTTCTAACACATAATTAGCCAATACTTGAGCCTTTAGATCTAGCCTTGGTCGATATTGAATTTCAAATTCATTAAGTTCAGACCATTTATCTAACCAACCAGAAATATCATGTTTGTGTAGGATTAATTTGTCTTAGTAGTTGGTCGGTCAAAACAAGTATGGTATAAGCTTGAAAATAAGGTCTTAGCCTTCTAACAGAAAGGATCAAAGCATATGCAAATCTTTCAATTTTATTATATCTTGTCTTAGCATATTTAAGTATGTTACTTATATATTAAATGGACTTTTACAAACCATTTTCTTCTCTTAAAAGTATCAATCTTATAACTTGCTCGAAGACAACTAAGTACAACATTAGTTCTTTCCTTTAATGGGGATTAATAAGCAAGGGAGATAAGCTGAGGTATTTCTTTAAATCTGTAAAGGATTTTTGGCATTCTTTAGTTTATTAAAAATTTTTGCATCTCTCAATACTTTGAAAAAGAGCAACATTTCTCAGCAGATTTTGAGATGAAATGGTTAAGTATAGCTATCCGACCAGTAAGTTACTGGATATCATTTATTGACTTAGGTAGAGTCATATTAAGGAGAACTTTAGTCTTTTCTGGGTTGACTTTTATTCCTCGATGATTGACCATAAACTCAAAGAATTTCCAAAGGTTAATTTCTCCAAAGATGCATTTAGTAGGATTAAGTTTCATATTATAGTACCTTAATATTGAGAAGACTTATTCTAAATATGTAATATGTTCTTCGGCATTTTTTCCTTTAACCAGAGTATTATCCACATAAGCTTTTACATTCTTACTGAGCAAGTATTCGAATATTTTATTTACTAATCTCTAATATGTAGGTCTCACATTCTTCAAACCAAAGGACATAACATTATAACAGTATAACCCTTTTTTAGTAATGAAAGCTATCTTTTCTTCATCGGACTTATGCATCTTGATTTGATTGTATCCTAAGAAAGCATCCATAAAACTTAGTATCATCTCCAATTTGCTTCTAATAATTGATCTATCTTGACCAAAGCAAAACTATTTTTAAGACATACTTTATTAGGTTTGTGAAATCCATAAACATTTTTCATTAGACTTTCTTACCATAACAACATTAGCAAGACGATCTAGATAATATGCCTTTCTCATAAACTTGGCCATTAAAAGCTTATCAACTTCCTCCTCTATTACTCGATTTCTTTCAAATGCAAAATTCCTCTTCTTTTGTTGAACAACCTTGCAATTGGGATCAACATTCAAATGATGAACAATGATTTTATAATCGATTCCTAGCGTGCCTGCTATCAACCAAGCAAACACATCTAAACTTTTTTTGTAAAAACTTAATAAGCCTATCTTGAAATTGTGTAGGAAGATAGTATCCTTTTTGAATTAGCTAGCTATCATCAATTCCTGGTAGTATCTTCTTCAATTCCTCTACTAGCTCTGCATGCTATTCCTTTACATCATCTTTGAAATCTGAATTGTTAATGTTCATAGTTTCCAAAGCTTGTTTCTTATCCGAAGGGTCCATAGTTTTCTTTCCATTTGAAGATTGTTCTAAAGATTTCTTTAATGTAACAATAAAACACTATTTTGCTGCTACTTGATCTGCTCTTACTTCTCTGACTTTGTAATCTATAGAAAACTTCATAAGAAGATGATAAGTAGAGATAATAACCCTTAGAGCATTAAGACTTGTCTGACTAAATATAGTATTATAGGAAGCAAATATTTTGATAACCATAAAATCTACCATGAATTTTATTAACAGGAATTCTTCTCCTATATTAAGTGATAAAATAATGATTCTTTCAGCTTGGGCTAAGGTTTCAGCGAAACCAACCAAAGGTGCATTAGTGGGTTTTAGTCTATGTAAACTAATACTTATTTTTTTGGATTGTATCATAGAAAAGAATATCAGCTGAATTATCATTATCAATTAATTTTCATTTTACCTAAAAATTTGCAATGGCAGTAGTTATGACTAAAGCATCATCTTGCGGAGTACACACCTCTTGAATATCTTCATCGGAGAACATAATAGTTGGTTGCTTAGTTATAGGTTTCTTTATGAAGGGTTATTCGACTCGAATTTAGCATAAGTATTTCTTGCCAGGAAATATTTCTTTCCCATAGATACTCCATGAACTACATTTGTTAAGGAAAATTTTTCTTCAACAGATATTCCTCTATGGATTATGTTATGCAAGGAAGATTTGTCTTCAATAGATACTCCTCCATGGATTATGTTTATAACACAAGTAGTTGATTGGTTATTTGATTTAACTTCCAAATTATGTTCTTGCTTTTCTTGGTTAGAATGAGGTTATTGTTGGATAAACCGATCAAGATAACCTTTCCTGATTAACTTTTCTATTTATGCTTTAAATGCCAACAATCTTCTTTGTCATGCTTATGATCCCGATGAAAAATACAAAATCTTTTATTTTTAGCCTTGCCTTTATCTTTTCTGGTTCTATGAGAGTATAGCCTCCTTTGCTAATCTACATTAAAATCTGAATATAAGGAGAATTAAGAGGGGTCTGCCAATCTTTTTCTATGGCTTTTTGTGTGTTTCTTCAAATTTTCTACCCTCTTCAAATTTTCTACCCTAGATGTTTCTTGATGAACAAATTTCTTCTTATTTATGGATGGCTAGAGTTTCTTTAGCATTATTATAATTTTCTATCCAACTGAGTAATTCACCAAAATCTTTAGAAGGCTTCTTTGCTTGATAAAAAACTAAAATGATAATTTCTTAACCCAACCATTAAAATAGCCATGGCAATCGAAGTATTAAGATCTTTTACTTCTATCAATTCAGAATTGAAGCATTGCAAACAATCCCTTAGAGGTTCTTTGTTTGACATCATTAAAGAAGCTAAGGTCTTCTTGTGCTTTATACTACTTATAAAATAGCCTACAAGTAGCTTGTTGAGCTGATGGAAAGAATTAATTCAAGAAGGTTTGAGATTTGTAAACCAATTTCTTGGAGCTTTCTTGAGAGTTTATGGGAATGATCTGTATATTATAGCATCTGGCACTTCATGTAATAACATAAAAGCTTTAAAGCTTTTCAAGTGTTCCATTGGGTTGGTTGTTCCATTATAAGGCTCTAACTGTGGTATCTTAAATTTTGGAGGAAGAGCAACAAATATTACCTCTTTAGTGAAAGAAGGTTCAGTTAAAAGATCTAGATTATCAGAAGAATTTATCCCCTAGTTTTGTGCCTGAGACATTATATGTCTAATCTTATTATCTATTTTATCAAATCTTTTATTAATATAAGCATGGCTCTGAATTTTTGGAGACAAAGGCTCATGAGTAAATGAATGAAAATTGTTTGTAAGGAAATGGTTGGCCCCATTACTGGCCAGTTTTGCTTTAATTTGATTGGCTTCCTTCCTGTGATTTTGTGGATATACAACCTTTATTCCAAGTTCTTTCTCACTTGGTCGGCTTTTTGATTCTTTAATATGGCGATTGTCCTTTTCTTCTTCCTAAATTTTCTTCCAAGAGATTTTCTTCTAGGCTTTTTAAACTAAAATATTCTAGACCAAACTTATCAAAGCATCTAATTTTAGGATGAGATTCTTCATATCATCTTGAATGTTTCGTAATGCTAACCTAGGAGATAAACAGGACTGTTAAGATCTTCCTTTGATTCTTGAGACTTTCTTGCTACTTGACTTATCCCTCTTTGATTACTATTTAGGCCTGATTCTTTTTTCTTAGACGGCATGATTTGAAGGCTATGGCTTGTTATTTAGAATTTCCATAAATGATGCCAACCTTTTTGATTCTCCTAATCAATAGATGAGATTTATTGACAAGGAACCTGGCCGAGCATCATCTTGGAAAGAAACTTATGTTGGCTCCATCCAAGAAATCTAAAGTAATCCAAGGCATCAAGAATTGGCTTTAAGGGGATCCCTACACTCCATCAAAAGAAATATAATAGGACTTAGGATTTTTCTTAAGAAATCCCTTTGATGCCTAAGTCTATTCTTCCAAATTTGAAAATGTTTAGTAAACAAAAATAAGAGAAAAATGAAAAGAGAGAGAAAAGTCTTACTTTGTTTTTTGATGTTTGAGTTATATATTTATAGGTATTAAAGATGGGTTAATCACATTGATCATGGGTTAAATCTCTTGGAAATAAACAAATCATGATTTTTGATGGATCTTGAACAAGTTAATCAAATCTTGTTTGGATTTAGTTAGTTACAATGTAATCATTATAATTTGTCTTAACTAATCATATAATATCTCATGATTTAAGGGTTTCTACTTTTTATGCCTGCCACTTGTCCTTACGATAATGACTTGTTAAAATATCCATCATCATATGTGATTGTCAATACAAAGGATCATACTAAAGAAAAAGCCCAAGTGTTGTGGCACTAAAGCAAAGAGTTTTTTCTTCTCCTAAAAAAAGAGTCTTTCGAGAAAGGAAAATACATTGATAAAATATTAACCAAGTATGAGGTCTCCTTTTTCTATAACAAAGAAGAAGGCCTAAAACATTGCAAAAACAAGCGGCAATTTGTGCAAGTTGTAAAGGAAAGGATTCTATCTAGCAATATTTTTCTCTCCTTGATATTTCCCAAGTTGCTAAAAATTCAACTACCTAGTTTGCGTCCATGTAGATATGGAAGCACTTAATCCCCTGGTTTGAAGGGATGACTTACTAGATATCCCTTAGAAAAGGATGCTCACAATCTGATTGACCATTAATTCAGGCTACAACAGTGGATGAATCACCCTTCATAATGATTCTAGTATTTTTATTCAATTTCATAATGGCTTTCAACCCAAGCTATGCTCCTATCAACTCTGTAAAAGAAGCTGAAAAGGATAATAAAAGTATTGCTAAAGAAAGGATGATGTGCCCCTCATAGTCTCTTATCACTGCTTCCACTTTAAAAGTTTCAAGGTAAACTAAGACATCAAAGTTAACCTTAATTTTTCATGGTTACAGAGGCACCAAGAAATGAATTTTGTATGAAATTCCACAGGAATATATAGAAAGGAGTCCCAAATATATTACGTAATGCAAAGATAGATAAATTAATGCATTCTTTAGTTTGAGCTATAGTCATTTTGCTACTCAAACTTGATTGAAAGCTTTGTTTGAAAAATAATTAGCTTTGTTACGTACCTTTCAAATCTACCATAAAGAGTAAGATAGGAATATCTCAGTCTTGCTCATTAGTTCATTCATAGTTTTTGTACTAAAAAACACTAGAGCTTATTGAATTGATGGAGGAATAATGAGGATACGATTGCTAAGATAGATCCATACTGACCTAAAGCTTAGACGATGAAGGAACAAATGATCCAAGGATTCAGTATCATAATTGCATCTCTTACATATATTTGAGATAAAAGTTATTTTATGAGCAAGAAAAGATAATTTTGGTAATCTTCCATTCCACAATCTCCACGGGAAGAACAACACATGTCAATGAACCTTTGACTTTCAAGTCATACTTCAGAGTGGGATGAGTTCAACAGTGCCTTCCAAAATTCCGTAATCTCTTTCTTTGATATGTTTGACTTATAGCTATGTTCCCAAGGCAATACATCTTTATAATCTATCCCTCCAACTAGATATTAACAATTTCCTTCATAATGGAAGGAGAAAAAATATTATCCAAAAGGTTATGATTCAATCTACCTCCCTTGATAGTTAAGAGTATTAATGGTTGATAAAAGAGAAGTGATATCCACATTGTATTCAAGAGGTCATTGATGCATGGAAAATAGAATGCACAATGAGTCCATAGTATTAGAAAAATATCAAAATAAGTGGAGTTGAAATATAGGTCGAAGCCAAATGTTCATATTATAATAGTACCAACTAGTTAACATGTTGGTTTCTCAATAATATATACTATATAAAAATAGAAGTTTCAAAATTAAGAAATATCCTGTCTTAATTCTATTTAACATTTTGATGTAGACATACAAGTATATCTTAGAAAACATATTTAACTACCATATAACTTTGCTCCTTTCTTGAAAACCTTTTTCATAAGACTTAATACTCCTTCCTAATTACCCTTTTCTTAAATTTTAACATAAATTGGGCCCTATCTCTTTCTCTAACTTGACTCTCAAATAAATTAAATTCTCATATTTGACTCCTAAATAAATGGACCTCTCACTCATTCTTTTCTTTTTGTAAAAACATAAATTTCATGTGCCTTATTATTATTATTATTATTATTATTATTATTATTATTATTATTATTATTATTATTATGCATATGACGGTTGAGATATTTATAATTCAAAGATTTTCTCAATCTTGTTTTACTTTGGTAACATGTACTTTTAGTACTTTAACTGTCAAGTTTCCACCATGGTTAAAATCAAGGGCTCTTCCATGATGATATATGATGCCACCATCTCTCTAATATATATTTCAAACATTTATGGGTGAATTTCAAGCATCTCTGCCCTCTACATGCATCGCTACCCTCTATATTTTATCTACACCTCAAATATTGTTATCATTAGTCTATGCATTGTATTTGCCAGATAATACTCATTAGAATATAGCACAGTGCTTTCAAAACGTACGCGGTTATTGAAGTCCATGAGTATGAAGAAATAAAATCTTCTAGATAAATGTACGCCAGTGAACCAACCTATTTGGAATTGCTTATCTGGAAAGGACTACAATATTTAATTATACAACACTTTAATTAATTTAGACTTCTGGAACATCAGAAAAATATTGTCAAACTTTTAATATATCGATTCCAACCAATAAGCAAAGTGCATAACCTTAACAGACTCCTATAGAAATCAACTGACCTTGTTCTTGATATAGGGCTCTTTTCTTTTTCTTATTATTTTCCCCTAGAGAAAAGATTGGTCCAAAGCCCCACGAGTTTTGTTAAGATAGAACTCATATCATGTCGTCTATGAGAGATATTTCCATCCTTATTTGTAGCTATAATCAACCATATGATTGTGAAGATAAGTGCACTTGATTTATGGAGGAAACTTAGGCAGCAATATAAGTCGGAGTTGCCACCAAAATAAGAGGTGATTTTCTACGAACCACGATACCAAATTGCTCTTCCATGCTGAAATTTTCTTTATGCATTCCATCAGGCAAATCCCAATTAAACCTATAGAGAAGATTAGCGAGGGCAAACTCTACAGCAACCAGACCTAATGTCATGCCCGGGCATATCCTTCGGCCACTCCCAAATGGTAGATACTCAAAATGTTGCCCTTTGTAATTAATATCATTGTTCTCAAATCTTTCAGGCATGAAAGCTTCTGGATCTTGCCAATACCGAGGATCCCTGCCAATGGCCCATGCATTTATGTACACCCTTGTCTTCTTAGGAATGTCATATCCGTTTATCTTGCAATCTTGCATGCATTCTCTAGGGACTAGCAATGGAGCAGGAGGGTGCAACCTAAGAATTTCTTTTATTATAAGCTTGAGATAATGAAGTTGTTGAAGGTCATATCCTTCCACCTTTCCTTTATTTCCTAAGTGTCCTCGGATTTCATCTTGGACTTTCTTCATAACTTTTGGGTTTCTTATTAGTTCAGTCATTCCCCATTCCACGGTAGTTGCAGAGCTATCCGATCCACCGAGAAACACATTCTGCCAAGCATAAAAGTGATTGTCATATAAAAATAAAAATATTTTTAAAAATTAAGAATTAAATATAACATAATTTGCTTGATGCAAATAAATTTATACGGACAATGTATAAAGGAGGATGTAGATGTATTAATTATGATCAGTGTTTATATAAAGGAAAGAAAAATGATAGCACTTAAAATTGGATATAATATTTATACAACATCGTCAACGACACGTTGCAGAATTTGAAGTTATTGCACATTCCTAGTATATACAACTCAACTCAACTCATTTAAGCCTTTTTCTAACTACATGAGGTCGGCTATAGGAATCTACTTTTTTTTATTTTTTTCTATTCAGAACTAAGTCGATACTTAAATTATAATATTTTAATATATATATATATATATATATATATATATATATATATGTGTGGGATAAAAGACATCTCGGATATTTAGAAGGAAATTCCATTTCGCCAAAACAAGAAGAAGCCACGGTAAGGGTGATGTCAGTTGACAATATAGCTAGTATCACTGAAGTGGACAGCCAAGATATTTTCATATCCTCTCATGCTCAAATATACTGTATAGCACATCAAAATGGAAGCGTGTTGCATATTTTTCCTACTGTTCATATCAGAAGCCATAGGCCGTTAGGGTACCATCGCTAATTTAAAATAATCATATAGACTAGACAGCATCTCATGTTGCCAGGACCATTTATGATAGCCTAGCTCCTTACTTTGAAAAGAAAAATAATCGAAAGTATAAAGATCATGAATCTCAAAAGTAAAAAAAAAAAAAGAACAAAAGATAAGAGTTGCTGTCAGATTTGTGTGGATCGAGAACAAAAAAAACGATTAAATATGGGATTTGATGCCACGTGAGTGTATCCTGACCTTGAGTTAGGGGTGCTGCGGTTTAAATTACTTTATAGGAGCGTGTACTTGAAAGCAGCTATTGTTCATCACGCTTAAGTGTGGATTGAATTCAATAGCCTCATAAAAATTGCGTCTATCTTGCGCTCTTGTGCAGCAAGATTTGGTGAGACTATTGGATTCGGTTTGTTGGGCAACTAATTATTGCATATACGTATAAACTCCACATCCAAAGCGGACAAGTCTTGGATGAACGCTTTTTGGATCGACTTAGATTAAACATTCCTTGTTTCAAAGGGAAGTAACTTTGATGCTCATTTAATTTCATTTTATGGTCTAGTGTTATACCAGCTCGGGAACCAAAAAATATATCTAGTGATCAACGCTATATGCATGATTAATTGCTATATACAATGGTCCAGCAAGCTTCTGATTTAACCAGCCTAAGTTGGTTTTGAAAACAAAGATTGTAGCAATATGTAAGATTATTATAAGGCTTCTTTCATTATAACTGTAATTAATATATGACTTGATTAATATTGCTGTTGTTTCCCTAACCATTCATTATAATTTCAAGAAAGAACAAGGTTTGGTCCCCGATATTTTTCTGGACATGGCCTCTGCCTCTCCTACGTTTGGACCCGTTTCCTATGCTGCTCACAAAGCTGCTTTCAAGCCAACGTTATTGGTTTTATATTTATTTTTTTCCCATGCAAAACACTATTGATCTATCTGTTAGTGTGCACGCATACATGTCTCAAAGAATATGATAACGGAATCGTAAAATTTCTGTGCACTTTTAGGTTTCTAAAATCAAAGCTAGAAAGCATGATATACTTTCTGAGGTCTAGGAATAAAGGGAACAAGTGAGGTAAAAATACTAACCATGACAATGGCTTTAATATGATCCTTGGTGAGGGCGAATCCAAGACTTGGGTCCTTCTGTAGTCCAAGGAGAACACCAATGAAGTCATCACAGCTTCCTCCGCCATGCAAGTGCTTTTCGATCTCCTCCTCAAGAAGTTCATCCATGCCATGGAAGCTCCTCTCGAGCCTCGCTCTCGTGCCGGTGAGCACGTCAAACCACTCCATCGAGGGAAAGAAGTCCCCTAAAATAAACCCACCCAGCAAAGACATCATCTCTTTTACGAGACTATGGTATTTGCTTCTCGTGCACTCACCATCACTCGAAATCCTCCTGCCGAAGATTTCTCGAGTAGTTATATTATTAAAGAGGCAGAAAGACATCTCACTAAGATTCACAGGGCCGCTCGAGGATTGCCTCAAGAGAGTTTTTACGAGGGTGTTCACTTCTTCCTGCCTTATGGACTGAAAGGCTTCAACCCTTTTTGCACTAAAGACTTCTAACATGCTGATCCTTCTCAGTTGTCTCCACTGCTCGCTGTAAGGCGACAAGGCCATGTCCATTCCCCCATAAGAGTATCGCTTGAAGGCGACGAGGGGAGGCCTGGTGCAAAAGATGAGATCGTTGGTCTTTAGAATCTCGCAGGCCAACTCCGAGGAGGATACGATGATGGTTGGTATGCAACCAAGCTTCAAGCTCATGAAGGAGCCATACTTCTCTGAGAGAAGGTGGAGCGAGCGGTGTGGATTCTCACCCAGTTGATGAAGATTCCCAATGATAGGGATCCTCACCGGGCCAGGAGGGAGCCTTGGGCTCGCTCGAGTGGCCATGGCATTCAAGAATACAGCTATTGAGATTAAGAGGAGACATGAGTAAGCTAAGAGAGCAAGCAAGGACTCCATGGTGTATGATGATGAGAGGTGAGTGTTCTCTTACTCTATTTATAGTGACCCTTTGAGCGGTTCTGGGGTCTAGAGCCGTAAGGGGAGACGAAAATGGATCCACTAATTAAGTGCGGCTAGCGAAGCTACCGCCACGTTAAGATAGTGTTTGATAAAAAAATGTTATCCATTGATAAATGTATGGGATAGAGTTTATCCTCTGGCTATCCCTAGGGATATCCCTTGGCTATCCCATTGATCATATCAGATGCAAAAAGGTAAATCCATGGGATAACCTTTTTTTACTTTTATTTGGAGGGATAACCAGCTATTCCTGCATTCTCTAGGGAATAAATTGAGGGGATATCTCATGGTTAACAATGGTTAACCATGGATTATCGCTTTGGTTAACTTTATTCCCTGCTATTCCTTATAGTTATGGTTTTTGGGAATAAGAGGGGATATATCTCATGGTTAACCATGGTTAACCATGGATTATCGCTTTGATTAACTTTATTCCCTGCTATTCCTTATAGTTATGACTTTTGGGAATAAGAGAAGATATCCAGAAAGGATATCCCCTCTTATTCCCTATTTCAAATACTACCTAAGGGGTGACGCATGGGACAGACTCCATTTTCGCATGTC
Source organism: Calamus simplicifolius (assembly GCA_900491605.1). NCBI lineage: Eukaryota > Viridiplantae > Streptophyta > Magnoliopsida > Arecales > Arecaceae > Calamus > Calamus simplicifolius. Next base: position 39,098 of record UESW01004457.1, read on the forward strand.
TTAATCGGTGGCAAGAGGTGAAGCGTGGGAGAAATCTCTTTTTTCCACGAGTTAAAGCGACAAAGGGACACGTTCAAGACTTCAAGCAGTGAAATCAGGTGAAAGCTCGCTTTCCCGAACTCGCCCTATGGTGACCGATGCTACTTTTGTTTTGTTGCGGGAGTCGGTTGGATGTGATGAAGAAAAAAAAAATGAAGCTGATAAAAAAATGGCTCTCTTTCTTGCTTTCTTGTGAGACCCGGCCCTTTGAGGCAGCTGAATCAGCCTTCTGTCTAATTGAGCAGTCCCCCTTGATGCTGATAAAAACGATTATCCATTCTTGATGAAGGATATTTATTTCACATTATTATTTTATTGTTTTTTTGATAATCAGCGCAGAGCTAAAGTCTTTCACTCTTTTTCTTTACAAATAATGTTAGGACATTCAAACAAAGACACTAGGTTTAATTAATTTGGGTCATGCGATTCGATCTACTAACGGATTAAGCCATATGGGCTTGGAACGTTATACCTCTGGTTTCATAGGTCTATGATCGTTTAAGATTCAAGTTTTGCTCCGTTTCCTGTTTCTGGGAACTGCCACGGCTCACCGCAACCGGTTGCTGGCCGGGACTGTTCACGGCTGGCCGGTCTTGGCCGGCGGTTGAGTGGTGGTCGCTTGCAGCCGTGGACCACTAGGAATAGGGTAGGAATTAGCCGCATTAAGCCATATATCAACTGTTTCCAAGCTAGGCTTTCGGTTGGTTTCAAAATTATAAGAAAGAGATTTTTGTCTCTTTAGTTCAATTTTTGATTAATTATTTGTCTCAGTGTCTGGAGTAGAACGCTGAGACCTGAATCTAATTTGGACAAGTTAAAGGGCGTAGGTTTTGATCTGGGATAGGGGTTGATTCCTTGACACCCAAACTTTGGCCATATCTGATTTTTTTATATTGTATATGACTTAATCACTGTAGGTGAGTTGTACGGTCATGTTTAATCTAATTAATCAGTTAATCAAGATGAATAGCTTTAATCATAATTAAAATATTTTATATTGATTATTTAAAATTATTAAATATGTTAGAATTTAGTAAATATTTTATTCCTTTATTTAAATAAAAATTGGATTTAATAATTTGAATAAGATATTATTATATTTTAAAATTTTAATTGCATGTCTAATTTTATCATAATTACTAAATTATGAAAAAATTATTTTGGAATGGCCTAGTTTTTAATTTGAAATTTGTTATAAATATATATGATGATATTAAATTTGGACAAGTCTGTTGCATGCGCAAGACATCTTAAAACATAAATTTTTTTGACGTCTTAATATATGGTGTAATACCAAGCACCCGTAATATTGTTAGACAAGACCAATACACTCAGGGCGGCTCTCAAGAAATTAATGCTTTTGATGGAGTAACTAATCTCATCATAAGGCTTATCGTGCGCGAGGAGTCCCTGGTTCTCTCGCAGTGTTTGCTTTAAGATTCGTGCACGAGCTTTCGTCTTGCTTGATCTCCGGCGATCTCCGTCGGCTGGGTGAGAGTTTCTCCTCCGTTGGTTGTTCCGTCTCCCCTCTTCTAGTCATGGTTCCGGATTCGTCTGAGAAGGTCCGTCTTCCCCGACGAGCTGCTCCGGCTTCCGGCTTCAGATGGGTTTCCTCCGCTCCTTCTTCGTCGGAGGTGGAGAAGATGGAGTCTATCTTTCCTGAAGTTGTCCAGATCCCGATCCCTCAGCTGGAAGCGGAGGCGGCTGGTTGGAAGCATAATGCTGTGATGGCCCGTTCCTTCTCTCGGTGGGTGCCGGCTGAAGCTTATATTCGTGAATTTAGGCGAGCTGGGATCGCTGGAGGAATCGTCCCAGTCTCCTTGGCTTTTCGGTGTCATCTCTTTCGTTTTGAAGACACTCAGGCAGTCGAGATAATCCTTAATCGGCCGTGGGTGATTAATGGCCAAATTATAGGCACAGAAGCATGGCGCCCGGACTTCTTCCCGAACGAGCAATCCATCTCCTCTGCTCTGGTTTGGATGAGATTGCCGAGCCTGCCTATGGAGTTCTGGAAGGAGGATTTCCTCAGGTCCATCTCAGAGCAAGCGGGTTCCTTCTGCTTTGTTGATGCTGCGACGGCGTCAAGGAACAGGGGAGGGTTTGCCAGGGTGGCTCTGCGTGTTAACCTCCGTCGTCCCCTTCGCCCTGGGACTAGGGTTCAGGGCTTGAATGGACCCTTTTGGCAGCCGTTCGTCTTCGAATCCTTGGAAGGATTCTGCCCGAAGTGTGGGTCTTTGCATCTGGAGGGACCCTGTGCGTTGGAGACAAAGGCTGATTCGGAGGACTCCGCCAGCAGCTTCGTCTACGGATCGTGGATGGCTGCAGTTCGTCAAAGGAGGCAAGTTGTGGATCCCCTGCGTCAAGCTCAGCATGGTGTCTCAGGTCCTCGTCCTTCTCCTCTACCTGGGTCTTTGGAGCCAAGAGTGAAGGATGGATGGAAGACCCCGGTGAAGCTGGGATGACGAGTTCTTCACGGCTTAGGAAATTCTGGTTCTGATTGCAGCAAGCCAGGAGAGGCTTCGGACTGCCCTGCTTCAGCTTCAGAGGCTTTGCCAATTCCCTTGGTGGGTGATGAATCTACTGCTAAGCCTCAGAGGAAGAAGAAAGTGGCTAAGGGAATGAAGCTCAATTCTTTGCCTCTGGTGGCCGTGCCGGTCTCTTATCAGCGTGCCGTTTCAACTGATACTGTGAAAGGGAAAAACATAATGAATCACAGTGGCCTTTCTGAAACTTGTTCATCCCAATCCCTAATTTCAGTAAATCCATTTGCTTCATTGGCTTTGGATCCTCAAGTTGATGGCCAGATGGAAATTAGGGTGATGGGTTCGGGGCCTCTTAAGCGGGCTCGTACTGTTGAAGGAATGCCCCCCAGATCTTTTTCCAAACTGGAAAAGAAAAAAGGGAAAGATAAGGGAAATTTGGCCAAAAGTCAAAAGGATATCAATCCTTGCCTTCAAAAAATGGCCCAGTCTCTTTGTTGCTTGGAACCGATTCAGGTGCTGAATCATATTCATCTTGATAGGCCTGTAGACCAGGAGGGTCAGGCTACCGAGGTAAACCTTAGGGGTCAGGGTTCAAGTCTCATTGAGGCAGATTCTGGTGCTATGCAGGTCAGCTCTCCTCAGAATGCTGACAGTGAGATGGTAGAGGACCAGGAGGTGGTCCAAGTTAATTCCAGTTAATCTATGAAGATTTTAATTTGGAATGTTAGAGGAGCTAATAAGCCTTCTTTCCGTTCCTCTTTTAGTAGATTGATTCAGAAACATAACTTTGATATATGTGTTCTTTTAGAAACAAGGCTGTCTGGTGAAAGTCTGATTCGTTTTCAGAGGCAGATTGTCCGGTCCTGGTCTTCATATGCGGTGGAGGCAGTGGGGCAGTCTGGAGGTATTTTGGCTGTTTGGCGTGACTCAGCTGTCACAATTGAAGCTTTCCATCAAAGTAGTCAACAAATAAATCTTGCTGTCTCTGAAGGGAACTCTGATCCCTGGATCATATCGGCAGTCTATGCCAGTACGGATTACCGTGAGCGTCGTACTCTCTGGTCCGATTTGACTGCCCTTATAGCTCAAGGAATTCCTTCCATTATTGCTGGTGATTTCAACTGTATTACCGAAGCTAATGAGAAGAGAGGGGGTACGCCAGTTACTAATTCAATTGATATTAATGAATTCAGATCATTCATTGGATCCACTGGGCTGATGGATTTGGGGTACTCGGGAGCTCAATTTACTTGGTGCAATAACCGTCAGGGGACAGCTCGCGTTTGGGAGAGAATTGACAGAGCTCTGGCAACCCCTCAGTGGCTCCAAAAATTCCCTGCTGCCACTGTCTCTCACCTTTCGAGGATTGCCTCGGATCACTGCCCTATTCTGATTTCCTGGAGGATGTTCTTCATCAGAGGAAACAGTTTCGTTTTGAACGATTCTGGACGGTCCACTCTTCTGCTCGGACTATCATTTCCCAGATCTGGCACCTTCCCATCAGGGGTAATGCAGCCTATCGGATTTCACGTCGTCTTATTTTGGCCAGTCGAAGACTTTCCATATGGAATAGACTGGAGGTTGGGGATCTTGTCAGGCAAGTGGAGATGGCTGAATCCGTTATCAGCGCCATTCAGACGAAGGAGGACCTCGATGGATTTTCTTTTGCCCTCTGATCTCTCCTTGCTGCGAGAGAATCTTGCTCGTCATCACTTCCTCCTTCGACAACAAGAGTTATATGGAGGCAACGATCTAGAGTCCAGTGGATACGTGAAGGGGATCGTAATACCAGATTTTTCCATCAGGCTACTTTGAAGAGGCGGGCAGCCAACAGAATTCGACGGTTAGTGGATGATGAGGGTAATCATCAAGAGGATATTCACCATATCCGTTCTCAGCTTCTTCATTTCTTCCATTCAAGATGGTCTGAAAGTTTGGGCAACGGGATTCCGGTTACCCCGGTTTCTGATACCCGGAAGGTATCTTCTTCGGATAACGCCCTTCTTATTAGGCCTGTTTATGCGGAGGAGGTCCGTCAGGCTCTTTGGGATCTAGGTCCGGATAAGGCTCCTGGACCGGATGGATTTCCGCCTTTCTTTTTCCGTCATTACTGGGATATTGTTGGTCAGGAAATGGTTCAGGCTATCCAAAATGTATTCCAATCTAAGCAGATTCCTGAGGATTGGAATCGCACTCTTATTACCCTAGTGCCTAAACGCCCAGACGCTTCTCTTCCTCAACACTTCAGACCGATTAGCTTATGTACTACTATGTACAAGATCTGCGCTCGTCTCTTAGCTTCTCGTCTCCGGGCGGTGATCCCCCGTATTATTTCAGAGGAACAAGGAGCATTTATCAGAGGTCGTTCTATCTCGGACAATGTTCTTATCACTCAGGAGTTTATGCACGACCTTCATAGAGCCCCTGTTAGAAGGTGTCTTATGGCCATTAAGCTTGATATGGAAAGGGCTTATGATAGACTGAGTTGAAACTTTTTATATCACTCTCTTCAGGGTTTTGGTTTTGATGAGAGGTTTACTGAATGGGTTATGGCTTGTATCCAGAGGCCTTCTTTTCTTTGATTATCAACGGGAGCCCGACTGAGTTTTTTCATTCGTCGGTTGGATTACGTCAGGGATGTCCGTTATCCCCCCTTCTGTTCATCATGGCTGCGGATGATCTCTCTCGTGCTCTCCATTTAGCTCAGTACAACCAGAGGATTGTCCCTTTCAAATTGGGGATGTGGGTTTTTCCATCTCCCATCTTTTGTTTGCGGATGACTGTATTCTTCTGGGTCAGGCCACTACTGAAAATGCAGTTTCCTTCGATTCCATTATTCAATGCTATTGTCAAGCTTCGGGTCAGAAGGTCAATCTTCAGAAGTCGTCTATTTGTTTTAGTCCGAAGACATCCAGACTTACTAGTGAAGCTATCATTGATCGGCTGGGCATCACTACTCAGACTGATCGCTTTATGTATTTGGGGATCCCCATGACTGGCAGACGCCCTCGATGCTTGATTTTGAGGACCTTGAGAGGCGGGTTCGTCAGCGTATTGATGGCTGGCAAGTCACTGATCTTTCTATGATGGCTCGGATCACCATTATTCGGTCTGTTCTATCTTCCCATCCGCTCTTTATGTTATCAAATACGGCCATCCCGACTACTTGTTTGAGGAGGTTTGAGAGATGGATTAGAGATTTTTTATGGGCATCTATGCAAAATGGGCATGGTATTCATCTTCTTTCTTGGGACAAGTTATGCATGCCTATTCATGAAGGTGGTCTTGGGATCCAATCTTTGGTGGTCAGACGCCAAGCTTTACTGGCCAGACATGCTTCTCGTTTCCTTTTAGAGCCGCATTGTCTCTGGAGCTCGGTCATGCGGGCTAGATATGGTGATTGGAAGCCAGAAGAGCTCATTTCGTCGCCCAGAGGCAGCTCTTTCTTTTGGAAGGAGGTGTGCCAGGTTGCCGACACCATTCGGATGAATATCTCTTGGATGATTGGAGATGGTCATTCTATAGATGCCATTCAGGATTCATGGATTTCAGAGCTTCCACTGTCTCGATGGCCCTCATTCTTTAGCACTGATATTCCAACTGATATGAGGGTTAAGGATTTGATTTCATCTGTCCCCCCCTCCTGGAACACCCCCATGGTGACCAGTCTTTTTGGCAAGGATCTTTCTCAGAGGATTCTATCGATCCCTCTTATCTCATGCCCCTCCGCTGATATTAGGCTTTGGCAGAGATCCTCCCTCACTAGGGCCCCTCTCAGGGATCTTGTCAGGATTTTCAGGCCTCCGGTCCAGAGTACAAAGGATGCTGCGTGGATATGGAAGCTTCCACTCTTCCTAGGGTTCAGCTCTTTATCTGGAAGCTTCTGTGGGATTGCCTACCGACGAGTGCTATGCTCTTCCGTAGGGGTCTCCCTATCCAGCCGACCTGCCCCTTATGCGGTACGGAGGACGAGACTATTGATCATGCTATATTCAAATGCCTTAGAGCTAGAAGGATTTGGTATCTCATGGGTTATGTGTTCAGAGTGGATGTCTACGGTTCTCCTCGTCCTATCTTTCTCCAGGATCTCCGGACGGCTCCTCAGTACAATCATGGCCTTTGGGCGATTACTGCTTACCAGATATGGCTATCTAGGAACCAGATTATCTTTTTCGAGGATTGTATCTCTTCTCATCAGCTAATAAGAAAAATTAGATCAATGTCCGTGGATTGTGCCCATGCCCTTCATTCTATTGGTTTTGATACATCTGGCCTCTGGGGTTCCCCTGCTGCTACGGCAGCGAACCGGCGTACGGTTTTTATTTCTTGGGAGCCCCCTCCTCCAGGTTTTGTTAAAATCAACTTTGATGGGAGTGTTCGCGGCAGACTTGCTGGTTCGGCCTTCATCATTCGTGGTCCACAGGGTAAAATGATAGCGGCGGGTGGATTTGGGTCTCTGGACTTCTCTGTTCCCATGGCTGAGCTTTGTGCTGCATGGGCAGGTATTTCTTATGCGGTGCAGACTCTTCGAGCCCAGAGTCTTGTTATTGAAGGAGACTCATGACTGTCATTCAGTGGATACGGAAAGATAAAGCTCTTGATGTATCCACCAATCCGATCTTAGCAGATATATGGACTATGCTTCAGAACGTGGATTCTGCCCAGATTTATCATGTTTTCGTGAAGCCAACACGGCTGCTGACTGGGCAGCGACGCCGTGGCTCAGCATGTAGGATATAGAATATGGACTATGGGTGAACCATGTCCTCCTGTATTATTTCAAATTCTGCAATCTGATGTATCTGGGCTGACTCATACTAGACTTGTATGATCGCCCGTCTTTATCCAAAAAAAAAAAAAAAATCTCATCATAGAGTTAGACGCTTGATACCTATCTTTCAATCGGTCGTCATCCTTTGGTCATTCAAATCAATTATTGAGCTAGTGCAGCTATAACTGATAGTAGAGCAAGACCAAATCAAGACAACCAGGACGACAAGAAAATCAAGCTCATTGCCGGCAACCAAGACGAAAAAGAAATCAGGCTTAGCGTCGCATCTTAACTCAATCCAACTTCCTAATCGAAAGAAACAAAAATGTCGCAAGTTTTTGCATGCAATAATTCTTGGGACTTCTTTTTGATGTAAAATCTTTGAAAAAGTTAGATATTAGATAGTCTCTAAGAAGGACCAGAATAATATTTTGCAGCAGATGCGTGTTAGAGTTGAGATATATGACTATTTCTTTTCTAATATAATTTGGAGTCTCCATCAGCCATGAAAGGGACCAGGTCATGGACGATAGCACTCTCCAGATTTATGTAGATCTCTTAGAAAACGACAAAGATAGTTGTTGTTGGTCCTTAATCCCTATCCCCGTGGCATCGTGTGGACCTTCAAGAAGTCTACTGCAAGAAGGTATGACATGCGTGGCGAAATATTTTTGTCATTATAAATTTATTTATAACGGTGAACTAAAAATTAAATTCATCGTAAAACCTATTTATTACAGTAAAATAATATTTCATCATAATAAAAAGTTTTATTACGATAAATTTTAAAATTCATCGTAATAGGTCCCGATTATATTTTAGGATTTTAATTTTTTTTTCGTTTTATTACGACAAAATAATTTTTCACCAGTCTTATTACGATGAATTTTAAAATTCATCATAATAGATCCCGGTTATATTTTAGGATTTTAATTTTTTTATTTTTCTTTCATTTTATTACGGTGAAATAATTTTTCACCGTAATAAAAAGACTTATTACGACGAATTTTAAAATTCATCGTAATAGGTCCCGATTATATTTCAGGATTTTAATTTTTTTAATTTTTTTTTCATTTATTATGGCGAAATAATTTTTTGCCGTAATAAAAAGATGTATTACGACCAATTTTAAAATTTGTCGTAATAGGTCCCGTTCAGTATTTTAAATTTTTTTATTTTTCTTTCATTTTATTACGGCGAAATAATTATTCATCGTAATAAAAAGAATTATTACGATGAATTTTAAATTTGTTGTAATAGGTCCCGTTCAGGATTTTAAATTTTTTATTTTTCTTTCATTTTATTATGGCAAAATAATTGTTCGTCGTAATAAAAAGACTTATTACGATGAATTTTAAAATTCATCGTAATAGGTTCCGTTCAGGATTTTAAATTTTTTTATTTTCTTTCATTTTATTACAACGAAAGTATCCTAATTTTGCCAGTGAACCAAGAAATAAAGGTTAGGTCTTGCTTCAGACGGATTCAATCCATTTGGGAACATGAGTAATGCATACAGTATGTAGCCTGTCATTTTAGTACCTTATAACTTGCCTCCATGGAAATATATGAAAGAAACATTCTTTATGATGTCGTTGCTTATCCCCGGTCCTAAATCTCCAGAAAGGGATATGGATATATTTTTAAGGCCAATAGTGGATGAACTTAAACATTTATGGACTGAAGGTGTTGATGTATATGACGCATCTACAAAAAAGAGTTTTCGGATGCACATAGCTGTTTATGGACTATAAATGATTTTTCAACATACTCATTATTATCTGGTTGGAGCACAAAGGGTTATAAGGCATGTCCAGTTTGTAATGAGCAAACCTCATCCAAAAAGTTGAAAAACAAGATTTGCTATATGGGACATCGCCGTTACTTGCCTATTGATCACAAGTGGCGAAATAGTAGACTCCATGATGGAAGTAGAGAGCATGGAGTCAAACCAAAAATGTTGACCGGTGAAGAAATTTTAATGCAATTAGAACACATAGCTACTGAACAGTCCGGAAAGCATCCAAACAATAAACATTGAAAGCGAAAGCGTGCACCAAATAAGTTGAATTGGCATAAGAAGAGCATTTTCTTTGAGTTGGAGTATTGGTTATCATTAAAATTGAGACATAACTTAGATATAATGCATATTGAGAAGAATATTTGTGATAATATCGTGGGAACTTTATTAAGCATCGAAGGTAAGACAAAAGACATATATAAAGCAAGAGAGGACCTGGCTTCAATGGGGATCCGAAGGGAGTTGTGGTTACAAACTCAAGGTAATAGAGTTTATAAGCCTCCTGCATCTTACATATTTACATTAGATAAAAGAAGACAATTCTGTAAGTGCCTAAAATCTGTGAAGGTGCCCGATGGATATTCTTCCAATATTTCAAGGTGCGTAAATGAAGGTGATGGAAAGATATCCGGCTTGAAGACACATGATTGTCATGTACCACTTCAAAGATTGTTACCTATTGGTATTCAACCATTCTTGCAGAAACATGAGAGTAGTACTTTAATTGAGCTTTTTAATTTCTTCCAACAACTTTGTTCAAGACATTGTATGTTAGGGATTTGGAGTTGTTACAAGAGCAGATTGTGGTGATCTTATGTAAGCTTGAACGAATGTTCCCACTAGCATTTTTTGACGTTATGGTACACTTATCAATTCATTTGCCTTACGAGGCCTTACTTGCCGGACATATTCAAAGTAGATGGATGTATCCTTTCAAAAGGGCACTTGGTACGTATAAACAATACGTACGTAATAAGGCTCCTCCGGAAGGTTCAATTGTAGGAGCTTATGTTGTCAACGAGTCTCTTATATTTTGTTCAATGTATCTTTGAGGCATAGAAACAAGATTCAATCGTTCGGAATGAAATTTTGATTCGGATAGCCATTTGGACAAGCAATTAAATATATTTGCAACTCGTTGGTGGCCTCTTGGAAAAGGAAGAATGGTTCATTTAGATGATAAAGCTTTAAAACAAGTACATTGGTACCTCATCAATAATTGTCCAGAGGTGCAACCATTTCTCAAGTAAGTATACTTGTAAAATTATTTATTCATATCTTTAAATTTTCTATAGTGCTAATTACCGTGATGTTCTCTATAGCCAACAAATTGATCAGCTAAATCCAACTAGACCGGAACAACTGGACCAATTACATAAGGAAAGATTTTTGGAGTGGTTTAAAAATGAAGTAAGCCCGTACATTCATTTATATTGTAAATTAATATATCATATGTCTTTATTTCAAATGACGTTGATGTTTGGTTTATCCAAATGTTAAATAAGTATTTTGCTGGGGCATCTGAAGCTACTGATGAGATTTATTCATTGGCTATTGGTCCCGACATCGTGTGTTCTCGTATACTGGCTATGTGGTGAACAGCGTTAAATTTATCACTGTTAATCAGGATGTCGGCCATAAAACACAGAATAGTGGCATTTGTGTTCCCTCTACTCATCTAGGAGAAGAAATTAACTTTTATGGTATATTATTAGAGGTCCTTGAATTTCATTTTGTTAAAGATTGTAAGGCGATAATGTTCAAGTGCAAATGGTTTGAAACTGAACCAAAGCACAGGAGAATGTAACAACATTATAATATTACAAGTATAAATATTAGTTCAGAATGGTACAAACATGAGCCATTCATTTTAGCATCACTAAGCTGAAAAGGTTTTCTACTTGGATGATTTGAAGAATAATTCTAATTGGAAAGTGGTATACAAGGTTAGTCATTGTCATTTGTGGGATATTCCAAAAAAAGATGAAGATGTTCAGGAAGAAGTATATCAAGAAGATGATTCAGTAGCCCTTCGATTCACATGTGAGCAATCTGACATGGACTTAATAACATCTCGGCATACGGACACTGATACTGAAGTAGTTGCAATTCAAGAAAACATTAGAGGTCAAAGTGATGTCGGTCAAGATGACTTTATATGCGAAGATGTTGAGGAGGACGACACACTAGCTGATTATGATAGTGAGGGATCTATACATAGTTCTGATATGGAGGATGATGAAGACAATGACCATATTAGTGATGACAGTGATTAATTTGGTAGCATTCATATTTTTTTACTTATTAAACTATATGTTCTTATACTTTCTTATTTATTAATTCTAGTTTGTATGTTTGTTTGCAGATGTCTTCGAGAGATACTCCTACTACATCGAGGCCAGATGATTCTCCTTACATTCCAGCTTTGACAGAGGGTCATCTGTCAGCGCATCATGTAATAACTCTACTTTAAACTTATCTTATTTGGCTATATTTCTTTATGTTATTTTGCACTAATTTAGTTCATTATGTTTTGCAGCTATGTCATCAAAGAAGAAGGGTCGACGTCCTGCTCACGGATACAAGTCCGCACATCTGATTGATACGCGTCGTGGACAGAAGTTGCCTATTCTTCTGTCACCTGAGGTTGGACGACCATTAGAAGAGCTTTGCTCTGAGTTTTTGACCAAGATAGGAGTAGTTATACGTGACATGGCACCACTTGCGATCAGGAAGTGGAGTGAGATCACTGATGCACAGAAAGCATCTATGATCGATCGACTTCAGGTCAGTATAATTGTATTAGATTACTTTAGATTACGTTTAATGTACTTAATATACCTTATAACTTTTATAATTTATATATATTTGCAGGAGAAGTTCGATCTTAATATGAATTTAGATCATATTAAAAAAGGTATTGAGTTTCAAATGAATAAAGTTTATCGAGAATTTAGATATCGACTTCATATACACTTCATTAGTTACGGTGGGGACACAAGTGTGAGCTTAGCAAAGTAAAATAAGCCATCTCGTGTCTCGCAGAGTGACTGGGACTTTCTATGTGATTACTTTTATTCAGATGAGTATAAGGTAAATACATCCATACAAATATTTTAATAGTTTATATTTTTTATAAACTCATGTAACCATTTCCATTAATTCTTTGATGTAGAAAAAATCAGAAACAAATAAATCTAATCGGGAATTACAGCCATATGCTGCTCTTACTGGATCGAAGTCTATACCGGCTCACTCTTATGATATGGTAAGGAATACTGTGAACCTAGTGCTTTTATATTTATGTATTGTGTGGTCTGATATTGTTGTAGTGTTATAAATCTAGTGCAGCCATATTTATAAAAGATTTTGTCCAGCATCTATGTTGAGTGCTAGATCCAAACTTAGGCTTAATGCATGGTATCATGGACCAATTTTCTTCTTTTATGGTATCATAGTCACACTACAGCAGAAAATAAATATAGCGACGCAAAAATGCGTCACTAATGTGTCGTTAAACTGGGTTTTGCGACGCATTAGCGACGCAACTATAGCGTCACTGCAAGTCTCGTCACAGAATGAATTTAGTCGCAATTGTGTCGCTAAATAGCGACTCTCAGCGACGCATTTATTGCGTCGCAATATTGCAACGCAAGGTCGTTGCATCGCAATATTTAATAATAATATTTTAGAAATATTAGCGACGTAATTTTAATCGCTAATGAGTCGCTAATTAAATTTTTATAAAAAAAGATTAAAAATTAAAAAATTAAAATGATTAAATTTAATATTGCGACGCAACCAAGTGCGTCGCAATAAGATGTTGCATCGCAATATTTAATAATAATATTTTAGAAATATTAGCGATGCAGGTTCAGTTGCTAATACGTCGCTAATTAAATATTTTTAAAAAAATAAAAAAGATTAAAATTAAAATAATTAAATTTAATATTGCGATGCATTCAATTGCATTGCAATTTTGCGACGCAATTGAATGCGTCGCAATATTTAATAATAATATTTAGATATATTAGTGATGCAATTTCAATCGCTAATGCGTCACTAATTAAATTTTTTAAAAATATATAAAATATTATAATTAAAACAGTTAAATTTATAAAAATTATGATTGAAACACTGATATTGATCGAAACACTAATATTAATCAAAACATTCATCATTAAATTTCCAAAAATAATTAATATATTAAAATTTTAAAGTTTCCAGGTACAACACATAAAAAGTAAAGAAAAAAATACATCAAGAATCTCCACTATCATGATCATGTGGTGGCTGGAAATCCTGCGACATGCGACTAACCAAATCCCACATGTGACGCATCTGCTCTCTTATGTCAGAGAGCTCGTGCTGAAGGACTTCCATGCGCTGGTCGAACTCGTGCTGAAGATTTCCGTGCGCTGGTCGAACTCGTGCTGAATCTTCTGCCGAACCTCCTGCCAAACCTCCTGCTGTAATAGATCTCCGAATGTCCTCTAAACGCTTGGCAGGAATATCGCCAGAATAGCGCGAACTGGAGGCCTGCTGAGAAAATATGCAGAAGCTCTAGTGCCCAGACCATAGACCCTGCGGTCTTATGGCTAGGCACCAACAGCCTCCAAAAACATACGTCGACTCTTCTCTGATGAGAGTTCGACGGGTGGTCCCCCATCAGTGGAGTCGACCTGCGATGCCTGGGACTGAAGCTCCTCGACTCGTGCCTTTGAATTATAAAATCAATAATAAATGAATCAATAAATTTCTCTAAATAAAATTTTAAAATTAAACAGATACAATATAAAGCTAATTTCTTACCGCAATCTCCCATGATCGTGTATCGACCCAGGAACCGTCCCTCCTGGTGTGTGTCGCCCTGAATAGACGAAACTCACTAGGATCTCTGCCCTCCTGTTCAGACTACAACAACAGAAAGAAAAATTGATATAAATAAAAGTATTTGTAAATAACTAAATTAGTAATTAAAATATTTAAGTTTTCTTACCATGCGGCGTCTGTGCTCCTGAATCGAAATAGACCCCGCAGTGTGGCGGAAGAGACCCGTGCCAGGACCGCCCCTCTCGGATCGGCGGTTCGTGCTGGTTGATGCGGACCTCCTGCACCAGCCATCAGACTGCCACGCCTGCTGCCACTCGTACCAAATACCCTCCAGCACATGGGTAGGACACTCACCCGATGTCCTCCAACGATGAAGCATGTCGGAGTATCGACTTGCTGTAAGAGCATTCCATGCTGCCCTAATTGCATCATGGATAGCAGGTCCCACGTAAACTTTTTATGCATTGAAATAAATAGTTAGTTTAAGAATTTATTAAGATTAAGAAATTTAAGATAAATTGTATTTAATAAGTTTACCTGAAACTCTGAAAAATAAAACTCCATCGTGGCTGCAGATACATGGCGCCAATCGTAGCCACTGGGATCAGCACGCCTCTGAAATATGGAGCTGATCTGGCTCGATACATGATGCTGCTTAATAAATTTGTTAAAAAAATACATGTTTCATTTGTTTCGTGAAATGTTGGTTCAACATCCGATGCCGTATCGGACTACGATTCAGTTTCATTATCATCGAAAGGAAACCAAACATTTGAATCCGCAATTTCTTGGACATCACCATTTGGATCTCTAAGTGATGTTTCAGGAGCCCTTGTGTCGTCCTCAATTGCATGCATTTACATCTCATCCTCTTGAAATGCAGGGCACTCGGCTGATTGACTTGATGAACTCTCGTCTAATATGATTGTTGAACGTGGGATAATTTTAGAAACAGCCCATCAATCTCGCTTGTCGTTGCGCAAACTTGGATTTCCGTAGTAAAACACTTGCTGAGCTTGGGATGCAAGGATGAATGGATCATATTTCTACAATCTTCGTCGATGGTTCACTTCAACTAGATTGTATTCGTTATGAACCCTTTTTCCCACAGGAAGTGTCGGATCGAACCAATCGCAACGAAACAATACGGTTCTTTTAATAGGCCAACTGGGATATTCAACTTCAACCACCTCTACTAACTTTCCGTAATAATCCTGCATATTTGCTCCAACACTTTCTCCTTTAACACACACGCCCCAGTTCTGTGCCTCTTGAAGCTGCTAGTCGTTCAATCTGAAATTTATACCCATTAACAAAATAGCCAGTAGAGGTTGTTACGGTCTTCAATGGCCATTGCGATAGACATTTAATAAAAATATTATCGATTGTGGACCATGGACCATTTACCTATAAATTAATAAGCTATTCACAACCAATTCAAAAAAATAAAAGCCATTATTGAAATTGATTGAGTGATACTACTCACAAATTCATAAAACCAGTAAGCGAACTCCGTTTCTAACTTCTGCCCAATGGCAACTTGACTGATGTCGGGATTCATCTGTTATTGTCTATCACAATACATCTTTATGGGATGATAAGGATTAAAACATCTGTTAGCAATTAAATATTGTGGTATATTGTAATTTAAATTAGAAGTTCCAATTAAGCATTGAAGTATATACTTACTCAATGTATGGATCAACTTCTCTACAGTTCATTAGGATGTAATAATGTGCTGCATTATACTCTATATCGCTAAGATTTCTTGACTTCTGCGCCCCAAATGAACGGCCGATACCTTTAAAAACTGATATTCTACCGTCATTAGGTTCTCCTTCGTCCACACATACGTCATCGTTACGACCAACATTTTGGCTCCTCGTGCGGACGTGACCCTCAAAGTAATGCAAGGAAAAAGCTAAAACATCTTCGACCAATTGTGCATTACATATTGAACCTTCAACCCTTGCCTTATTACGCACATTTTTTTTAACTTCTTAAGGTACCTATATGTAAAGATGAAAAAAATAAACCAATGTTCTCAAAATAAAATAATATTTGAAATGTCAACATGTCTTACTGATGTATATATTTACCTCTCGAAAGGATACATCCAGTGATACTGCACGGGACCAGCTATGCTCGCTTCGTATGGCAAGTGAACCGGTAAATGCTCCATTGAGTCAAAAAAACTGGAAGAAAATATTCACTCCAGCTTGCATAAAATAATTAGAATTTTCTCCTCAAGCCTTGCCATGGATGCAGAAGTAATGACTGCGGCAGATAACTCCTTGAAGAACAAGCTGAGCTCCGTCAATGCCTTCCAGACATGGTGCGGAAGCAACTCATGAAAAGCTATAGGCAATAACCGTTGCATGAAAACATGGCAGTCGTGACTCTTCATGCCAAATAACTTGAGCTTATGCATGTCCACACACCTACTGATATTTGAGGCATAACCAACTGGAAATTTTAACCCTCTAACCCAGTTACATAATACTTCTCGTGAATTTCTGTTAGGAGTGTAACAGGCATTAGGATAGGTCCCGTCGGCACTTCTCCTTAAATCACCTCTTCTGCAATAAAGATTAAGTTCTTCTCTTGACTTTGCAGTGTCTTTGGTTTTTCCCGGGATGTTTAGCACAATGTTAAATATGTTATCAAAGAAATTTTTCTCGATATGCATAACATCCAAGTTGTGCCGGATGAGATTTGTGCTCCAATACGGCAAATCCCAAAATATACTTCTCTTCTTCCAGTTATGATCTTTACATATACGGCCATTTATTCTATCTGCATCTGGTTTCCAAGCATACCTCAACTTCAAATGCTCTATAGTATCAAATATATCCGTGCGAGACCTAACCGGTTCGGCGAATTTTGTGACTGCTTTGTTCTTCTGGAAGGCGGTCAAGTTATGCCTGTAAGGATGATTTGAAGGCAAGAACTTCCTATGATTATCAAACCATGACTGCTTACCACTCTTCTGCAATGTAAATGCATCCGAATCATACATACAATGGGGGCATGCCAGACGTCCAGCAGTGCTTCAACCAGACAACATTGCATATGCCGAAAAGTCACTTATTGTCCACATCAAAGTAGCTCTCATGATGAAATTCTGTTTCATAGAAATGTCGTAGGCTATGACTCCTATTTTCCACAACATTTTCAATTTGGCCACCAACGGTTGCAGGAAGACATCAATCTTTCCTTTGGATTTGATGGTCCTGAAATCAAAACTGTCAAAAACATTACATAATCTTTCATGCACTTCCATGGAGGAAGGTTATATACAGTCATTATCACAGGCCAACATGAATACTATTGGCCCGCTTGACCAAATGGTTGGAAGCCATCGGTACAAAGACCTAATCTCACATGCCTTATATCTTCAGCGAAATCAGGATGATTTTCATTGAAATGCTTCCAAGCTTTTGAATCTGACGGATGCCGCATTTCATCCTCTTTAGATTCATTTTCGGCATGCCATCTCATATCAGCAGCTGTACCCTCAGATCTGTATAATCTCTGCATGCGTGGAGTAAGAGGAAAGTAATGCATCCTCTTGTAAGGCACACTTTTCCTCCTACTTGTACTAGCTCTTCCTTCGTTTTTTTATACCTCGATTGCCCACAAATCTTACACCATCGCAGCTCTGAGTCTTCACCCCAATATATCATGCAATTGTTCAAGCAACAATCGATCTTATTAACTGGGAGCCCAAGCCCACGCAACAACTTCTTCGTTGAGTAAAAACTGTCTGCTACAACATTATCATTTGGCAAAATTTTCTTGATTAACCCAGCTACATAATTGAACGCCTTTTCTGATAATCAATTTTCTGCCTTAATATTCAACAACCGAGTAGCCGTAGACAACTAGGAATGGCCCTCACAACCAGGATACAATTCTTGATTTGCAGCACGCAACATATCATAAAATTGCTGTGCATCTGGATTTGGTTCTTCCATAAATATATTCTAATTGAATTCATTACCCGATGCATTCATCACCATTCTTCATATGTATTTTAATTCACAAATGGTTCATCTACTGGAATTGACACTTGTTGGCTTGTAACAGCTGCTGGAATTTCCTCTGGTTCACCATGACAGTACCAAACATCGTAATCATGAACAAACCCCTTTTTACACAAATGCACCTTAACAGTTTCAACATCTCTGTAGGCTTTATTCTAACACCTGTGAAAGTTGCATGGGCATCTAATCCTAGGCCCATCCATCCATTCAGGTTGGCTACATGCAAATGCAATAAATTCTTTCAATCCATTCAGAAAATCTGGATTAACCATGCCATCTTTTATCCTTGCATACATCCACGAGCGAGCCCCGCTCATTTTTGACCGACTTATATAATTTTTGGTAAACCATTAAAGGAAACCACAATATAAAACTATATTAGCATTACTAAATATATAACTAAATTATTTCTTTTACACAACTAAGGTTAATAACAACCATTTAAATCATTTATAACTAAACCAATTTTCTTTTACACAACTAAGGTCCCTACCCTACAAAGCCGGGCCACGGCTACGATCCTTGGCGTGCTAGCAAGGACCGAGGCACAGGTTCATGCCAGGCTAATATGCTAGGGCTTGAGTTCGGGTCGGGCCGCAAGGCGGTCTGTTCAATCATGAGACTTCACAAGCATTCAAGTGTCCTAAATTAATTCCACCTTCACTCCATGTCTAAAAGGTAAGGTCCTATCCCATTCAAGAATATTTTTTATGATATGTTATTCTGCTATTAATTATCATCGATCGGTTACGTTGAAATTTTAGCAGCATTTTCCTATATATTCTCCTAAATGTGTGGCATATATGCCATACTAGAAGAACGTATGAGCAAATACAAACTACAATCTCAACCAACGATGATTAATAACAGACTAACATATCACAAAAAATATTCTCAAACTGTCTATCAGAACAATTTGAGAATTTGCAAGACTAAGTCTTACAAATTCTCAAACGAGTCTAAAGGTTATAGTGTTGTAAGAAATAATATGAAAATCCAAAGACAATCGAACTTATGCTTGTTATTCAGAAATTCTTGTCAATTCTGTAATAAACTCATTACATAATTCTACGTGAAGACTAAAATATAAATCATTGAAACTATTAATTCGGTGCTGAAAATTAAATAGAACTACAACAAGATGTTCATTCTAGCATTACATAATTTAATGCATCATTCAATTTGAAGCAGGATGTAAATAATCAAGACATAATATGATATTATAAAATCATATTATAATATGATATTATAAAATCATTATATTATTATATTATAATATCAATAAAATTAGAACTCACATATGTCAAATGTTCATCAATAAACTATCATGCATAGTTTAATAGACTGAGAAACTGAACCATGACTATATAAAAATCACTAATCAATTATGATTGAATTAATTTAAAACATAATAAGCACTAAATAATCATAAAGCAATTTCTTTAATTAATTTACTATCGATCAGAATCACTAATTAGCAAATACTACATTGATGTTATATTGCAACCATTTTTTATTAGAATACCATAATTTATTGTTATTATTTTATATTATAATATTATGAACTAATATAAGTTAATATATATTATAATATTTATTATTAATAAAGTGTCCTAAATTAATTATCATAAACATACTTTTTTATGATCACAGTGAATATTATAAGTTAAAGGGATAATAAATTTTATTTTTCTAATTTAATAACAAAAAATTAAAATATTGAATGATATCATAATTTTATATTAATTTATAATGAGTTTATATAAATAATTTTTATTGATGAAAATGAATATAATATTAAATTTAATATTGCAACAAGAACTTATAAAAACATTCTGACAATAAGACATGCATGAAGAAAACTCTTTCAAATTTATTTTAAAATTTCATCAAACCCAAAATAGTTCAATATATTGATGTTATAGAATCATTATATTATTATATTATATTATCACATAATATATATTTATATAATATTAAAATAATACTATACTGTATTCTAATATTATTGTAATATATTATTTATTTAATATAATAATATTACTATAGGGGTTTTCTAAATTTAATTGATATAATAATATTTTTAAATAAACTATTAAAATTAAAATATTAAAACAGCTTACTAATAATATTTTTAATATTAATATTTAAATAGTTTAATCAGTAAAATTGGTTATGAAATATATTTTGTAATATTAAAGAAAAATATTTTGTAATAAATATTTTTTATTATAATAGTTTAATAATAATAAATTATTAAGATTAAAATATTAAAATAGCTTACTAATAATATTTTGTAATAAATTTATTTTTTATATTAATTTAATAAAAAAATCCATCCCTATTTTTTTATTTTTATTTTTTTTTGATGGCCTGGCCATAGGCTACAGTGGCCAGGCCACATATGGCCACGGCCGGGGCCGTGGCCGGAGAAGACAGGAGGAGGGGGGATTCCCCCCTGTTAAATTTTTTTTCCGTGGCCTAGCCACTGTAGCCAGGCCACGACCGGCCATGGTCGCAGCTATGGCCATAGAAGACGGGAGGGGGGGAGGGGTTCCCCCTTGTAAAATTAATTTTTTTCCGTGGCCTAGTCACTGTGGCCAAGCCACGACCGGCAACGCCATGGCTGTGGCCAAAGAAGACGGGAGGGGGGGGACACTGTTAAATTTTTTTTCCCGTGACCTGGCCATTGTGGCCAGGCCATGATCGGCCACGGCCGCAGCCGTGGCCGAAGAAGACGGGAGGGGGTGGGAGGGGTTTCCCCCTATTAAATTAATTTTTCCCGTGGCTTAGCCACTATGGCCAAGCCACGACCGGCCACGACCGCAGCCATGGCCGGAGAAGACGAGAGGGGGGAGGGGTTCTCCCCTTGTTAAATTAATTTTTCACGTGGCCTGGCCACTGTGGCCAGGCCACGACGGGCCACAACCGCGGCCATGGCCTGAGAAGATGAGAGGGGGGGATTTCTGTTGGGAATTGTATCCTAAAGCTAATCATTTGATGATTGGATGATGTAAATTGTATATAAATTGATATATTAATATAAGTTATTTGGTAGTTTATTCATTACAAGAATATCTTCTTAAAACTCCTAATAGTAATGAAGCCCTCAGGATCTTCCTTCACGATAAAGGAGGATTTATCTTTGAAGGTCCTTAAAAGAGTTCGCGACCAAATGATATACTATGACAGGGCCATAGTACTATCAATTATAGGACATTGTATATCATATTTGTTGGTTGTCCTCTTAACCAAGGAGTGTAGAGACACTGGTATGACATACAGGTGAAAGTGTAGGAGTACATTTCACCGAACGTGACTCATTTCTGGATGCTCTACTGTCAAGAGTTAATCCGAGAAGATATAGGTATAAGTATCCTTCAGACCTGAAGATCACAACCAGTGTCTTACAAGAAATTCATTGTACTTAGGTGCTGGACCACCTGGATTTCTAATCCAGCTACGAAAGGTTACTGGGTGTAGTCAAGTACTTGTGGTAGTCAGTTGTGGATCAAGATGGAATTTGACCTATCCCGTTAAAAGGAGAAATGCTTGTGTTTCAATTTAGCAAGACCTTGGCCAAGGCACTTCATATGAAAGTCACATGATCACTAAAATTGAAATCACTTTATGGATTTGTTGTTTAGAGTTGACAGGATCTTAAGCCATCCTTAGCATTTGTGGTCAAGAGGATGAATTATACGGTAACTATTTCTTAGGGTTCTTGGAGTTTGCTCGGCAACTCTTCAACCTATCCGGACGTCGGGTTCCATTACTAGATGGGCACATCGATTAGTATAGAAAATTATTTCTATGCTACCGGCTTAGATTCGAACCTAGAGAGTCACAAGCATAGAAGTTTCCTAGGATGATCTATTTGCTGATCAACGATTGAGAATCGTATATGATTTAATTAATTAATTTGATTGATTGAATTATCTCAATTGGATTAAGTACAAGTGAATAAGATTCAATTTGGTTTAAGTCTACTATAAGGACTAATCAATTTCAAATATTGATTTGAAATTAGATTTGATTTGGATTTAAATAGATTTAGGATTAGTCAAATTTGATTTGGGCTAGGATCATGATCTATATTGGTTTAATCCAATAAATTCAAATTAGCTTAAAACCAAAAATCCAAACCTGATGTGTGAAAAAGGTTTTCTCGCATGATGAGATAACTAAAATCTCATCTCATGAGAAATTAAATTCTCATGCAGAATTTAATTTATAACTTTTAGTCTTCTTCAAATGATTCCCAAGTTCAAGAAAAATAAATTTTGCTAAAAGGTGCCTCTTTGGAAGAACACTCCATACAATTCTCCGTGCATTGACAAGTGTGTGAATTAATGTGCCTCTTTGGAAGAGTACTCCACACAACTCTCTGTGCATTGACAAGTGTGTGAATTAATGTGCCTCTTTGGAAGAGCACTCCACACAACTCTCCATGCATTGACAAGCATGTGAATTAATGTGCCTCTTTGGAAGAGCACTCCACATAACTCTTCATGCATTGATAAGTGTGAATTTAATATGTCTCTTTGGTTTTCACAAAAAAGCAGAATTCTAAATATTAGAATTCAATAGGTTGGCTAATATGAAACTATAAATAGAGGACATCCCTCACCAAAAAAAAAAAAAAAAACACGATCAAAAGAGATCAAAAATTCTAAACAGTTAGAACCAAGTGTTACAGTTCTAAGAGTTAGAACAGAAAATTCTGGTGTGATTTTAATGTTAGCAAAAGCTTGGTGGATCTTGGAGGAAGATTCAAGTGGAAGAATTCAAGATCAGCAAAATTATTTTTCCGTGAGCTAGCACTCACGGGAATCCGATCATTCGGGGGCTTCGCGTGGACAATACTAGAGGCCGGACGATTGAATGACTGCAGAGCACAAAGGATTTACCTACTGTTCTTAAGGTGAGTGATTTGATCCTTAGATCTTAAGGCAGGCTTCAAGATGAGTAGTATGACTTCTCATCTTGAAGATTAAGATATGATCTTAATTATTTAATTTATATGAAATACTTAGATCAAACGATCTTTTAATATAAGGCAAAGATATGATCTTGATGCATGTTAGAAAGATTAATATGTAATCTTTAAATTTCCGCATTGATAATTGTTATCAAATTTTAAAATATGCATGCCTCGGGAATTAACTCTCCCAACAAATGGTATCAGAGCAATGGTTTCTTATTGATCTAATTTATTGCGTGTAAATTAATGTTCTTATTAATTGTGTAATTATGGCTAAAACTAATCGCAAGGCTATATGGTCACAGATGGATTGAAAATCCAAATTACCCATTCAATGAGGTATTCTGTGACATATTGCTGTGCTATTGTTTTATCATTGATGCTCAATCCAAAGATAATTTAAATTGAGCTTATGCATCAAAACATAGATTACATGCACTCTCAAAAGATGTTTTATATTTGATACATATTAATGTTGTATAAAAGCATGATATTTGCATGTTTAGTATAAAACATAGATATGATATATGGTGGCATGATGTCTATGTTATGAAACATACAAATATTTATGAGAGTCTAATTTGAATGTCTAATGTTAATTCATAATCTCTTTAGATATGATCTAAATATAGGAATTATGAGTAGTAACATAATACATGTGATGCTTGATTGAAATATATGACATGTAAACATGAAATATATTTAATCTTTTGGGTTAGCTAAATCGGGTCCATAAAGGGTTAGACCCTAAGGTTTAAATCAACTGGACTAAAAGAGTATTTGAACAAATCTAATTAGATTAGGTTAAGAATGTTCTAAATCAAACAATAGTTGTAGTTGATCATGTCCTTCTCTTTCATTAAACTAAATGGAAGTAGATTAGGCTCCGTTGTTGAGCATGAATCTCTTAGATGGTCAAATCAGAATTGGTTAACCATATGATGTCAAGGTGAGTTGGCAAGTTGCTCTAGGATCAACGATCGAATGGTTTTTAATTGGGAGCTACTCGTATTGATGCGTCTTTAACGAGTTAATGGCATATCCCTCCCATCGATCTCACTCACCTGGTCAATGTGGTGAACCATTTATGATTCAGATCATTTACCTGATTCGGGTTGACCCATGCCTGTAAGGAAATCAGTCTGACTGATTTAGGTGCCACTTAACCTGACTTAATCTTGTTTCATTCTACCCATTTCATACATTCAGTGGGAGAACTTGATTAGACAATTTGTCTTCAAATTATAAAATCCTCTAAAATTATTAGGTCCTTAAAATGAAATAGTTATATGATAACTAGATCATAGCCTCCCATTAAGATGGGTGATAATGAGTCCGATGTCTTGATAATCATTGGAGGCACTCCATGCCTGGTGCTTGTCAACCATCAGAATTATCATTCATTATATGATAAGTCAGCGTAACTATTAAATAGACAGTCAGTCGAGCTTCACTCGGGCTTGGTTGTTTATTGATAGGTTACACTAATTATATCATTTAATGGTTGGACATAACCAGAACTTTCAGTGGAGGCACTCCATGCCTGCTGAAGAGGTACATGGGGCAAAACTGAACACTAAGAATTGTTTTGGGAAATAATTGGTTTTAAACCTACTCTTAGATGCATATGGGTTGGCCAAGCTTCACTTGGGCCTGTATGTAGTCTATGTAGATCTTAGTGCCCGCTAAAGAATTAAGAATAATTCTTCAAATTGAGATGTAGAGGCTGCCAATTTAAACAAAATAGTGGAGAATCTTTAGACTAAAGTCCAAGTCTTTAGACTGAATCAATTTATATACTAAAAAACTTTAGTTTTTCCTTATGCAGAAAATGGCCACTAATTTATCATTAAGGTCCCTATTGGATAGTGACAAGTTGAATGGTTCAAATTTCAATAGCTGGTTTAGAAAACTTAAGATCGTTCTTGAGCATGAGAGGATTCTATATATTCTTAATAATCATGCACCAAAAATACCTGATGCAAACACACAAAGTTCTGAGAAAGACACTTATCAGAAGTGGCTCAATGATAGAACTAGTGTACGTTGCATCATGCTAGCAGCAATAAACGATGAATTCGGTTTCCGGTTCGAGAATGCTTAGCTAGAAGAAATCATTCAAGCGTTGAATGAATCTTTCAGCACACCTGACGACATTGAAAGGCACAAGACTAGTTCTGCTATTTTTAATGCTCGAATGAGGGATGGATCTCCTATCACTGATCATGTATTATACATAATCGAGAAGATAGAACTCCTAAGAAAACTCGGCTTTCCCCTACATGAGAAGTTGGGAAAAGATGCGATCCTGAATTCCTTGCCTCCATCCTTCCGACCTTTCCTTACTCATTTTTGAATGACAAAGCCTACAGTCAACTACCACGGTTTGTTGGGGTTGTTACAGAACTTTGAGAAGGATAACCAGCTCTCTAAGGGTTTGGTTAATGTGGTTGAAGGATCTACGGTAGGGCGTCAACCCTTTGGGAAAGGGAAGAATAAAAAGAATAAGAAAAAGGTGCAACATGCTAGGACATCTATAAGGGGTCAGATGCAGAAGAAGAAATTTAATAAAAGTCAAGCTGAATGCTTTCACTGCAAGATGCAAGGGCACTGGAAGAGGAACTATCCTCTTTACATTGCCACACTTGATCCAAACAGGCAAAGAAGAAAAAGGGGCAAGATGTTGCTCAACAAGGTATTTATATGATAACACCTTAAAATTTTTCTGTATATGATAATCAGACCTGGGTATTGGATACCGGGAGTTCTTTTAACATTTGCAATTCATTGCAGGGACTACAGGTCACTAAAAGATTTGAGGACAATGAAAGATTCCTTAATGTCGGCGATGGAAGATTAGTTCCAGTTCTGGCATTAGGAGTTCTTGAAATAGTTTTTAATATAAATGTCATTATACTAAATGATTATCATTTTTACCCAACGTTCTTGTTGAACATAATTTTTGTAGGCCTTCTGGCCAAAAGTCATTATAAAATTTCAATAAAGGATGTTAATTTGAATATCATTATGAATGGAGTCACTGTAATGACTGGGCATTTATCTAATGGCATTTATATATTATCACAGCCTGTGAATGTAGTGTACAAATCAAGTAAGCGCCCTAGAACAACTGATGTCACAGACATTTATTTTTGGCACCATCGGCTGGGTCATATCAATAAGAATAGATTAAACAGGTTAACTCAGGAGGGCATCCTTTGAGTTGATGATTGTGAATCATTAACTACCTGTGAATCCTGTCTTCTTAGTAAAATGACCAAGTCATCTTTTACTGGAAAAGATGAAAGAGCTAAAGAGCTATTAAGTCTAGTACATACTGATGTATGTGGACCAATGAGCACTTGTGCCAAAGGTGGATATTACTACTTCATTACTTTTATAGACGTTCTTTCTAGGTTCGGTTATGTCTATCTTATGCGACATAAATCTGAATTGTTGGAAATGTTCAAACAATATCATAAAGAAGTAGAAAAACAAACAGGAAAATGTATTAAGATCCTTCAATCAGATCGAGGAGGCAAATACCTTTCCAATGACTTTGTGACATATTTAAGGGAGAATGGGATTCTCTCCCAATGGACTCCTCCAGGAACACCACAACATAACGGTGTGTCAGAAAGGAGGAATCGAACTCTGTTAGACATGGTTTGGTCCATGATGGGTTTTGCAAGCTTGTCAATATCCTTTTGGGGATATGCATTAGAATCAGCTTGTCATATTCTCAATAAGGTTCCAAGTAAGTCTGTTTCAAAACTCCACATGAGATATGGTATGGACATAAACCGATAATCACCTATCTGAGAGTCTGGGGGTGTCCAGCTTATGTGAAACATGCAAAATCAGACAAACTTGAACCCAAATCTGACAAATATTTTTTCATCGGCTATCCGAAAGAAACCAAAGGATATTACTTCTATAATACTGAAGAACAAAAGTTGTTCATTAGTAATAGAGCAGTTTTTCTTGAAAATGAGTTCCTTAGTGAAGGAACAAATAGCTCTAATGTTGAACTTGAGGAAGTTCATCAAGTAGAAAAAACAACACAAACCAGTGATCCCTTAGAATCTGAGTTGATTAGATCAAACTCAAAACCCATTTTAGATGCACCATTAAAGCGATCTGGTAGAGTACCACATCAACCGGACAGATACTTAGGTTTCTTGGTTTAGAACGATAATCCTGTTGAACTCGATGAGAACAACGAGGATCCGATCACCTATATGGATCTATGCAAAGGACTGACTCTAATAAATGGCTTGATGCCATGAAATTCGAACTTGATTCCATGAACGACAATAATGTATGGACATTAGTTGACCCACTCGAAGGGATAAAACCCATAGGGTGTAAGTGGGTTTTCAAAAGGAAAAGAGGGGCAGACGAAAAGGTTGAGACCTATAAAGCACATCTGGTTGCCAAGGGGTATCGTCAACGTTATGGTATTGACTATGATGAAACGTTTTCTCCTGTGGCAATGCTGAAATCCATTCAGATTATGCTAGCTATAGCAGCACACTTAGATTATGAGATTTGGCAAATGGATGTTAAAACCGCTTTTCTAAATGGTTATTTAAAAGAACAGGTGTATATGATACAGCCTGAAGGTTTTATATCTAAAGACGAGTCTAAAGTGTGCAGGCTACATAAGTCTATTTATGGACTTAAGCAAGCATCTAGGAGTTGGAATATACGATTTGATAAAGTGATCAAATCTTATGGCTTTATTAAGAATAAAGAAGAACCTTACATTTATAAATGGGCTAACGGTTCCGTTATTATATTTCTTGTATTATATGTGGATGATATTCTCTTAATCGGGAATGATGTCCATGCATTACAAGGAATAAAGACATGGTTATCATCACAATTCTCCATGAAAGATCTGGGAGAAGCATCATACATCCTCGGGATGAAGATCTATAGAGATAGATCTAAGAGGATGCTTGGTTTATCCCAATCTACGTACATTGACACAGTGCTAAAGAGGTTTAGCATGGAGAATTCCAAGAAAGGCTATCTTCCGATAGGCCATGGAATTTATTTTTCTAAGAAGGATTGTCCAACAACTCCTAATGAAAGAGAACGTATGAGTCGAATTCCATATGCTTCGGCAGTAGGATCGATTATGTACACCATGACATGTACAAGACCAAATATGGCATACTCACTAGGAGTAGTGAGTAGATACCAATCTGATCCAGGAGAAAAACACTGGCAAGTTGTTAAGACAATCCTTAAGTATTTGAGAAATACTAAGGACCAGTGGTTAGTCTATGGAGAGTCTGATTTGAAACTTGTTGGATATACTGATTCCAGTTTCCAATCAGATCATGATGATAGCAAAGTGTATCGGGTTTCGTGTTTATCCTAAATGGTGGAGCTATTTGCTGAAAAAGTTCCAAGCAACATACAGTGGCAGATTCGGTGTGCGAGGCAGAGTACATCGCTGCATCAGATACTGCGAAAGAAGCTGTGTGACTGCAAAAGTTTATCTCCAAGCTTGGAGTGGCACCTTCCATAGATGGACCAGTCCTGTTGTACAGTGACAGTACTGGTGCCATAGCTCAGGCAAAGAAACCAGGAGCACATCAGTGCACCAAGCACATACTGCGTCTGTTTCATCTTATACGAGAGATTGTAGACCAAGGTGACATAAATCTTCAGAAGATTGAT
Source organism: Calamus simplicifolius (assembly GCA_900491605.1). Lineage (NCBI taxonomy): Eukaryota > Viridiplantae > Streptophyta > Magnoliopsida > Arecales > Arecaceae > Calamus > Calamus simplicifolius. Next base: position 67,749 of record UESW01004457.1, read on the forward strand.
GAAAAGGAAAACCTAGGTGACCCATTTACTAAAGCACTCAGCATCAAAGAGTTTGATGACTATAAATTGAAGATGGGTATTAGACACTGTAATGAGTGGCTTTAGGCTAAGTGGGAGTTTGTTGGGAATTATATCCTAAAGCCAATAATTTGATGATTATGTTGATGTAAATTGTATATAAATTGATATATTAAAAAGTTATTTGGCAGTTTATTCATTACAAGAACATCTTCTTAAAACTCCTAATAGTAATGAAGCCCTCAGGATCTTCCTTCACGATAAAGGAGGATTTATCTTTGAAGGTCCTTAAAAGAGTTCGCGACCAAATGATATACTATGACAGGGCCATAGTACTATCAATTATAGGACATTGTATATCATATTTGTTGGTTGTCCTCTTAACCAAGGAGTGTAGAGACACTGGTATGACATACAGGTGAAAGTGTAGGAGTACATTTCACCGAACGTAACTCATTTCTGGATACTCTACTGTCAAGAGTTAATCCGAGAAGATATAGATATAAGTATACTTCAGACCTGAATATCACAACCAGTGGCTTACAAGAAACTCATTGTACTTAGGTGCCGAACCACCTGGATTTCTAATCCAGCTACGAAAGGTTACTGGGTGCAGTCAAGTACTTGTGGTAGTCAGTTGTGGATCAAGATGGAATTTGACCTATCCTGTTAAAAGGAGAAATGCTTGTATTTCAATTTAGCAAGACCTTGGCCAAGGCACTTCATGTGAAAGTCACATGATCATTAAAATTGAAATCACTTTATGGATTTGCTGTTTAGAGTTGACAGGCTCTTAAGCCATCCTTAGCATTTGGGGTCAAGAGGATGAATTATACGGTAACTGTTTCTTAGGGTTCTTGGAGTTTGCTCGGCAACTCTTCGACCTATCCAGACGTCGGGTTCCATTGCTAGATGGGCACATCGATTAGTATAGAAAATTGTTTCTATGCTACCGACTTAGGTTCGAACCTAGAGAGTCACACGCATAGAAGTTTCCTAGGATGATCTATTTGCTGATCAATGATTGAGAATCGTATATGATTTAATTAATCAATTTGATTGATTGAATTATCTCAATTGGATTAAGTACAAGTGAATAAGATTCAATTTGGTTTAAGTCTACTAGAAGGACTAATTAATTTCAAATATTGATTGAAATTAGATTTAATTTGGATTTAAATAGATTTAGGATTAGCCAAATTTGATTTGGGCTAGGACCATGATCTATAATGGTTTAATCCAATAAATTCAAATTAGCTTAAAACCAAAAATCCAAACCCATGTGTGAAAAAGGTTTTCTCGCATGATGAGATAACTAAAATCTCATCTCATGAGAAATTAAATTCTCATGCAGAATTTAATTTATAACTTTTAGTCTTCTTCAAATGATTCCCAAGTTCAAGAAAAATAAATTTTGCTAAAAGGTGCCTCTTTGGAAGAGCACTCCACACAACATCCATGCATTGACAAGTGTGTGAATTAATATGCCTCTTTGGAAGAGTACTCCACACAACTCTATGTGCATTGACAAGTGTGTGAATTAATGTGCCTCTTTGGAAGAGCACTCCATACAATTCTCCGTGCATTAACAAGCATGTGAATTAATGTGCCTCTTTGGAAGAGCACTCCACACAACTCTTCATGCATTGATAAGTGTGAATTTAATATGTCTCTTTGGTTTTCACAAAAATAGCGGAATTCTAAATATTAGAATTCAATAGGTTGGCTAATATGAAACTATAAATAGAGGACATCCCTCACCAAAAAAAAAAAAAAAAAGATCAAAAGAGATCAAAAATTCTAAACAGTTAGAACCAAGTGTTACAGTTCTAAGAGTTAGAACAGAAAATTCTGGTGTGATTTTAGTGTTAGCAAAAGCTTGGTGGATATTGGAGAAAGATTCAAGTGGAAGAATTCAAAATCAGCAAATTGTTTTTCCGCGAGCTAGCACTCACGGGAATCCGATCATTCGGGGGCTTCGCGTGGACAATACTAGAGGCCGAACGATTGAACGGCTGCAGAGCACAAAGGATTTACCTACTATTCTTAAGGTGAGTGATTTGATCCTTAGATCTTAAGGCAAGCTTCAAGATAAGTAGTATGACTTCTCATCTTGAAGATTAAGATATGATCTTAATTATTTAATTTATATGCAATACTTAGATCAAACGATCTTTTAATATAAGGCAAAGATATGATCTTGATGCATGTTAGAAAGATTAATATTAATCTTTAAATTTCACATTGATAATTGTTATCAAATTTTAAAATATGCATGTCTCGAGGATTAACTCTCCAACAATTTCTCCCCACCCCCCACTGTTAAATAATTTTTTTCCCGTGGCCTGGCCACTGCAGGCCACGGCCGCAGCCGTGGCCAGAGAAGACGGGAGGGGGGGGAGGGGTTCCCCCTGTTAAATTAATTTTTCCCGTTGCCTAGCCACTGTGGCCAGGCCATGACCGGCCATGGCCGCGGCAGTGGCCGGAGAAGACAGGAAGGCGGGGATTCCCCCTCCCCACTGTTAAATTTTTTTTTTAGGGGAAGGGAGAGGAGTACCTGGCGAGTGATTCGGGTGCCAGAGAGCCGCCGGACGTGGGGAATACGGAGGTCGAGAAAGGAGAAGGCGGGAGGGGGGGTTCGGGCTCGTGAGGAGGAAGAAGAAGAGGGGGATCTGCACAGATTTATGAATCAAGATTAGCGACGCAAGATTACGTCGCTAATATGTTGCTAATCAGCGACGCTAATTTTGCATCGCTGATTGCGTCGCTAAGTTGCCGCCATTAGGCATTTTGGCGGGAAATTAGCGACGCATCTGATTTGCGTCGTAATATTGCGACGCATATGCTATGCGTAACAATATTAGTTTAAAAATTTAATATTACAAATATTGCGACGCAGGCATTATGCGTCGCAATATTGCGATGCAAATGCAATGCGTCGGAATTTTTGTATTATTAAATTAATAAACTAATATCAATATTGCGATGCATTATGAATGCGTCGCAATATTGCGATGCATAATGGATGCGTCACAATATTATTTGTTAATTTAAAACTAATATTATGACACATCCATTGTGCGTCGCAATATTGCGATGCAATCATAATTTATCGCAATATTAGTTTGTTAATTTAAAACTAATATTGCGACGCATCCATTATGAGTCGCAATATTGCGACGCAATCATAATGCGTTGCAATATTAGTTTGTTAATTTAAAACTAAACTAATATTAATGGATGCGTCGCAATATTAATTTTAAATTAACAAACTAATATTGTGACGCATTATGAATGCGTCGCAATATTGCGACACAGTTATACTGCGTCGCAATATTGATATTAGTTTACTAATTTAATATTACAAATATTGATATTAGTTTATTAATTTAAACCTAATATTGTGATGCATCCGTTATGGGTCGCAATATTGCGATGCAAATACATTGCGTCGCAATATTAGTTTATTAATTTATAAACTAATATTGCGACGCATTATAGCTTGGATCCGACCGCTGTGATCCATCCGATCGGCGACGATCCAATGGTTGCTATCGATCTAAGCCATGATCCCGATCTGCGATGATCGATCCGACGGTTGCGATCCATCCGATCGGCGACGATATCCGACGGTTACGATCGATCCAAGCCATGATCCCGATCGGCGATGATTGATCTGACGGTTGTGATCCATCCGATCGGCGATGATATCCGACGGTTGCGATCGATTGAACCCGTGATCCCAATCGGCGATGATCGATCCGATGGTTGCAATCCAACTAATCGGCGATGATCCGACGGTTGCAATCGATCCAGGCCATGATCCCAATCGGCGATGATCGATCCGACCATTGCGATCCAACCGATCAGCGACGATCCGACGGTTGCGATCAATCCAAGCTATGATCCCGATCGGCGATGATCGATCCGACCGCTGCTATCGATCCGATCGGCGATGATCCGATGGTGGCGATCAATCCAAGCCATGATCCCGATCGGCGATGATCAATCCGACCGCTGCGATCCATCCGATCGATGATGATCGGACGGTTGCGATCGATCTAAGCCATGATCCCGATCGGCGATGATCGATCCGACGGTTGCGATCCATCCGATCGGCGATGATATTTGACGGTTGCGATCGATTGAACCCATGATCTCGATTGGTAATGATCGATCTGACGGTTGCGATTCAACTAATCGGCGACAATCCAACTGTTGCGATCGATCCAGGCCATGATCCCAATCGGCAATGATCGATCCGATCGTTGCGATCCAACCGATCGGCGAGGATCCGACGGTTGCGATCGATCCAAGCCATGATCCCGATCGGCAATGATCGATCCGACCGCTGCTATCGATCCGATCAATGACGATCCGATGGTTGCGATCGATCCAAACTATGATCCCGATCGGCGATGATCAATCCGATGGTTGCAATCCATCCGATCGGCGATGATTTCTAACGGTTGCGATTGATTGAACCCATGATCCCGATCAGCGATGATCGATCTGATGGTTGCGATCCAACTAATCGACGATGATCCAATGGTTGCGATTGATCCAGGCCATGATCCTAATCGGCGATGATTGATCCAACCGTTGCGATCCAACCGATCGGCGATGATCCGACGGTTGCGGTCGATCCAAGCCATGATCCTGATCAGCAATGATCGATCTGACCGCTGCTATCGATCCAATCGGCGACGATTCGACGATTGTGATCGATCCAAGCCATGATCCCGATCGGCGATGATCGATCCGACCGCTGCATCCATCCGATCGGTGATGATCGGACGGTTGCGATCGATCCAAGCCATGATCTCGATCGGCATTGATCGATCCGACGGTTGCGATCCATCCAATCGGCGACGATATTCGATGGTTGCGATCGATTGAACCCATGATACCAATCGGCGATGATCGATCTGACGGTTGTGATTCAACTAATTGGCGAAGATCCGATGGCTGCGATCGATCCAGGCCATGATCCCAATCGGCAATGATCGATCCGACCATTGCGATCCAACCGATCGGCGACGATCCGATGGTTGCGATCGATCCAAGCCATGATCCCGATTGGCGATGATCGATCCGACCGCTGCTATAGATCCGATTGAGAAGATGGGAGAGTAGCCAGAAAATATGATGATGAAGATTGGGCTACTATGGATAGAAAAGCAATCAGTGTCATCAGGCAATAGGTGGATGACACAGTATTCCATCATATTTCAAATGAAACCTCAGCCTATGAACTATGGAAGAAGTTAGAAGGGTTGTATGAGAGGAAAACTGCCGGAAATAAAGCATACTTAATCAGAAAGCTTGTAAATCTGAAGTACAAGCCGGGAAAATCAATTGCAGAGCACCTAAATGAGATGAAGAGCATTGTGAACCAGCTGGCCACAATGAAGATGCTTATGGAAGATGAACTTCAGGCACTCCTGTTGTTGAGTTCTCTACCTGATAGTTGGGAGACACTGGTGGTGTCAATGAGTAACTCTGCCCCTGATGGAGTTATCACCATGAGTCAGGCTACTAGTAGCTTGCTCAATGAGGAGGAAAGAAGGAAGAGAACTGGAGAGTCTCAAACACAGACAAATGTACTTATCACAGAGGGCAGAGGGAGACAGTTTACTAGAAAAGAAAACAACAGAGGCAGAAGCAAATCCAGACCAAGGAAGGAAATCGAATGCTACCATTGTCATAAGAAAGGACACTACAAAAGTGAATGTAGATGCTAAAGAAGAAGAACAATGAAGGCGGTAAGGCAGAAGATAAGAAAGATAGAGAGGTAGCAGCAATTGCCTCAGGAGAAGACATCATTCTATTTACAGAATGTGTTGATCAGTGCTTAGCCACCACATCAAATCAGGTTGATTGGGTGGTGGATACTGAAGCTTCTTATCATGCCACACCCAGGAGAGAGTTCTTCACATCCTACAGGATAGGTGATCTTGGTGTGATCCGAATGGAAAACAATGGTGTTTCCAAAATATGTGGGATAGAAGAAGTAGTGGTCCAGACCCGTGAAGGCAGCAGATTGATACTCAAAGAGGTCAGACATGTTCCAGATCTCAGGATGAATCTCATCTCAGCAGGCAAGCTAGATGAAGAGGGATATGTTAGCCAGTTTGGGGGAGATCAATGGAAGTTAATCAAAGGTGCTATGGTGATTACCAAAGGACAAAGATCATGCACATTATACAAGTTGCAGTCCAGTTTGGTTAGGGGAGAGGTATGCGCAGCAGAGCATGATACTGCAGATTTGTGGCACAAGAGATTAGGCCATATTGGCAGAAAGGGATTGCAAACTCTCATCAGGGCAGGGGTCTTACCAGAGATACAGGATAGAGTTCTCAGTGATTGTACCCACTGTGTGGTGGGTAAGCAGCACAGGGTGACATTTCAGAGTAGCTCCAAGAAGAAGACTGGCCTTTTGGAGCAAGTGTACTCAGATGTGTGTGGACCCATGAGGGAGAAGACCTTAGGAGGAGCCTCATATTTCGTCACATTTATAGATGATGCTTCCAGAAAGGTGTGGGTTTTTGTTTTAAAGTCCAAGGACCAGGTGGCAGCAGTTTTTGAGTTTTTTCACAGGCTTGTAGAGAGGCAGACAGGAAAGAAGTTGAGATGCATTCGTACAGATAATGGGAGAGAGTACATAGGAGTCTTTCACCAGTACTGTAGAGCACAAGGCATCAGACATGAGCAAACAGTGCCAAAGACTCCACAGGAGAATGGAGTAGCTGAGAGAATGAACAGGACAATAGTGGAGAGAGTCAGGTGCATGCTCTCCCAGTCCAAGTTGCCTAATAGCTTTTGTGGGGAGGCAGTCCAGATAGCATGTTATTTGATAAATAGATCTCCCTCATCAGCTCTAGATAGAGAGGTGTCAGAGAAGGTGTGGATAGGCAAGAATGTCAGATATGATTATCTAAGGATTTTTGG